>PVLA01000644.1:0-197171 GCA_004027455.1 Hydrochoerus hydrochaeris
ACAAAGGACTTGTGTCCAGAATATATAAAGAATTGAAAAACATCAAGCCCCCCAAATTCAAAGACCCTCTCCAAAAATGGGCATCTGAGATGAACACACAGTTCTCAGAGAAAGATATACAAATGGCAAATAAATACATGAAGAAATGTTCACCATCACTGGTCATTCAAGAAATGCAAATTAAAACAACATTGAGATTTCACCTCACTCTTGAAAGAATAGCTGCCATCAAGAAATCAACTGATAACAAATGTTGGTGAGGCTGCGGGGAAAAAGGAACACTGCTCCACTGTTGGTGGGAATGTAGACTGGTGCAGCCATTATGGAAATACGTATGGAGAATTCTCAGAAGACTAGGATTGGAAGCTCTATTCAATCCAGCTCTTCCCCTCCTGGGTATTTTCCCAGAAGAACTGAAAAGTTCATATCACATTGATATATGCGCACCCATGTTCATAGCTGCACAATGTGTAATAGCTAAATCTTGGAAACAACCAAGATGCCCATTAACTGCAGAGTGGATGAAAAAGATGTGGTATTTTTATACAATGGAATATTACTCAGCTATAAAAAAGATGATCATGAGGCCTTCACAGGTAAATGGAGACAACTTGAGAGTATCCTCATTAGTGAAACAAATAAGAATCATATTTATTTATAAATATCACATTTTGTCTCTAGTGTAAAAACTAGAGAACTATAAGAGTAATAAAACCCAAAATATGTAATTGGTATTGTAAAAAAGAGAGGAAAATAAAGTTCTCTAAGGGATATAACTGCATGTATGTTTGAGTGTGTAAAATAGATGATCATATTGCTCAATCTTTGTTGGATCATTGAGCAGAACTATTTTCAGTCTCACCATTTGAATGTCTACTATATATCCTTTAATTTTGTAACTTGAACAACTATATCCAAGATGACAATGTGTAATTTATCAACTAGTGACTTATTAGTGTTTTTTCTCTTTTTTTTGTTTTAGAATTCTGTATTGTTGCTACCCTTTTTTCTGTTTTGCTTTTTTTCTCTTTAAATAAAATTTTTTTAAAAAGTGTAACTGCTATTGTAAAAAAGAGAGGAAATAGGAAGTGCTATAAAAGATATAACTGCATGTATATTTAAGTGTGTAGGATTGATAACCACATTTTTAAGTTCTTGTTGGATTGTTGAACAGATCTGTTTGCAGTCTCACTGCCTGAATGCCCACTTTGAATGCTTTAATTTTGTAACTTGAACAACTATTTCTAAAAGGACAGTATGTAATTTCTCAACTAGTGATTTCTTACTGTTTATCTTTTTTTTTGAAATTCTGTAGTATTTCTACCCTTTTGTATTTTTTTCTTCTTCAAATAAAATTTTTAAAATATCACAATTACTGACCATATCAGATTAAAGATTTCTACTCAAAGAAGGACAGATTATACACTAAGAAAACATGTTTGCAGTACTTAAAGTTGACAAGAAACAGACATATGGAAATCATACAAAGCAATAAAATAGGAAACTCAAAGCCACGAGCCAAGTTTCTCAGCAAGCAGTTCACTCAAGGGGATGTGCTAGTGGTTGATAAGTGTATAAAAGTTTTCGTATTTATTAGTAATCTGAAAAATGCAAATTAATCAGAATAAGGTAGCTTTTTTAGAATAGCAAAAATTACGATGTTGAATGTCAATAAATTTTGATGAGGATGTGAAAAAATGAGACCCATATAGTCCATTGCTGCTCAGAGTGTAAACAGAACAACCACGTTGGGAAACAAATCTTAAAACACAGAACATTTTCTTTACTTGCAGTGATTGCATTCTATAAAGTGATTGCAGATGCTAAGTGAATACTGAATCATTGCTCTAGGGGAAATCCTGGGTTACATTTGTGCAAGACTATGGTTACAATATTTTTGTTAAGCAAAACTACATACCCTGTTTTACATGTGTTTCTGTTTAAAGACATTTTATTTAATGTATATTATTATTGGTTCATTGCGTTGAACTCATAGCCAACAGCACAATAATTTATCCTTGAGTGAAGTTTATCTAACATACATATTTTCTTCAAAAGGCACATTGCAGCCTGCTGCACTTAGGAAGATTAAGCAATACTTTGCGCTATGCATGAAATACATTTTAAACAATGAAATCATCACCAAAGAGCACTAAAATGCCAAAAAAATGTGCCACAAATTAGACCACTGAAAGGACACTCTTTACAGTATGAGGCTGAAACAGGAAGGCTGGGCATCGTCTTGTTTGGTTTCAGCTGGGAACCTGCTCAGATGTTTGACTGCTCTGTGCATGCTGAGAGTGACCCTGAAAGCCTTGTGAGGATTGATATTGATGTTCTGAGGGGTGAACTTGTATATATGGGCTCCAAAAATAATGTTTAGTTCAAGGTCATGCAAACCTTATGACCAAACTATTTCACTCTTTGGTGTAAGACATATTCCAACGGAACTCCTCCACGGGCCCATAAAGGGATACATACAAAGTTATTCATTAGGGCAGAGTGATTGCAAAAAATTAAAATGCAATTTAGATACCCTCCACCAGGGGAAAGTAAAATGTGATGAAAGCATCCCATAAATATGCATCAGTTGGAACCCATGAAACTAGATGCATAAATAGCAACATAGAACCAAAATACAGAACTGGATGAAAAAGGTAATAAAGAGGATCATAACAAGTTTTTCAATGTAAATTAGAAGTGCACATATACATAGTAACAAAACAATAATACATAGTTTACTTAAATTTTTTAAACATATATCCAGCACGTTAAAAAGCTAAAGCGAAAAAAAATAACTGGAAGGGAAAGATAGATGAAACAGGCTAAGTAGGGGTCCACACAGGCTGATGAGATCACTGTGCTCTGATCGTCTCCTAAGGCGGAAAAAAGAAAAATAAGCCAGGAGAGGGGAATTATAAAGTGCCCTGGAGCTCATCAAATGGCATCTAATCATTTTCAGGGTGAGGTGCCACGGCAGGTTCCCTGGAGAAGGTTATTCTTCAGGAAAAGTCCAGCTTGACTTAAACAAGAGGGCTTTAGAAAGAGCAAGTCGGTTATTGGTTACGTGATAACTAGGCATGTCTGAGAAGCCTTTAGTTCAGAACTGCAAGAGACAGAGGCATGGTCTGAGGTTAAAGAGATCACTTGGTGCCAGGTCTAAGTCAGGTCAAGGACTGTAGATTCATGATCAGACTGGGCACAGGAGACAGAGGCCAGTCAGGACAGTGCCGTGTTCTTCCGGGAGAGGGAAGTGGGAGTGGAGAGGCCGAGGCAGAGGGAGACAGGAGAAAGACGAGACTGTAAGTTGCTGGAAACTTCACTACCTCTACCTGGTGTTCCTGGGTGAAACCACTCGCCTGAGGGCCCCAGGGCTTCCCGTGCCTGCCTGCCCAGCCCGCTTTTCAAGGCAAGCTGCTCCACTGATTCTTTTTATTGAATTTACGAAGAAATATGTATAAATTTATCAAGTACGACACGATGTTTTGAAAAGTGTATACATTGTGGAAGGACTAAATTAAGCTAATTAACATATACATTACCTCCTTTTTGCCATGAGAACACTTAAAATCTTCTCTCTTTGGCATTTTAAAGTATGGAATACGTTGTTATTTTATTGCTGCCATATTATACAGTAGGGCTTCTGAACTTATTCCTCCTGCCCACTGAAATCTTGTATCCTTTGTCTGGTTGCTTCCCAATCCCTGCTACTCCGGCAACTTCCTCTGATTCTCAGGTCTCTGCGTTAAAGGGTATGACTGAGCTCCACCTCTCTCCCTCTGGCACAGCTACAGGGTACAGAAGGAAGGATGTGGTAAAAAGACAGTCAGCCCCAGCCTACTCGGTGATCTGTGACCTATGGTCATTAAAAAAAGGTTTTGTTTTGTTTTGTTTTTTTAAAAAAATGTGGTAAAATATACATAACATAAAATGTACCAGTTAACCACTTTAAAGTATAAAATTGAGTGGCATTAAGAACATTCACCATGTTGTCCAGCCATTACCATTTCCAGAACTTTCTCATCATCCTGAACAAAACTCTGTACTCATAAAACAATAACTTCTCATTATTCCCACCCTCAGATCCTAGTCACCTTTGTTCTACTTTCTGTTTCTATGAATTTTGCTTTTCTGGGTGCCTCATAAAAGGGAAAGTATATAATATTTGCCCATTTGCATCTGGTTTATTTTATCTGACATGAGTTTTAAAGTTCATCTATATGACTATATAAGAATTTCATTCTTCCTTTTTAAGGCCAAATAGTATTGCACTGTGTGTATATACCGTATTCTGTTTATTCACCTGTGGATGAACACTTAGGTTCTCTTCACTGTTGTGAGTATGAGCATTGGGAAACAAATATCTCCTCAAGGCCTTTGTTTCTGTTCTTCTAGATATATACTCAGAAATGGAATTGCTGGATAGTGTGGTAATTCTGTTTAATTTTTGAGGAACTGTCACACTGTCTTCTGTAATGGCTGCATTATTTTATATTTCTATTAACAGTACCCCAAAGTTCCATTTTCTCAACCTTCTCACAAGCACTTAATATATTGTTTGTTGTTGCTGTTGTTGTTTTTTAACAGTCGCCAACCCTGATGGTGTAATGTGGTATCTCGTTGTGATTTAGATTTGTTTCTCTAACATCTATTCTTGTGCTCATTGGCCCATTTGCATGTTTTTTTTTTCTATTTAGGTCCTTTCCTTATTTTTAAATTCAGTTGTTTGTATTTTTGTTGTAGAGTTCCAGGGGTTCTTTATATATTCTGGATATTAATTGCTTGTTACATAACTAAGTGATTGGAAATATGTTTTCTCATTCTGGGATTGTCTTTTCATTCTCTTAACAGCATTCTTGAATGAACAAAAGTTGGACAGATAGGCTTATAAAACCGTTACAGTGTGTCTTCATGGAATTCATTTGCTGGATCTGATACTATGCAACTTTTGACTCTTGCGCGAAGTCGAAATGACCATGAAAAGGGGATGTTTTGATTCAAGATATCAAGGCAGCCATGACAATGTGACTAAACATCGTCACAGAAGAGGACTTTCAGAACTGCTTTAGAAAGTGGCAAGAATGATAGGATAAATGCATTCAAAGCCAGGAAAAGTATTTTGAGGTAGATTAATGGCAATGCATATTTTACTAAAATAATTTTTTTAAATGTAAATACTCTTTGTATTTTTCAATCAGATCTCATATTGCTGATAAGGAGAAACTTCTCCACATTGGTATCCAATTAATGATAAGGAAACTACAGAGTGCTGAAAATTAAAAGAATTGAATACTTTTTGTCCAAACAGCTGTCGTAAGGGACATGTTTGTCAAGGCATAAGGTGAAGGAGGAATATGTTTGGCTTTTAAGACACAGTGAAGTCCAAATAGTGGAGATAAATCACCTGTGGGGCTAGTATTGCAATATTGGTGGTGGCAGGGAATTTTCAGGCAGTTAAGATTGAGACAACACTGTTAATTTTTCCTTTGTGGTGTGCTTCTGTGCAGCCATTTCTACAAAAAGGGCAAGAGTGATTCATATCTACCTTCCAGAAATTCTAGAGATTTTCAGAAATATTGAAAGAATAGATCCAAGGGAAATGACGAAATTTATTGTTAGTCAAATACTCAGAGTCTTTGAGAATCAACACTGATTGAATGAATGGTAAAGTGACCTTGGTTATCCTCACAGTCTTATGAAATTTAGGATGCATAGCTCAAAAACATTTTGCCTATGAATCAAGGAAAATTCTATCATTTGATTACAATGGAAAACCATCTAGAACTATACTTTGAGAATTATTGTTTTAATTGGCTGCTTGAATTTTCCACATTTCCCTCTGTGTTGTCAGTGTTTATGAGAGAAAATCAAATTGCCTCTTTGAATCAGGGAGTCCTATCATTCTTTATCTTTTAGGGCACGACATTTTAATGATGGCTGCTTTGACATTTTTGTTCCTCAGTGTGTAGATAATAGGGTTAAGCACAGGTGTAAGAATGGCATATACCACGTTGCCCATGATGTGGAAGTCAAGGGGCAGGTTGGCTCTGTAGGCCACATAGGCTATGGCAATGGATGAGTAGTAGGTGCCGACCACCAGGAGGTGGGAGCTGCAGGTGGAGAAGGCCTTTGAGCATCCTTCCTGGGAGTTGATACGAAGTACTGAGGCCAGAATGTGAGCATAGGACAGAAGCACCAGGAGGAGAGGGAGGAAGGACACCACCATGGCGATGCAGAAGCCCATGAGGGTCTGGGGGCCTGTGTCAGAGCAGGAGGCCTGGACTACAGACAGGTGGTCACAGAAGCAGTGGTAGACATAGGCAGTGTTGTCAAATGCCATCTGGGAAGTCTGTACCACTGCTGGGATGGGCAGGAGGAGGGCGGTGAGCCAGGCACTGGCCGCCAGTGCAGCACTGGTCTGTGGGGTCATGTGGACCGGGTAGTGCAGTGGGCGGCAGATGGCTATGTAGCGGTCATAGGCCATCACCACCAGGATGAAGGCTTCAGAGCAGGAGAAGCTATGGAAGAGGTACATCTGCAGGAAACAGGCAGGGAAACTGAGGAAACGGTCCCCAACCAGCAATAAGGACAGCATCTTGGGGACAGTGGTTGTGGTGAAAAGGATATCCAGTGCTGAGAGGTTAATTAGGAAGAAGAACATGGGCTTGTGGAGGCTGGGCTCTGTTACCACGGCCACCAGGATCAAGGTGTTACCCACAAGGATGAGCAGATAAAGAAGGAGAAAGATGGAGAAGACGGGAAGGAAAAGGTATGTTGGCAGAGAGGGGATTCCTGTAAGGTAGAAGCTGGTTGGGGATTCTTCTGATCCATTACATGTTGTGGTCTCCATGGCGGGTTAAAACTAAATGTTCAGGAAGTTAGTGGAACGTCTGGAAAGCAGGCTCATCTGAAACAGAACAACCAGAGTTTGGAATGATAGTCACACTGCATCATTAATGCAACCATGTTAGTTTACAAGCAATTCTAAAGGATAGATAACAGGATCTGTCTGACTCCCACATTCATAATCCTACCCTCCAATCCCATTTCCTTTTTAAATCAATTGTAAGGAAACTACCTACAATATAAAAACCATGGGTTATTTGTTGAGTATAGGGTAGACAAGATGAATAAGATGAAAAAGGCTTCTAGCCCTGTGAGGCTGAAATTCTAGTTGTAAAAAATGACAGTAAGAAATGAATTCACATAATTGTCTAATTGAAGTTTTATTAAGCCTAGAGAGGAAGTTCTGTGGGCTCCTCCTTCCATATGCTACATGATCCTTTGGAGATATCAGATCTTTAATTTCCTTTCTCTTTTGAATATGCCAAAGGTTTTTTTTTTTAAAGTATCATCTTTGTCACCATGAAGCCAGGGAGGGCTGATTTCTCCAAGGCTTACTACAAAGCACTGCCTTCCCTCTCTAAAAATTAATCAGGGACTCGCTCCTTTCTCTCATTTATTTGGTGCAATGCTTCTGCTGTCTCCATCCAAGTTGAATATTCCGTATCCTGTCTCTGCATGTGGTGCTGTTTGTCATCATTACAGTCAAGGGAGTGACATTGAAAATGTTCTTGGCAGGAAGAATCATTCCTGACAGGGATCCCATTAATGACCTCTTCTCATGATTCTGCAGCAGCAGCAAATCCAACACAGTGTCTATGCGATTCAGTTCAGTGCTCTCTCTGGTGTTCCTGCAGCTCAGCATCTGCCTCTGTGTGACCACAGCTGCCCATTCCTTTTCGGTGCCTTTGTCCCCAGGTCAGGTGTCCTGGTGTTTTGGGAAGGGTTTTGGAAGCATTTTTGGTGGAGATAAACCGGAGATCAGCTCCAAAGCAAAAGAACTCCTCCCAGAGGAATCAGAAGTGAGTATTTCTACCCATAGCTTGGGGTTTTGAGCTGAAGAAAAGCACAGTACTAATTCCTTATGCATTTTAGGCTTGTCCTTTGGACTATATGACCATCAAAGAAAGTCTGTAATATCATTGGCATTACGGCTTCCTTAATTCTGATGATTGCATGAGCAATTTCCCCTTATTTTCCTTAGAAGCACTTCTAATTTCCCATTCTTCTAAAAAAAATCATTCATAAAACCAGCAACATAAAATCAATCAATCAAACAAACAAACCAACAAACAAACACTGTCTCTAGATCGGAAAGGGCAGGGTGTTTCCTAAGGGCCACAGTTGGCTAGCAGCACAGCCAGAAAGGCTGTGTCAGTTCTTTGATTCCCAGGATGAGCTCTTTTCTTGTACATGTCTTTCCTGCTGAATCTGAAAGTTCACATTTTCAAGGGGAAAAGACTAAGACAAATGTGTCTATTTCCCATTTTCCTTTTCCATTGATAATATCAGATAAAACTAAATTTCATATTTTTATCTGGATCTCTCTATGGTAGATACGAAATTGGTATCTGCAAGTGAAAATGCCTCCCTGGGAAAAATGTCCAAGAACTGAAAAAAGACTGAACTTGCTTTGTACCAAATT
Source organism: Hydrochoerus hydrochaeris (assembly GCA_004027455.1). Classification (NCBI taxonomy): domain Eukaryota; kingdom Metazoa; phylum Chordata; class Mammalia; order Rodentia; family Hydrochaeridae; genus Hydrochoerus; species Hydrochoerus hydrochaeris. The sequence continues at coordinate 8,489 of PVLA01000644.1, forward strand.
GAGAGAGTATCCCCCAGCCAGAAGCCATCTCAACAGATGGTGTGGCCAGCATTTCTTTACTGTCATGTGGTTGCGAACCTCACTGCCCTGGACTGCCAGGCTCAGAGAGACAATTGGGTACCACTTTCCCTGTGAGGCTGAGCTGGTGTGGGAGCTGGACAGATAGGCACTCAGAGGGTCAGAACCAAAGGGGTCCTCAGAGGCCTCCTTTGTCCACTGCTTTGTAGATGGAAACGCAGATGCTGAGAGCCTGCTGGAGGGGTGCCATGTGGCTTTTCATTGCCCTGTGGTCCTGCACTATGTAACAAGCTCCCAGGCTTGGAACACCTGCAAAGCAGGAGTATCAGAACTTATTTCTGAAAGGATTTAACATTTGATATTCTAAAGCACTAGTCAGCATTTGCTGAACTTTTTACGCTTATTTCACAGGCTAGGAGGGTTATCCTCTGAAGTATATATACCTCTGAGTGATAAAGCAGACTTGTGTTTAGGGCCAATGTAACACTTCTCCAGTGCACACAATTTGTCCCAATAGATCTCTATAGGGATTGTCTGGGAGTTGTTTATAGTGTTAGTGAAGGAGAGAAAAGGGCAGAAAAACTAGTTCCTGGGAAGTCCCAACTATATTGTATGATTCCCATCTTGTACCAGGGATTGAACCCACACTTGCCAAGCAGGTACCTGTGCCACTGAGCTAAATCCCTGGCCTGTGAGTCCCATCTTTTCTCAACACATAGCCCCTGTGGAGAGAGGTTATGCTTCTTCAATAAACGAAGAAACCGAGGAACAGACAAGTGGGGGGCATGCCCTTGTCACAAGCGACAGCTACAGAGGGATGAGGCTGAGGAGGCTCCTGGAGACCACCCGGTTTCAAGAATGAGACTCATCTGGCAAACAAGATTGCTGGATCTTAGACTAACACCGCCACACCCTTTCTGTGACTTTCAGACCCTGAGCCTGAGCCCCTACACCCTTTTTATGGTGAGAGGATTGAGGGAAAATGTATGAAGGGTTTACAATTCAGCAAACCATGTTTTGCATGTCCCCTTTGTTTTTGGCAGAATGAGAGGTTCAGAGTTGGATGCTGAAGGGAGAAAAAAGGCTCTTCCTCTTAGCGAGCACCTTCGGCAGGACATGTACTCTAGCTTCGTTATGCTCGGGGACAATAGTGGTTAAGTGAACTCAGGAGTTAGAAAGGACAGTATTTCTGTTCCTCTTCCACTTCCAGTATGTGTCCTTGAATAAGGAACTTTTTTCTCACTGAGCATGATTTCTCTCATCTGTGATCTTACAGGATTTTCTTTCAGGAGAGAATGCTTAGACAGTGCTACAAAGAGCCTAAAGCTTGTTAGAGCTCAGAGTTTGCTACTTCCTGTGGTCTTCAGCTTTGTTTTTTTGTGGGAAGGCCATGGCCAAGATGGTTTGAATTCTGCCCGGCAGCACACCACCCTGCCCTGATCTGTCAGGACTTCTGGCCAAAGCTCTCACAGTTCATGTATGCAGAGCAATCTGGCTTCTGGGTGCTTCTATGGACACCTAATCTGTCTTTCTGATCTGTGGTCCAGATTTGTAGCACCTGGATTCCTGTCCCTGTTTCTCTATCCCAGATTTCTCTGCCACCTCTGGGAACTCCATCCCCAGAATCACTCACCTGTTGAGGTTGGTCCAAACTTGGGTGCCTTGCATTTCTCCAGGACAGACCTTGTGGGTGTAGCAGGTTCAGGCTGAGTCATGGCCCATTAAACCATGAGGCTCCTCCTTTCAAGCAGGTCTCTTGAGGTACTTTCCCTCCCAAAGGTGTTCCCCTGGCATCACACTCACCATCCCTCAAGGATCATTCTGTGATATCTCTTATGGCACTTATGCAAGGAAGGAGGTAAGATTTGTTCCTGTGCTTTGCTGATAATGAGAAGATCATTGTTAACATCCCTCAAGGGCCCAGAGGTTTACACTAATGGTGTAGCCTTCATTCTCATTATCCCATCTGATCCTCACCAGGAAGTAACAACTGGATATACAGAAAGTCCAAGAGAAGGAAAACAATGTCTAGGAATTAATTATATATTCAGAATTAAAATGCATAAACCAGTAGAACCCAACATGAGGAAAAATAAGCAAATATGTTGGAGCCATTGTATAAAATGGCCAGCAAAAAGATGTTGCATAATTTTATTTCTGGGTAAGAGTGTGTATTTCAACTTGTATGACAATACTTAAACCTTGGGAGGTATTATCCAGCCAGCATCTAAAATTTAGTTTTCAATAGGTTATTCCTCCATTCTTTCAGGTTAGTTGCTTCTGAGTGATTTGAGTTATGTTGTAAGCTTAGTGACTCCTACATGAAACTCAGTAGTTTACTTCTTTTTGATATAAATTGAGCACCTTTGTCAAAAGCAAGGTCATATGTTATCATGGTAACATGGTATTAGATACACATTGTATTCAATACACATAGAGTGATATTTATAGAAAACATTGTGAGCCCAAAAGGCAAATTCATATCGAGAAAAGATTTCTATTCCAATAAAACTAAACTAGTATCCCCAGATGAAGAATAAGACCCACTATAGCTAACCTATCACCCATGTGTGGCCAGTTTCCTTGAGTAATGAGCCATACCATGGGCTCAGTGTTAGTTTTTGTTGATGCAACATTGGGTACTTAGGAGAAGTCAAACCCAATTAACTCTGATAAACCTGTGTACAACCTCCACCTATGACATACCACCCACCCCCACCCCCGCCGCCTTCACAAATCTGCTAAACAAACACTTGGTTGGCTGGGAAAGAATCTGAGTGAAATACATGGTATGGATTTTTTGGTCCAACTGATTTTACTTACCTTTGCTGATTTTGGAGAACTTTTTCTATCATGAATACCTTTGGTAAATGGGGCATAAAAATCTTTGCAATTTGCAACCATTAGAAAAGCACCTTACTTGTTTTACAGACTTCCTGTTAATGAGTTCTCTTATTCAGTCCTTTCAAAGTTCTTGAATATCCTAGCGAGACAATTAGCCATTGCCCATATATTGGTATAGATCCATACCTCTTTCCATTTCATATTCTAGGAGAGAGAAACTGACCTGGTGAAAAACCATATGTACTGCCATAGGTCCTGCCCATTGGTTTAATTTAGCTTGTTGGTAATTCTTCAGGATCCCACTGAATAGGACTATATTACAGATGTAGTCTCCTTTTGGGTTGTCTCAGCATATTTTAAAGAAGTACTTATAATTCCAGGCTTCAGTTTCTTCTTACAAAGGGAATCTACTATTGGGGTTCCCCAGAAGGCTATATGTTAGAGGCGGTGGAAATATGTTAATACAGCAAGACTGGGTGTCACTGAAGTCAGAATCACCTGCTTACTAGTGCCTTTAGGATAAGCTTGAAGTTAACATAACATTTATTATTTCTACTTCATGATGGGATGCTTTCATATAGTTTCTAATATATATATATATATATATATATATATATATATATATATATATATATAAAATGTTCAGATTAATAGCCTGCTTCAAGGGATACATATGGACCCACATAAATTTACTGTTTCCTGGTCAGACTGTCAGACTGCACCAGGGCCACAAACTGTTTCTCAAAAGGAGAACAGTTATGTACACCAAAAATCCAAGGGTTTGCTTTAAAATCCAAGGAGATTATGATTCTTATATCAGAAGTATGCGTTACTTCAAACTTAAAGAAACTTTCTATAACTGAATAGCTCATTTTTGGTTAAATTGTATTCCAAGAATAACTCCAAAAGCTGGCCAAAATAGGTAAAACATCTATTTAAAGGCTTCTCTGAGCAGTCCATGTAAAGCCTGAAGGATTTCAAGACTTGAAAGAAGGAAAGTCTTCGAGATTGATTTCCATAACTTCAACTTTGGGTTTGAAATGCACTGAGGACAGGGATATAGCTCAGCAGCACAGTGCTTGCCTGCCAAGTACGAGGCTGTGAGTTCGATTCCTGATACATGCCCCCCCCCAAAGAAATGCAGAATAAGTATATTCATCATGTAGAATTGATGCATATCTACATCACATATTTTTCAGAGTAGTCACTGTTCAAGGTTTATTTAGTGTTGTAGTTGGTATAACGCTTGGTTTCATTGTTCACAGGTAGATCTTTCCTTTTTACATTAAATGACAATGTACACTACTGATATTATATATATGTATATATATTATATATATACATATATATATTACACAAAATAAAATCCTTTAAAACAGTTATACACAAGACAAGAAATATTGAATTTATACACTGAATCTCAGGTTGTGACCAAATAGGAAAAAAGCCAGACTAGGCTCGTTGTATAGCAGAGTAACACACACCTGGTTTAAAGGGCAACTAGAGCCTGTGCAGCATTGACCGTGGTGTCTCAGAGACGGTGGGCTACGTTACGCCAGGCAGTTTAGGACTGTACAAGAGGAGTACCATCCGGCGCCAGGACAGAACTGTGGGGTTTTGTGGACCATTTCTATTTCTAAGTTTGGTAACCAGATGTTTTTACCCAGGCCATCTTAATAGTACTCACACCTCTCCAACCACATATCAGGTAAAAAAAAGAAACTGGCCAACCTCCAGCTAAACCCTCCTGTAGCCTAGACAGTGATGTGGTAACACTGGAAGACTTTACAACTGAACTTTCTTCTGGATCCCCCATAGGGCATCAGTGAAATATAGCAGGGACAAATAAACTTGTATTTTTAGTTTTTGAGAGATCTCCAAATTGGTGTTCATAGGGCTTGCATTAGTTTGCACTCCAACCAACAATATGGAAGGGTTTTTTTTTCCCCTCATAACCTCACCATTTCTTGTTTTTTGAGTTCATGATGGTAGCCATTTTTCCTAGAGTTAGGTAGAATCTCAGTGATATTTTGAATTGCATTTCTCTAATGCCCAAAGATGCTGACCATTTTTTCAAGTACTCATTGGCTATCTTCTTTTGAGAAATGTCTAATCACTTCAGTTGTCCTTTTTTTTGATTAAAAATTTTTTTGATCCCAGCTTTTTACCTGAGACATTTTCCTACTTGCAGAATAAGAGAATAGAGTTCAATTAGAAAACAAAAGTCCTGGCAGGATGAGGAGATAAAAATTTGAGTTTGGGTTGTCTAGCTGACTAGAAGTTAAGCCAAATTTCTGCAGAGGAGCACTAGCATTGTGTGTAAACTCCCTCCGGATAGATGGCCAAATCCTATGTTATATAAACACAGAGAAAGACTTGGAGAACCCCTAAGATTGCAGCAGATGTAGGCCAACAACCTGCAGAGTAGCTTTCACAGCCTATGATGTTGGTGAGTCAGGAGCTAGACTTTAATGCTCCCTAAATGGAAGTTCTCAATTAAGATCCAGGAAATGCGGGTTCTAGGAATTAGGACTAAAAGTAAAAAGCTAAAAGCAAGACACAACATGAATGATCAGATGTTAGTGTCCTCTGGAAGAACACACCCTTTGGAGGAAGATAAATCATGCAGAACTTTATAGTATTTAGATTTTCAGGTATTTATGTATGATAAACTAGGGGTGATGGCAAGGAGGGAGTGGAAGTTAATGAAATTGAAACAACAAAAAAAGAATATAAAGAATCATATAACTTATCAAAACTGAACCAAGAAGCTATAAAAATTCTGAATAATCCAATAATAGCAATGAAATTGAAACAGTAATTAAAAACCTACCAACCAAGAAAAACCCAGAACCGAATGGATTCTCTACTAATTCTGTAAGAACTTAGGAAAAGTGTCTTCCTGGTAAGCATGAGGTCATGAGTTTGATCCCTAATACAAAAAAAAAAAAAAAAGAAAGATAAGAAAACAACAACACTTCAGGAAAACTTTAATATAATTGAAAGAAAAGGAGCCATTCCAAACTCATTCCTGGAAGCTAGCTGTACCTTGGTTCCCAAACGAGACAAGGATCTAATCTAAAAACAAAGCTGTAGTGTGCATGGCATGGTGCTGCCCTCCTGTAATTCCAGCACTCAGGAGGCTGAGGCAGGAAGATTGTTGCAAGTTCAAGACCAACCGGGTCTACAAAGTGAATCAAAGTCCAACCTGAATTGCATAGCAAGATTCTGTCTCAAAAAGACAATACATACATATGTACAAAAAAATAAAGATAAAAAAAACTATAAACCAAATCTTTAATAATAAACATAGATGCAAAAATCCTCAGTAAGATACTGAATCATCAAATTTGATAATCAAAAAGATTGTGTATTATGACCAGGAAAGTTTATACCAGGGATGCAAGGATGGCTCAACATATACAAATCAATTAATATGTATATCTCATAAAGAGAAGCAAGAACAAGAATCACATGATCCTCTCAGAAGATGCAGAAAAAGCCTTTGACAAAATCAACACCTTTTCATGATAAAATCCCTCAAAACTGGATCAAAGATCTAAATGTTAAAACAGAAACAATTAGGTGAAATATGTAAAACTCTTGAAGATATTGGCCAGATAATGGCTTCCTAAACAGAACCCTAATTATACAAGAAATAACAATAAGAATCAACAAACGGGTTTATGCCAAGTTAAAATGCTTCTGCATAGCAGAGAAAAGATCCAATAGAATGAAGAAGCAACCTACAGAACTGGAATTTTTCTTGCCATTACCCCTGACAAGAGACTAATATCTAGAATATATAAAGAATTTTTAGAAATTAGACCCTTCCAAATAGAATACTCGATAAAAAATGAACAACTGACATGAAAAGACATTCCTTAGAAGTATAAATGGCCAATTAATACATTAAAAATATTCAACACCTCTGGCCATTAAAGAAATGAGAATTAAAACTACAATCAGATTCCATCTTACTCTGTAAAGAATTGCCATCATCCAGAAATCAGGTAATAACAAATGCTGGCAAGACTTAGGGGATAAAGGAGCACTTTTTCATTGTGGGAATGTAAACTAATACAGTCATTATGGAGACCTATCAAAAACTAAAATTAGAAATTTTATTTGACCCAGCCATTCCCCTTCTATTTATCTTCCTGAAAGAGTTAAAGACAACATATTACAGTGATACATCCACACACATGTTTATAACAGCACAGTTCATAATAGCTAAATCTTGAAAGTGGCCTGAATGTCCATTAAGAGACATATGGATAAAAAACATGGTGTTTGTATGCAATGGAATGCTATCCTGCCATAAAAAAGAATAAATTTAGATCATTTGTAGGAAAACAGATACATCTTGAGACCATAATTTTAAGTGAAATAAATCATATGTGAAAACTTTATATTACATGGCTTCTTTTATATGAGAAAACCAAAATATAAATAATTAAAGAGCAAAATGAAAGCTGGACACTGAGAACCAGGAGATGGATCTTTGGCAGATGGGAAGGGAATCAGGAGATGGAGGGGAAAGAATGAAGAGGAACTGAAGGAGAATGAAAAGAATTAAGACATGTCATGTACATGTACCAACTTCCCACAATGAATGTGATCACTATGTACTGCAAACATGTATTAATAAAAATTGAAAATAACAAATATTCAATGCCTAATACCCAATCAAAAAGGTATGAACACTAACATACCAACCTTTAAGCAAAAGAAGAAGCTAGAAGAGAATACAATCTGATAAAAAAGTGACCAGGTATAATTACCAGTCAAGAACATCAAAATGACTATGATTCATATACCCACAATAGGAAAAGATAGACAAGCAATGAAAAATTTAAAGAGGGAATTTGAATCTATGAAAAAGAATGAATATTCTATAAAAATATAGCATGTGAAAGAAAGAGCTTTTTGGATGAATATTAATAAGAAAAGATGAAGGTGGGCATGGTGAAACCCACCTGTAATCCCAGCACTTAAGAGATGGAGGCAAGAGGATCACTGCAAGTTCAAGGCCCACCTCTGGGCTACAGAGTAAGTTCAGTGCCAGCCTCAGCTACATAACAACAGCCAGTCGAAAAATAAAAAAAAGCAAAAGATGAGTGAACTAAGAGAGAAATTGATAGAAAACAGAAAACATTCAAATTGAATCACAGAGGAAAAATAATTAAGAATAAAAGATTGTAAGACCTGGTTAAAGTTAAAGCTTAACATGCACACAATTTGAATCCCAGTAGTGAAAAAGAATGATGCAGAAAAGATTTTACAGAGATAATGTCTGAGAAATTTCCTGAACTGATAAGATAATCAACCCACAGATTTAAGAAGCTCAGCAAATTCTGGCAAAAACAGAAAGAAAAAAAAAAAAGAGAAAAAACAGAAAGAAAGCAAAGAAGCTTGACTATTTCATAGGCAAACTGCTGGAAATCAAAGATAAAAAGAATAACTAAACAGTAGATAGGGAAAGTTATATACATTTCTTTTAATGAAGCAAAAATAAGACTCATAGCTGTCTTCTAATAGAAGCTATTGAACCAACAGATTATGAGGTGACATCTTTATTTTCCAACCTAGAATTTTATACTCACTGAAAATATTCTATAAAAATAGAAACCATAATAAAGTCTCTCAGCAAGGAATGAGCTAGAACATCCCTCACTGATAAAGGACCTCTGTGAAAAGTCCTCAGCTAGCACATTTACTGTTATAATATTGAATGCATTTACCAGAAGATCAGGAGTGAGACAGTAGGTCTTTTCTCATCACGTTTATTCAACATTGTACTGGAAGTCTCAGCCCACATAAAAAGGCAAGAAAAGAGTAATAAAAGGTACATATATTAGAAAGGAAGCTATAACACTCATTATTTATGAATCACATGATCAAGTATTTTAAAAATTTCAGGAGTCCAAAATAGCTAGTAGAGTGCTGAGGGTGTAGCTCAGTGATAGATCACTTGTTTACCATGAGCAAGGAGTGGGGTTAGTCCTCAGCATGCAAAAAAATTAAAAAACAAACATGTATACTAAAAGTAATACATGAATTTAGTAAGATAATAGGACACAAAATTACTATGCAAAATGTGTTTTATTTCTGCACACAAAATAAACTACTGAAAATGAAATGCTAATATGTAATATAATTAATATCAATTAAAAATGAAACTACTATCATTTATGATTGCATGAAGAACATGAAATACTTGAGTAAATGTCACAGAATAAATACAAGTACTTTATAAAACACTGGTAAGGAAAAAATACAGAGCTAAATAAATGGAGAGATAAACTACAATTATAAATCAGAACATTCAGCACTGTGTAGAGGTCAAATATGCCCACGGTGTTTTATAGAATCAATACAATTCCCACCAAATCCAAGTAAGCATTTTTATAGGAACTGATTCCAGAATTCATATGAAAAACGTAAAGGACCTGAAGAGTCAAACAACTTTGAAAATTAAGGATAAGTTGGGAATGGATATGCAACATGATTTTAAGAATGTGTATCTGGCAAAAAGTAAAACTTGATCTTTACCTTATACTGTGTATAAAAATCAACTCAAAGTGAGTTATGAACCTAAATACTGAAAGCTAAAGCTATAAAACTTCCTGAAGAAAACATAAGAGAAAGAGCTTTGAAATCTTAAGATAGGCAAAGATGCTTTAAGTACAATACAAGAAGCATTAGAAAGAAGAGGAAAAAATGATCAATTAGGTGTTAACAAAATAGAGCACTTCTGAAGCCAGGTGTCAAGGTAGATGTCAATAAAAATCCTAGCCCTGAGGAGGCTGAGGCAGGAGGATTACTGTGAGTTTGAGGGCAGCTTAGGTTATACAGTGAGTTCAAGGCTAATCTGAATGACATAGCAAGACCTTGTCTCAAAAAAAAGTGCAAAAAGAGAAAACTGCTGCTCTTCAAGTGACATCATCAAAAAAACAAAGAGAACAAAAGCCCATGGGGAAATAGTATACAGATGACAAAAGACATGTTCAAATTGTCTTAAAATTTGTACAATTCTTTAATAAAAAATTCAATTTTTAAAATAGGCAAAATATTTGAGCAGGCACTATATAATAAGACACATGAGTGGCCAATGGGCACATGACAAGATGCACAAAATTAAACAGATGCCATATAACTTAGTGATTCTACTCCTATGTATTTCCTAACAGAAATGAAAGTTTATATACAAAATATTCTTGCTTTATGTATTATGCCCAACAGCCCAAAGCGTTATCAACTGAAAAATGAACATGTGTTAACTAATTCTTGCAATATAAAGGAATGAACTATTGATATATGTATGACATATGATAAAAGGAGCTGGGGATTTAGCTCAGCGGCATAAGCATCTGCCTTGCAAGCGCTCAGTCATGAGTTCAATCCCTGGTACCGATAAAAAAAAAAAAAGATGAGATATGATAACAAAAACTATGATATTTAAATTTTTATCGTAAAACATACATTTCCATTATCTCCCTCAAAACACTTCACTTTGCTTTAAATGTATCCGATTGTTCTTGCCACTTTCTGAAACAATTCTGAAAGCCCTCTTTCATGAGCGTCTTTAGTTGTGCTGTTGTGGCTGTCTTGATGTCTCGAATCAACTCAAAACATTTACCTTTCCTGATTGTTTAGACACCGAGGGGAGTCGGAAGTTGCGTGGCACCAGATCTGGCGAAGAGGATGGATGACGACACCCTGTGATGTTTTTATAAGCTTGCATTTCCCGTGGATGGTTAATCACGTTTTTGATCGCACCTTGTAAAGACACTTACAAAAGAGGACTTCCAGAACTGCTTCAGAAAGTGGCAAGAATGTTAGAATAAGTGTATTTTGAAAGAAGAGGTGTATTTGAGGAGGATCGATGGCAATGGATGAATATTTAAAACCTGCTGATAGAAATCAGATACAAAATGGTACATACTATATGATTCCATTGGTATGGAAGTCCACCTAAAGACAAATTTAATCTGTAAAGATAGAAATCAGATCAGGAGCTGCCTGGAGCCAGAGTTGGGAAGGGAAATTTGAATGGGCACAAGTGAGCTGTTGGAGCTGAAGGAGATATTTGATTGTGGTGCATACATGGTGTATACATTTGTGAGAACTCATCAAATCGTACACTTACAATTATACATATTATTGTTTGGAGATGGCACTTCAGTAAATTTGAGTTTGAAAATCTATATATCCAGAGGAAGAAAAAGAGATGAGAAACAAAAAAGTGAGAAGTATTTGGAATCTGAGTTACAAAGTAGCCGTGGATAGAATCTGTGAGACTCGGAGGATGGAATGTCGTATGTGAAGGGCATGGAGTGATGAGCTAACCTGGTGTCTGATTCCTGTCGTCTTTGGAATCATTTTCTTAACAGGCAAGTGAAAGCTTCTGATGAAACTTTACTGGCTTAGAATAATTTTTTTGGTTAAATTATGTATTTATCTTGGTGGTGGTATTTTCCCCCCTTTATTAGTATAAAGCTTACATTGCATAATAAATACATTCATTGTGGGCAATTGGTACATATACATGTCTTAATCTTCTATACGTTTCCCTTTCGGCCCTTCCCTCTGTCTCCTCCATCCTCAATAATTTTAAGAGAACAAAAATGTACTCCCAAAGGTAAGCGCTATTGCTTACAGAGTACATTTGAAAATCTTCAATACTAGATTGGCCGAATGGACCGTAGCCAGAAACTAAAGCAACTGCGTAATGTGATAGAAGAATGCCCAGTTCAAGTCCTGTCGAATTGGAGCTTGAGTTCATTTCCCAAATGATGCGCTCTATGGGCAGTGTTAACTCCTGGATCAAAACTCCGGCAACTGGAACGTGGCTATTTAAGAAAAGCTGAGAATGCTTGATGTTTTGCCCCTTTAAATCCATCCTATTTTGCTCTCCAGCTCCCTCACTGGTTAACTGTGTGATTTTTTTTTTTTTTTTCCTCCTTAGGAAGCCATCTCAGGAGCTTCAGCTATATTGCAAGGGGAGAGGGTATCAATGTAGAGAGGAATTTCTGAGGGAAAAAGTGCCCATGCCCCATCCTGACACAGTTTATTTTCATCAGAATCTGTAGCACTGGTGGTAAAGGAATGAGTGGCTATGCAGTTTCACAGCATCATTTGTTAGAAAGCCTCCTTTCTAAGTGAATGTTCTTGGTCCCTTGGCTGAAAGTCTTTGACTCTGTGGCTCAATTTTAAAGCTTCTGTTCCATTGGTCTATAATTCTGTTCTTATTTTAACTTTAAACTCTCTTGATTACTCTAGTTTTATATTAAATTCACAATAAATAGAGTAGTACAATTTTATTTCCTTTTTGTAGAGGTTTGAAGTTTCGTCATCAGGGTTCATATTTTGCTAAATTTATTCTTAAGTATTCTTTTTATTCTCTAGTAAGTAATATGTTTACATTTTTATTTCCAATTGTCATACAAAAATCTTTCAACTAGCATGGTAGTAAGATTGAATAACATTAGGAACAATGAGCTGGCCATGGTGGCACATGCCTGCAATCTCAGCACTAGGGAGGCTGAGGCAGGAGAATCACCATGAGTTTGAGGCCAGCCTGGGCTACATAGCAAGACTCTATCTCAAAATAAATAAATAAAAAATTAGAAAATGCTGCAAGAATGTCTACTTTTACCACTTTTACAGCATTGTACTGGAAATTTTAGTGCAATAACGAAAAAAGAAGAGAAAAAGAAATTAAAAACATACACTTTGGAAAAGGAAAACAATAAGGTAAAAGAAAAGTATTTTGTTGTCTTAAAACAGAACAAGCCATACAGACATGCAATAAAATAGGTAACTGTCAAAAATGGTGTGTGAATGACAGGAGTAAGTTCTGTTTCATTTATCTGAAATTCTGGACAAGGTGAAACAAATCTATAAAGTTAGAAACAGATCAGTATTTGCCAAGGGGCTGGGATATGGAAAACTGGCTAGGACGGGACTAGGAAGGGACCTTTAGGGCTGATGAAGCATTCTTTTATCTTGATTGAATAGAGGTTACACAGATATGTGTGTGTGTAAGATTTTTTAAAAATATACACTTAAAATAGAAATGTTTTATACTGTATATATGCCACAATAAAGTTGATAATATAAATTCCCAGTTCATATTTAAATTCCCAAGCAGTATTATAACTTTTTTTGAATAATTAAGAAATGAGAGGAGCACAAGTGGAATAAATGAAAGAAAATAATTTATTTGTTTAATTGCTTCTAAAGATAACTGACTAAATAAAAAGTTGCAGCATTGTACTGTGTATTTAAATTGCATATAAAAGTAAAAAATATGTTAACCATGGCACACAGAATGTAGGATATGACGTTATGGTGATTTTTGACTATACCTAAACATTGGCTCTAACTAAAAATATACATTGCAAACACAAGGATACCCACTAAAATATACTTTTAAAAAAAGAAGATAACATAGGATTGTATTTTAAAACTCAATGAATATGAGAAGAGAAGGAAGGAGAAAGAATAAACAACAGATGGAACAAAAGAAGATGGTTAACAATAGATTCAAAGCAATCATTACATTATGCATCAATGATTTGAACATGTCTGTTAGAAGACAGACAATTTTAAAGTTGGATAAAGAAACAACACCCAGATATATATAGGCTACAAGAAATCCCTTTTGGAGCTGGGAAGTAGTTCAGCATTTACTTAGCATCTGCAAGGCCCTTGGGTCAAAATCCCTCTATAGACATAAACTAAAATTAAATGAAAAGAAAAATTGTGCAAGCACTAACTCCCAAAAAGGCTGAAATAGATATATTAAGATGAGAAAAATCAGTTTTAGAACAAAGTAAATTATCCTGGATGAAGAAAATGACATAATTACAAGGAATTATCCAAATGCCTAACAATGCTAAATGCGCCTACTTCTTAAAGAACACCTTAAACTACATGAAGCAAAAATGGATGGAATCAAAGGAATAAATAGACAAATATAATCAGAATTGGAGGCTTCAACATCCCCATCTCAGTAACTGGTAGAACAAATGGAAAATCAGTTAGCATATAGAGGCCCTAAACAGCACTATCAAATGACTGCCTCTAATAGGCATTTATAGACTACGCTCCAGAACAGTAAAATACACTGTCAGGTACACACAGAACATTCACCAAGATGGACAATATTTGGGCCTTAAAAACTTTAAAGAATAGAAGAAGACCTAGATTATATAAATTTCATTCATAAATCATGATGGAGTGGAAGTAAATGAAAGAAAAAAATTGAAAAAATTTACTAATTATTTTGAAATGAAACAAAGCATTTTAAAATACCCCATGTGTCAATCAGGAAACCTTTAAGAAATGAAATGTAAGTCTTGAATGGAATGAAATAAAAATGTATCAAAATTTATATAAGTTGCTAAAACAGTGAGAAAGGTGTTAAGTGCAATGTTATATTGAAAAGTCTTATCTTAATCTAATCCTCCACATTTTAGAAACAAGAAAAAGAAGATAAAACAAAGTCCATAATATGTGGAAGGAATAAAATTATAATATGTGCAAAATTATAATATGTGAAAAGAAAATATGGAGAAGAATCAATGAAACTAAATGCTGATTCTTATGATCAACAAAATCAATAAACTAGCTAGACTGACCAAGAAAAGACACAAAACACACAAGCCACAGTATCAGTGATGAAATGAGGACAGCACTGACAATAAACAAATTGACAAAGGAATTTATAAATAAATAATTCTTTACTCACAAGTTCTATAATTTGGATAAAATGATCATTTGATTGTCAGAAACTACCAAATATGCTAAAGAAGAAATAAACAACTAAAATTCCTATATGTATTAGATAAATTTACTTTGTATTTAAAAACATGACTAAAAGAAAGTTCCAGGCCGTGGTGATTTTACAGGTAAATTATGTTAAATGTTTAAAGAAGAAATAATACCAATTCTACACAATGCCTTCCATGCTATGGAAGAGGAGGAAAATCTTCCCAACTCCTTTTGTGAGGCCAGCATTAATCTAATACCAAGCAAAATAAATTATAAAAAATAATACAAATCAGTATACCTCATCACATCATTGCAAAAATACTAAACCAAATAGTCATAAATCAAATCTAACAATATATAAAGAGCATAACAAATCACAACCAAACATGATTCATCCCAACAATGAAGTTTGCTCAATGTTCAAAAATCAGAGAGTTAAAACTCACCATCTTAATAGACTAGCAGAAATATATACTTAGACACATATCTAAGCAGATATGTGCAAGAATAGCACACTAAAAAATAACCAACAAGGGGCCAGGGATTTAGCTCAGTGGCATAAGTGCCTACCTGACAAACGCAAGGTCGCGAGTTCAATCCCTGGTACAAAAAACAAAACAAAACAAAACAAAAACCCCAAAACCAACAAGGGCCTTGGATATATCTCAGTGGCATAAGTGCCTGCCTAACAAGCGTAAGTCGCAAGTTTGATTCCCAATAAAAAAAACAAAAACAAAAACCTAATAAAAAAATCAAAGGACAACTAAATGAAGAGATGTGCCATATTTGTGGATTAAAAGACAATGTTATTTAAGACGTCAGTTGTGCCAGTGATCTACAGATTCAACATAATCCCTATCAAAGTCCCAGAATGTTGGTTCCAAAGTAACACCAAAATGGAACTAGAAGAACCACACAAAGGAGCTAGAAGAACCACACAAAATTACTAAACAACCAGATTTGGAGGATGCACACTGCTTGATTTCAGCACTATTAAATTAGAGTATCTAAGACAGTGTGGTATTGGTGAAAGTATAGACATACATTATTAGTGGAATGAAACAGAAAACCCATAGAAAGACTAATATGGTCAACTGATATTTGACAAAAGTGTAAATGTAATGGGTAAAGAATATGCTCACAGACTAAAATAGAAAAAACTACAAAACTTCTAAAATCTTCATATTTTCCAAAGGAGAAAATCTGTATGATCTGTAGCTTGGTGATGACTACTTAGATGTATTAAGCTGCATAATCCATAAAGAAAAAAATTGATAAGTTGGACTTTATCAAAATAGAAAATGATTGCTCTATAAAAGAATCTGTGAAAGAAGGCAGACTCCAGAACATAACTAGGAGAAATTACTTTTATATAGCATATCTGATATGGACTTGTGTATAAAATATATAATGAAGAAAAATCTTACAACTGAACAGTGTGAGAATAACCCAAAAGATTTAAACAGACCACCAAACAAGGTACAAGCATAGGAAAATTGCTCAACATCATTAGTCATATAGAAATTTCTAATTTAAATTATAATTACATGGTATGAATAGCTATTTTGAAGAAAACAAGACATTATTGTAGCCATTGTTGATTTTCTATCATCTTGTTTTGAAGTCCAAGAATGCTTTCATTCTTTTAATTGGTTTTTTCCTGTTGTGTCTTCTTTGATTTTATTATGTGTGATAGTATGGACGGCTATTTTGAAGAAAATGAGACATTATAGTAACATTGTTCATTTCCTGTTATCTTGTTTTGAAGTCCCATGATGCTTTCATTCTTTTGTTTTGATTGGTTTTAGTCTGTTTTCTATTATTTGATTTCATTATGTGTAAAGGTATGGACAGCTAGTTTGAAGAAAACAAGAGACATTGTGGTAGCCATTGTTGATTTCCTATTGTCTCATTTTGAAGTCCTGTAATGCTTTCATTCTTTTGCTTTGATTGATTTTATACTATTTTGTTCTGTTTGATTTTATTGTGTGTAAAGCTATGGACAGTTATTTCAAAGAAAAGAGCCACTGTTGATTTCCTGTTGCTTGTTTTGAAGTCCTGTGTGGCTTGCATTGTTTTGCTCTGATCTGCTTTATTCTCTTGTTTTATTCTCTTTAAAATAAAAAAAAATTATAAGCACAGTGAAATACCCCTACATACCTATTAGAATGGCTAAAATTAAACAATAATGGGACAATACTAAAAGAACAGGAACTCTCATTCATTACTGGTGGGAATGAAAAGTAGTATAGCCACTTTGAAAAATAGATGATTTGTTTCCTGTTAAACTAAACATACATTAGCAATATGTCAGCAAAACAAACAACAAAGTTAAGTTGTACTGATACTATTTGTCCACTGATAATTTGTAGCAAGATGAACACATCACTTTTGTAGTACTTTTCTCCAAAATCTATAATCACAGTTTATTCATAAAGATTCCAATTTAAAGAATATTCTACAAAATACCTTTATTATTTTTTTTAGTAAACTTTCAAGAGCAGTTTTAGATTCACAGAAAATGTAAGTGAAAAGTAAATTTCCCATATAGTCTCTATCTCCATCCAGGCATAACAGTTATGTGTCACTCATACCAATATATTAAGAAATTATTTATATCCACAGTTAGAATGCACACTTGTTGGTTTTGCTTCCATTCTCATCCACCCCCATTTCCAGCCTCTCTTTTTGGGAAGATAACCATTAAGGTAATTCTTTTCTTTAAATTTTAAGCAATTTATCTCTCTTCTTATGAAAACAGTGTTCTGTACCTTGCTTTTCTTACTTAACATATCCTGGAGATGATACCATATCAGTGTGTAGAGAGTTTCCTCATTTCTATTTCATAGCCATGTTAAACACACTTTTATAGTTTATTTAATTAGTCCCTGATGAATGAATGAGTAACATAAGGAACAATTGCAAATGGGTTTTTGGAAGATTTTTCGAAGTAAGATTGCTGAGTCAGAGGGTAACTATATACGTACTTTTGATAGATATTACAGAACCATTCTCACAAGCAAGTTATGAGTCTCTTTTTCCATATGTGCTTTATCAAATTAAATTTTTAAGAATCCTATTAAGTAAAAAATGGTGTTTTGACAGTTTCCATTTGTATTCTTTATATATTAGATGGAATATTTTTATCATTTAATGGATATTTTCCAATAACCTGCCTACTCATGTATTTTGTTCATTTCACAGTGAACTGTTAAACTTTTTTTTCTAAAGTTTTAAGAACTCTTCATATATGATAAACAGCTCTTCTTTTCTTGTGATATGTCTTTTATTTGTTTCTTGAATGTGTTATAAAAGGGTTTTCTTGCAATGCACATTTTTTTTTCACTTTAGTGTTGAAATATTCAGTAGTGAAATATTTATAGAACATTTAAAGATTCCTATGCAGTACTGTTTAACATTCCATTGAATCCGGGGGAAAGCGCTTGACCAAATGTGAAACTATCTGGAGCTGTTTGCTCAACTGAATTTTATTTTACTATTTTATATCCATTCATTAATTTATTGATTCAACAATAGCTGTTGACTTGATACTTTGTGCTAAACATCCTTATTTGGTGTTTCTGGAGAGCATAATTAGCCACATTTAAAGTCAAATGCTTCTGTTATGGCCTGAGATATGTTTTGAGATACGCAATTTTCATAATAGCCACTTTGACATTCTTATTTCTCAGGGTGTAGATGAGAGGGTTGAGCACTGGTGTGAGAATAGCACAGCCAGCCTACAATGTGGAACTCAAGGGCAGGTCAGCCCAGTAGGCCACATAGGCTATGTTAATTGATGAGTAGTAGTTGCCCACCACCAGAAAGTGGGAGCTGCAGGTGGAGAAGGACTTTGTACGCCCTTCCTTGGAGTTGATGCAAAGCACTGAGACCAGAATATGATCATTTGAGAGAAGCACCAGGAGGAGGGGGGAAAATGGACACCACCATGGCAGTCTCCATGAGGATCTGGAGACTGGGGTCAATTAAGAGGCCTGGACAGCAGACAGGTGGTCACAGAAGCAGGGGTAGATGTAGGCAATGTTGTCAAATGCCACCTGGAAAGCCTGTACCACTGCTGGAGTGGGCAGGAGGAGGCTGGTGAGCCAGGCACTGGCCACCAGTGCAGCACTGGTCTATGGGGTCATGTGGACCAGGTAGTGCAGTGGGCGGCAGATGGCTACGTAGCGGTCATAGCCATCACCACAAAGAGTAAAGCCTCTGAGCAGTTGAGGCCATGGAACAGATACATCTGCAGGAAGCAAGCAGGGGAGCTAAGGAGGTGATCACCCAGCAGGAATAGAGGGGCATCTTGGGGACAGTGGTTTTAGTAGACAGAATATCTAGAGCTGAGAGGTTAATTAGGAAAAAGTACATGAACCTGTGGAGCCTGGGCTCTGCCAGAACAGCCACCAGGAGCAGGGTGTCACCCACAGTGATGGACAGATAGAGACAGAGAAAGATGAAGAAGCTGAGAAGGAAGAGATATTTTGGAAGAGAAAGGATGCCTGTAAGGTGGAAGGTGGTTGGGGAATCCTCTGATCTGTTACAGGTTATGATCTCCGTGGTGGGTTTTAAAGCTGGGTGCTGGGGAGGTGGATAGTGTCAACACCTGGAGAGCAGGCTTATCTGTAAACAGAACCACCAGAGCGTTCGGGAACGAGAGATACAGGAGGGTTGCTGATTGCTTAATGTAACCATGTTTATGTACAACTAATTCTAGAGTGTGGATTATAGCATCAGTTGTACTCATTAATTATTTAGTTCGTCTCAAAAGTTCCTCTATCTTTTTCATCTCAAGTATAGAAAAATATCAATAATATTCAAGTCATGTGTCACTTGCTGGGTATATAGTAAACAAGATGAATAAGATGAAGAATGTTTCTACACTGTGGGGCTGAAATTCTAGTGGTAAGGAAAAACCATAAGACTTAAATCACATAATTATAACATTGCAATTGCATTAAGAGCTATGGAAGGAAGTCTGAGTCCTTTATCCATGCCCATATGACACTTCTGGGGATAGAAGATCTGTTAAATCAGGATTCTAATTTTCTTTCTGTTTTTGATATGCTCAAGTGTTGTTGTTGTTATTTTAATGACAATTTTTTCATTATTTAGCTAGGGAGGGCTGATTTCTCTGAGGTATACTAGAACCTACTGCCTTCCCTCTCTAATAATTAACCAGGAACTGACTTCTTTCATTTGTTTAGTGCAGTGCTTCTGCTATCTCCACCGGTGACTACTCTATGTCTTGACCCTGTGTGTGGCTTTCTCTGTAATTATTACAGTCAAGAGAGTAACATTGAAAATGTTCTTGGCAGGAACAATCATTCCTGACAGGAAGCCTATTGATGGCCTCGTCCCATGATTCTGTAACAATAGTGAATCCAACACAGCGTCGGTGCGATTCCATTCAGTGCCCTCCCTAGTGTTCCTGAAGCTACCTCTGTGTGTCCACTGCTGCCCACTCCCTGTTGGCATCTTTGTCTTCAGGTCAGAAAGTATCCTGATGTTCTGGAAAGGTTTGGGAGGCATTGGTGGAGATAAACTAGAGATCACTTCTTGTTGAGAGGTTGTCCTGATCCTCATCGAGGTCTGGGAAGTTTATATTTGTAATCCTATGGAAAAATTATTGACTCCTAGTGAGTTTATTCCAATCTACCACTACCATTGTAATGCATGGAGAGAATAAGGACGCTAAGTCATATTCACAGTTGTGGCAAGCCAAGGAGGTCCTAAGTCCAGCTAAAGCTACCAAAACCAAGGCCACAACCCAGGTTTTATTAATTCATCAGGAGGGGAGTGGCTCTAGGATAATGACTATAACTGTGGCAGAAAGTACATTGGGAGTATATGAGTGTCCTGAGCTGGAGGCCTGAAATTACCTCTGCAGTATGCAGAGAGAAATATGTTCAGAAAGCATAATCTGTATAACACAATTTGAGGTAGAATCTAATATTTTGGGGTCAGTGCCTCAGCTCTGATGCATAATGTTTTGTGCCCTGGGAAGCTGACAGCACAGAGCATGGCTCTCCCTCCCACGCAGCTCACACATGGCTTTTGGGAGCTACACAGTGGGGAAACACTGACCTGTACCTTGCTTCAAAGACTACACATCAGCAGCTTGACTAGAGCGATTTGCATTGCTTAAAGTCAATTGAAGGGATAAGGAAATGTCCTAGCCAGCTCTGTACATATCAGTACATGGAAACAGGGCCAGGGTTAGCCAAGATGAAGATAATTGGTCTTCTTTCAAGGAGAGTCATCCATGTGGTCCTCCACAGTTCCCTTCTTTGTTCTGACGAAGATGGAATAGAGTCAGTCGTGACTGTTTGGTTTCTAGTCTCCCTGGGTGGTGACCTCTATGACACACTTTAATGAGAAGAATTATAAACAAGAGAATGAGCACACTAATTCCAATATCAAACCAAAGTGAGCCTTGAAATATGCAAATAGATTCTGTTGTTCTGTAGTATCATCAAACATTCTCCAATTTAATTTGGGCATTGAATGTGTCTATCTGTTGTGACATAGACAACATTTCTCTGAAGAGCACCTATATCTATAGTAATATTTTGATGGATTGCTCCTTGTATATGTTTCTTTTTTAAATTTAAATTTTTTATTTTTTTATTTAAAGAACAAACAGAAAAAGGGTAGAAATAATACATAGTTTCAAAAAAATAAACAATAAGAAATCACTAGTTGATAATTATATATTGTCTTCTTAGAAGTAGTTGTTCAAGTTACAAAAGTAAAGCATACAAAGTGGACATTCAAACAGTGAGATTGCAAACAGTTCTGTTCAACTATCCAACAAAAACCCAGTAATATGGTTATCAATCCTACACACTTAAACATAGATGCAGTTATATCCTTTAGAGCACTTTATTATTATTATTTTTTATTTTGAAGGTAGTAGAAATACAACAGAACAAGACAGAGCAAAGCCAATTGAGACAATGCAGAGAATTTGGTGCAGAACTTCACAGCAGGTTACCGGGATAACAGTAATAGGTACCATAGTATTTCTCATTATCTTCACAATAGTTGTCTAGTCAATTAGGTATACAAAATCAAACCAAAGAAAGAACATTATAAAATCAATCAAAAGAGAATATTGAAAAGAGTAAAGCAATTAATTATAATGAAACAAAACTGAAAACAACATTTGCTTCCAAAGACCCCTCATTTTTTCTGTATTGCATACAGTCATCCTCCCAAGATATGCTCAGACCTCTGTCCCCAGTTCCTAATGGGGGGGTGGGATTTGGGATGTTTGTTTCCAAGCCCATGCATTGGTAGGTTCACAGGAGACATTATTGGGTCTCCTCCTGGCTCATGCCGGAGGAAGGCGCTTACCAAGAGGGCAGGCGAATTGCTTCTTTTGCAGACTCCTGGGTTCTACCATGGCCCCTTGCATATGTTTCTTTGATCATTCCTCAAGGATTCTGGCTTTTATTATATGGAAAAGGAGTGATACAAAAGCAAGTCATAGTACAGTGACATTTTCATCTATGTTGCAATTACATGCTTTCAATTTGATCTACCATCCAAAGGATGGAGGTCTCTAAGATGCATAATTCGTTTTACAATTTTAAATCAATTTTTCAGCCCTCATCAGTGGTTCTTGTCCAGTGGTCTAAAAAGTGAGCAGTCTGTACTGAATGAAGTAAGGCCATAGAGCCAATAGCTGTACTAGCTATCAAAAGAGCAAGGGAGGTCATCCCTGCTACAATTAATCCAATTATCCCTTGTTCCTACTGCTAAATCTCTTAAGGTCTTTACCAAAAGAGAAGTAGGATAATTATACCAATGCTCTGTCAGATTGACTGAAAGGCAAACTCCAGGCATCCTGCCCATGATCACTCCTGTGGAATCATTAGAAAGATGTTCAGGCATGATGGACTAGATAACAATTAGTACATGAGAATATATTTTGTTTTCACTTTATCTTCCTTATTAACTGTATATGAAGATCATAAACATGCATGTTTACATTTATATACCTATAGCCTTGTAATACTACTTTGACTTTTCCTCATTAACCAGCTGCAAATACCCAGTCTTCAGCCATCCAGTAAAAAAAGAGAGGGCTAATTTCCACAAAGCATATTGTATAAGTCCAGTTTTGACATTGATAATGAGTCAGGATGGGAAGATTGAGGCTTTCTACCTAACCATGTAACATTAGACAAGGCCTCTGAGGTCACAGTAGAGTCAGGAGAGCCTGAAAAGGAAATCTTGTGCCAATCTTGATCTTTTTCCAGATGGAATCCTCTGGAGGACCAATATACAAAGGGATAATTAAATTTATGTACAGCCCATCCATGGTGCAGATCCCTGCAAGTCTGCCAAGGGCCCAAATCACTTTCCTCAAAATGAGAGGCATTAGCTTCTGGAATACAGATAGAAATGTTAGATTTAAATCTTTTACAGGTTACCATCTGAGGGAATAGAATTTAAAGTTAATAAGCAAATTGTCCATTAGACAGTTATAGTTTCCACATCTGATCCACACCTGACATATGAGGGCTGGAACCTTGCTGTAGACAGGCTACACATAAAGATAGACATACAAAATGGAAGGTAATGTTTAACTTAAGCTCTTCTTGTAAATGTATTGAAATTTGTGGGCCAGGAAAAAATAGTACATGTAAGGTTATTGCTTTCTATGGAATGGAAAATCTCTGGGGGCCTATCCATTCAATGGGTGGATTAGGTGTATAGATCCAATACTCTTCTCCCTAAACCATGGGAATATATACTGTAGCTGCTAGGAGAGTAAGCATTGTAGGGAAAAGATTTTCAGGTGATTGAATCAGACTCTGGCTGTTGACCTAGGTGGTGAACTTCATGAAAAGTCTATTCAGGCCTTTCCAGGACAGTGGATACTACACTGTCAGGTTTGTTGCTTGAAGTCTTGGTAGAAGGGTCTGATGTGTTGCTCAGGTGAGTTGGATTCTGGCCATAGACCAACTCTGATGGTCATAATGTCTCTCAGTTATCTGTGGAGATGCAAGCATATCCTCTGCCCCAATTTAAAAGTAATACTGGACCATTCCAAACACCTGTTTGGAAGGCATGCCAAGCAGGATTCAGAAAAGTTTAAAACATGTGTAGCAAAGTTTTGATCCTGTGTTTCCCCTTTCTTTTATTTAGTTAGTTGATTTTTTAGTTTAAAGATGAGTATATTCAATTATTGTTTGACCTTGGGGAATACAGGAGAGACCTGTAACATGCTTTATATTTCAGTTAGCAAGAGAACTCTGAAAAAATTTACTAATATAAGCAGGACCAATATTAAGCTTTGTTTTTTGGGATACCCCTAAATTAGCAAAGGTTGTTATATAATGCTGTATAGCATGTCAACTTTGTTTACCTGAATGACAGGTAGCATGGATCATATGTGAGAAAATATCTATAAAGGCATGAATATATTTAAGTTTGTTAAAAGAGACTATACAAATATTCATTTGCCATAACTGGTTAGTTTTAAGACCTCTGGGATTGTTATTCTGTTGAGGAATAGACTTAGGAATGAGCTGACAAGTAGGACATGACATCATGATTTGTCTAGCTTGTGCTAAATTCCTTTTGCAGATTTAGAATTTTGATGAAAAAATTCATGGGATTGTCTCAATTTATTAAAAATGGAAAGCAGATTTACAAGAGCGTCTGCACTATAATTGCCTAATGACAATGAACCCGAGAGACTAGAATGGGTTCTATTATGACCAATAAAGCATGGAGCAATTCTACTTACTATAACTCTTTTAAAAACAGTTGTAATAAAATAGGCTAGAGATGACCCAATTACGGTTGTTCTTCTACCAATGTTAATAAAATTCTTAACTTTCTCTGCAGAGAAGTAGCAATGACCTTCACTATAAATCCACATTTAGATCTATTTTGTTTAATTGGAAGAGTACAGCCCTGTAAGTTTTTACATAAAACCTTATTTTCTTGATAGCCCATTAGCCATCATCCTACTAGCTGGTGACACACACCCCTGAGGGGCAGAAGTAAGGAAGAGGGTGTCCCATTCTTTCATAAGGTCTGTGCCCCATAGACTGACAGGCACAGGGGTAGTAAATGGTGTCACAATGCCTGTCTATTTATCATGGCTGACATAAGGGAGTGGCAGTGTACTTTGTGAGACAGACGGAGGAGATCTGAAGCCTATCAAAACTGTGAAAGGTGGGTCTAGTCACCAAGCAGCCATCCATAATTGGCTATTTACTACAGTGACATCAGCTCCCATATCCATCAATCTAATAAAAGATTTCCCATTTAATCTAATAGAAAAAGTAGGTCTATGAACTGAAATACTCCGGGAAAAATAAAGTTCCTTGTTTAAAGGCTCTTCTCTATCGGCTTCACACACAGGTTAAAGGCAGGAGAGGGAATTAAAATTGGCTTTTCTCCCCCCAACAAATGAATGTGAGAAGCTCTGGTAAGTCTAATCCTCCACTCTGGCTGGTCCACTGAACCAGGGAACAAAGGAAGCAAGATTTTGCTATGCACCCCTCCCAGTAGAAGGACTGTTGTTTGTCTGGTTTGGACTGGATATAACTGGTTTAACTGGGTCTAAATTATTGGAGTACAACTAACTAGTCTTATTTTCTTTGGGGCTCTTGGTCTGGGCAAATAGTTTGTTTCTCTGCAAGAGTGTGCCATAAACAGACAGACAGACAGATAGATAGATAGATAGATAGATAGATAGATAGATAGATAGATAGATAGATTGGTCCACACTAGGGTGCCTTGCATTTCTTCAGGGCAGACCTTGTGGATGTAGTAGGTTCAGGCTGAGTCATGGTCGGTTAAACCATGAGGCTCCTCCTTTCAAGCAGGTCTCTTGAGGTATTTTCCCTCCCAAAGGTGTTCCCCTGGCATCACACTCACCATCCCTCAAGGATCATTCTATGACATCTCCTATGGCACCTATGTGAGGAGGGAGGTAAGATTTATTCCTGTGCTTTGCTGATAATGAGATGGTTATTAACATCCCTCAAGGGCCCAGAGGTTTACATTAATGGTGTAGCCTTAATTCTCATTGTCCCATCTGATCCTCACAATTGCAGAGCACACAGGATGTAACAACTAGGTATACAGGAAGCCCAAGAGAACGAAAATAATGTCTAGGAAGTGAAATAACATCCTCACTGGAATCCTGGTGGCTGGAGGCAGAGCTTTATTCCTGCCCAGTGTCTAAGCCACTACACCAGGAGCACATAGTAGTCAAGAGGAAGGGATGTAGAGCTATAACATATGAATGATCCTCCTGTATAGTTTTCCTGGCTTTCATTTCACATTCTAGGAGAGATAAACTGACCAGGTGAAAAAGCATATGTACTGCTGTAGGTCCTGCCTATTGGTTTCATTTACCTTGTTGGTGTTTCTTCAGGATATAAGAACTGCTTTAAAATATGCTGAGACCACCCAAAAGGAGACTGTGTCTGTAATATAGTCCTATTCAGTGGATGTCCTATAAGGCTCTATGTTGAGTTAGTAGAAGTAAGTCAGTGCAGCAAGACTGGGTGTCATTAAAGTTTGAACCACCTGCTTACTAGTGTCTTTTGGGTCAGCTTGAGGTTAATATAACATTTATTACTTCCACTTCATGATATGTTTTCATACAGTTCCTATTTTATATTTTGTTTGTTCAAATTAATAGCCATTTTCCAAAGGACAGCTAGGAACCGCATTAATTTGCTGTTCCTGGTCAGGCAGTCGTTCTGCACCAGGGCCAAAAGCTGTTTCTCAAAAAGAGTATAATTATCTACAGAAACAAGCAAACACACACACACAGACAAAACAAACAAAATTATTGATATACACTAAAATCTCATGTACTGTGATTCTAGCAACACTGCATGTTATGTAAAAAATTCAAGAGTATTTTAAATGTTGAGCTATGACAGTGTTTAGAATAAAACTTTATGCAAATACAGTGGCAAAAATTGGCAAAATATACAAAGTAAATGTTTAAAGGCTTCTGGAAGCAGCCCTTGGCAGGCATGGAAGGACTGCTGGCTTTCAGGAAAGGGAGGGCCTGGAGGTTGGATTCCAGGACCCCAGCTGTTTGCTTGAGGGGATTTCTCAACTCAAAGGTGGGAGGACTGACCCAGGTTAGAAAACAGAAAGCTTACTGGGTTGAGGTGATAGCGATTGGGGTTTGCATTGCTGAAATGACCAGAGTTGAAGGGGCAAATCCCTGGAGAGTGCAACAGCAAGCAGAAACACCAAAATGAAAGCTGGGGATTTAGCTCAGTAGCATAACCACAGCCTGATAAGTGCAAGGTCATGAGTTAGATCCCGGCAAAACAAAAACAAACAAACAAAAACCCACCAAACAACACCCAGGATTTGGAGGATTTATGTTGAGGGACAATGATCAGGATTATTCCCAAAACATCAGGTTCTAAAGTTTCAAAGAGGGAGATTTTATGGGGTCTGCCAGGGGAAGTACAATTATAGGCAGAGTACTTGGCTGTCTTTGATTGGTTCTTACAATGTGCATCATAGTGACCAGCTACGCATCACAGTGACCAGTGTTTCTTTCTAAGAAACAAAAGTAACAGGAACTAGAATGGGAACTATTACCTGGGTAACTAATAAACTGAAGTATACTTACTGGCTAGGGGGGCATTTTCTGCTATAAGAAGAGGGTCCTGCATAGAAGAACACCAAAATCAGTGTATAAATTTCCTTAAAGTGGTTAACCAACTCCTAAGGTAGAAACTGATACAAAGGTGGTTCCAATATAATTTTCAGTTAGGGACCTTGAAGCAACAATGATTCATATATTCCCCCAAAGAAAGGGAGAAAATAAAATATGAGAAGTCAAGAATTTAAAGGAGAATTAGAACCTGTAAAAAATGAGTGAATATTCCATAACTAAAAAATATAGTTTATAAACTTAAAAACTTTTTGGACAAATATAAGTAAGAAAGGATTGGTGAATTGAGAAAGAGATTGTTAGGAAATATCCAGGAAGAATCACAGGAGAAAAGTCATTTTCAAAAATTGTAGCACTTGGTTTTGATTGAGTGATTTGTACCCAATCTAGAGCATCACAGAATATTAAAGAGAGGAGCAAGCAGCTGGGGGCCTAGCAAGCTGCTGGTGCACCAGGGCGAGAACTATCAGCGATTCCTGAGCTCTGCATCATGTTGGAACTTTGGGCTCTGGGAGAACAGGCGGCCTACTCACCGCCCTGGTATGCAGCCGGGAGCGTGCCGGTGCGGGGGCAAAGGATCAAACATTGATCCATCCCCCTCCACGTTAGCAAGTCGGCACGGGCGGTCTGAGTATCTTTTGGGAGGATAAATATATGCAGTATGGCAAGTAAGGGGGATTTCCTTCTACCATCTCTTTGAAGGCAAATATTTTTATCACTGTTTTGCTAAAAAAATAAATAAATAAAACAGCTGTTAACTTACTGGACAAGTGGACAAACAAGTACATAGCTAAATAGACTGGACACAGATAAACATCTTACAAAATCAGAATGCACTCAAAAATATTTTTGACCAAATTGAATTACAATAAATTTTTACAATAGTAGAATTTATAACTATATATATAAAAAAAGAGAGAGACAAGGCAAGTAGATAAGAAAAGAGTTTAATAAGCAGGGAGGGCATGGAGGAAGTCACCACAAGGAAGGCTGTGATGCTCTCCCTGCAGACTAAGGGCAGGTTCTGCCTGATATAGCCTCTGATGGGGGGTAGGGCTCTGGGGACTGATGTGAGCTGATTTATTTTGTGAGAGTGCAGGGGATTGGGTAAACCTTTACATTCCTGAGCTTTGGCAGACTTTGGGAGGGAGAAGCCATAGAGGGGCTTCTAGGAAGAAGGAGGCGTGCATTATCATGGCACAGCTTTGAGCCATTTCCATGATGATTGTGCTGTCTCTCAGGGGGGTGGACCTAACAGGTTTTAGCATGCATGCAACTTTTAGCATGCTTGCAGAGGAAATAAAGCATAAATGCAGGAACAATTGTACTGAGATAATGTCTGAGAAATTTCTAAGACAGATTTGAAAAAAATGAACTCATGGATTTAAGAAACTCCAGGCTCACTTCTCTCAGAAAAAAAGGAACAAAGATAGAAACAGTGGAATCCTACTACATCTTCCTCAAACTGCTGGAACTCAAAGATAAACGGAATAACCAAAAAGCCAAAGGAAGTAAGATAGATTTCTTTTAATGTAGCAACAAGGACTGATAGCTGTCTTCTCAAAAGCAACTATGGAAACCAACAGACTGTTGAATGACAACTTTATAGTACTAACAGGAAAAACCTTCCAGCGTGGAAACCTACATGAGTTGAAAAAATATTCTATAAAAATAGAATTTATAATGCACCCTTACCAAAGTATAGGAAGAAAAAACATCCTTAGCTTGATAAAGAGGATCTATAAAAAGTCCACCTCTAACATCACATTTAATAATATTTATTAAAAGCATTTTACCCTAATATCAGGAATAAGGTATGTCTTCTGTCACTTTTATTCAATATTGTGCTGAAGGACTTAGCCAATTAAAAAGGCAATAAAAATAATAAAAAGCATGTATATTATAAAGGAACATGCCATAGTTGTTATTCATAAGTGGCATGATCAAATATGTTGGAAAGTATAAGGAATTTAAAATACCTATAGAATTAACATCCGACTTTACCAACACAACAGGACATAAAATCACCATAAAAATATATTTTATTTCTATGTGAAAAAACTATTGGAAGTAGAAATTAAGGAAATGTAATTATTTATCTATCAAAAATTAAAAATAAAACCCATCATTTACAGTGGTATCAAGATATAAAATGCTTGGGGATAAATTTACCAAGATATATGCAAGACTGTATTCAAAACTATAAAATACGGCAGAAAATAAAAAAAAACTAAATGTAGAGATAAACCATGATTATAGATTCAAATATTCAGCATTGTTTGCATGTCAAATATGCCCAAATTTCTTTGCAGAATCATTGCACTTCCCCAGTGAGTCCAAGTAGGCATTTTGGTAGAAACTGAGCATATTTTAAAAGGACCCAAGAGAGCCAAGATGATTTTGGAAAGAAGAATAAGTTGGAAGGACATTGTGGCATGATTTTCAGAATATGTACCTGGAAGAGCATGAAACTGGGTCTTTACTCCACACTATACACAAAACTTAATTCAGAATGTATCATAAACCCAAATGTTAAACTAAAGCTTTAAAAATTCTAGAAGAAAACTCAAAAGAAAGATCTTAGGAATCTTGGGGTTGGCAAAGATGCCCTAAATAGAGCACAAGAAATATGAGTCATATGAGATAAAGTGATAAATTAGATCTTATCAGAATTAAAATTTACACACTTTAAATGATATTGTTAAGAAATGGAAAAGGAACCAGGTGATGTGATACATGCCAGTAATACCAATATTGCAGGCAGCTAAGTTAGGTAGAAATTAGTAGACCATCAGATAGGGTTAAACTCTTGAGAGAGTCAGTGCAGAAGATGAGAAAACACTACAGCTGTGGCCAAAAGTGAACCCATTGAAAGCCAGGACTCCAGATAAAGACGCACTGGCCAGCCCTATGTGCCTCCCTAAGGGATAAGTAGTAACATGTAATTATATGATAGCACCACCTGGTCCAAGAAGTCCAGCCAGACATCATTTATCTGGGTGAGTGACCAGAGCATCCCTTCCCAAAAATGCCTTTGTTCTTTCAATGTGCCCTTGCTAAGTGACTTGCTTTCCTATTAGCTAAACACCTACACTATAGATGTAATCCTGTAGGTTTATGCTTTGAACCACTTGTACCCTACTATGTAATTTTGCTATATAAATTACTCTTAATAGAGGACCTCAGTGGCAACCCATTTTTAATACCCCTCTTGTCTCTCAGAAGTTATTTCTTAATAAATATTTTCTACTCTTAACATCCATTGCTCCTTACAATTCATTTTTGAATTTTGGGAGAGACTAACTCTACACATCTAACATCTAGCAGGTTGGGAGTTATATTTCTTCTATATCACCAGCACCTGGAAGATGAGGTAGAAGAATCTTGGGTTTGAGGCCAGTCTGGACTGCAAAATGAGTTCAAGGACAGCGTGGATTATGTAACCAAGATATGATATGATATATATATATATATTCCCCAAAACAAATGTAAATATTGTATTTCACAAATATATAACAATCTTTAAAAAAGAAAATGAAAAGGAAAGTTAAAAATGAGAAACTAGTGTATGACAAAAGATTTGTATTTAAAATATATTTTTAAAACTACATTTTATTAAAAAATCCATTTTTATAATATGCAAAATATTTGAAAAGACACTATAACAACAAGATACATGAAGGACTAATAAGCACATAAAAAGATGCGTTCCTTAAAAGTGCAAAATAAAACCACAGGGACCTACTGCTACACATTTATTAAAATGGCAAAAATTTTAGACTGAAAATACCAAGTAATGGGAAAAATATTGAGCAACTGGAATAGTAATACATTGCTTGTGGGAATATAGCACATTGGGAAGAAGTTGCAGAGATGCTTTAAAATTAAACAGACACTATATAACAAAGTGATTCCACTCTTATGCATTTGCCAACGAAATGAAATCATATGTATGAAATGTTCTTGGAAGCTTTGTTTATAAAGCCAACAATTTAAATGACCATCCACTGGCAAATGAACACATATATTCATACAATGAAATAATAATGTAGAATCAGACTGGAGGGATGAAATGCCACTAAGCAAAAAGTGGTTGGTATTTTAAAAACTCTACATTTTATTAAAAAATCCATTTTTATAATATGCAAAATATTTGAAGAGACACTATAACAACAAGATACATGAAGGACTAATAAGCACATGAAAAGATACATTTTTTTACTCAGCTATTACCTATAATCTTGGAAACATTTTCCTAAGTAAGACAAACTTTTAAAAATATTTGTTGCCTTAGAATAATTTTAGGAAAACAAAGAATGTATTCACTGAAGTGAAAGTTGATTATTTCTTACAGAATTTGGTTGTAAGTCTTCAATACTAGGTTGGCCAGCCAGAAGTCAAAAAGAAAGTAGTCTGTCCATGGAATTCCATAACAGGAAGAATGTATGGTGCAAAGCCTATCAAAACACAGCTTATAGCTGGCAAGGGAACTGAATTGAGTCCCAAGCCCAGACTGTGCCCTTGTTGAAACCCAGCAGACAGGGAAGCCTTGGAACGTCACTCCCAGGTGGTAAGACCACAACTGGCATCTGAAATCACAGGAGGTCACACAGAAGTCCCCGCGGGCCTAACTGGTCCACACCCAGTGAACTCCAAGCGGCTTGTTGTTGCCTGCTGTCTGCCCCAGAAGCCAAAAGTGGGCCAGGTGATTCTCAGTGCATGGGGGAAGCCTTGAAACATCATTCAAAACCTGGAAATATAGGAAAATGACAAAACAAAAGAGCAAAATGCAATCTTAAACTTCCAGCCTAACCCAAGCAAGCTTAGGAGACATGGACACAGAAGAAAATATAAGCTATATACCTGAAATGCCTGAAATGATATTACTTGAACTAAAGAAACAACTCTGGGAAGCTATAAAAGAAATCAAAAATAGTCTCCCACCAAGCAACCAGCTCTCCGCCCTGATAAGTGGCTGTGGCCTGGCAAGCCTCTGCTGCTCCAGGGCAAGAACCATCAGCATCTCCTGAGATCCGCGACATGTTGGAACTTAGGGGACTCAGAAACCAAGTAGCCAGCTTGGCATTCTGGTAAGTGGCTGTGGCCTGGCAAGCCTTGGCCGCCCCAGGGTGAGAAACATCAGCGTCTCCTGAGATCTGTGCCATGTTGGAAATTAGGGTGCTGGGAAATCAAGCAACCAGGTCGCCTCCCTGGTAAGTGGCTGAGAGCCTGCCATCACGTGGGCTGAGAATCAAACATCCATATTCCCCCTCCCCTGTTAGCAAGTGGAGCCAGAGATCTGAGCATCTCTTGTGAGCTTGACTACATACAATATAGCAAATAAGGGGGATTTCCTTCTACCATCTCTTTGAAGGCAAATACTTTTATCACTATTTTACTTCGTTCTGATTAATGGTAATGCTCTATTCAATATTCTGTTTTCATATGTTCTATAATGTTCTGTATTTCTTTGGTTTTGTTATACCTGATTGAAAGAACAACTATTGTGAAGAAAACGAGATATACTATGGTACCTATTACTGTTAGCCCAGTAACCTGCTGCGAAGTTCTATACCAATTTCACTACACTGTCTCGATTGGCTTTGTTTCATCTTGTTCTGTTGTATTTTACTACTTTAAAAATAAAAAAAGAAAGAAAAAAAAAAGAAATAGTCTCCCAGGAAAAAGAAGAAATGATAAATGTAATGAAAGAAATGCTGAACACATCTAAAGAAGACATAGTTTAAAAATTAGAGGAACAATACAAAAAGATGGAAACTCTGAATGAAGAATATAAGAAAGAAACAAAATGCATGAAGCTGATTTAAAGAGATATACTGGAAATCAAAAACTCCATCAAAAGTTGGCAAAACTGCTTCAATAAAAGTGAAGATAGAATTTCAGATCTTGAAGACAAGATTGCAGTTAGTGAACAGCAAAGGAAAGATCTCTTAAAAATAATAAGGAATGAGGAAATAACAATTCAACAACTATAAGATGATGCAAAGAAAAACAACATAAGATTGATAGGTATAAATGAAAAGGAAGGTGACAACACAAACGATATCAAGAGGCTATTTACAGAAGTGATAGCTGAAAATTTCCCAAACATGAAAATGGAAACTGACATACAGATCAGTGAAGCATATACAACTCCAAATAACCATAACCAAAAGAAAACTGCACCCAGACATAATAATAAACATCTCAGAAATCCAACATAATAACAGAATATTTTTTTACTTAAAGAGAAAAAAAAACCAGAAAAAGGGTAGAAATAATACAGAATTTCAAAAAAAAGATAAACAGTAAGAAATCACTAGTTGATAAATTACATATTGTCCTTTTAGAGATAATTCTTCAAGTTACAAAATTAAAGCATACAAAGTGGACATTCAAACAGTGAGACTGCAAACAGATCTGTTCAACAATCCAACAAGAACTTAGTAATATGGTTATCAATCCAACACACTTAAACATACATGCAGTTATATCTTTTATAGCACTTTCTATTTCCTCTCTTTTTTACAATAGCAATTACACATTTTTAAACATTTTTATTTAAAGTGAAAAAATCAAAACAGAAAAAAAGGGTAGCAACAAAACAGAATTCCAAAGGAAAAAAAGAAAAAAAAACACTAAGAAATCACTAGTTGATAAATTACATATTGTCATCTTGGATATAGTTGTTCAAGTTACAAAATTAAAGGATATATAGTAGACATTCAAACAGTGAGACTGAAAAGAGTTCTGCTTAATGATCCAACAAAGATTCAGCAATATGGTCATCTATTTTACACACTCAAACATACATGCAGTTATATCCCTTAGAGAACTTTCTTTTCCTCTCTTTTTTGCAATAGCAATTACACATTTGGGGGTTTTATTACTCTTGTAGTTCTTTTAACGTTTTACCCTAGAGACACAATATAATATTTATAAATATGATTCTTCTTTATTTCATTAATGAGAATAGGCTCAAGTTGTCTCCATTTATCTATGAAGGCCTCAAGATAATCCTTTTTATAGCTGAGTAGTATTTCATTATATAAAAATACCACATCTTTTTCATCCATTATGTGGTTGATGGGCATCTTGGTTGTTTCCAAGATTTAGCTATTACACATTGTGCAGCTATGAACATGTGTACACATATATCACTGTGATATGAACTTTTCAGTTCTTCTGGGAAAATATCCAGAGGGGAATAGCTGGATTGAATGGAGCTTCCAATCCTAGTCTTCTGAGAATTCTCCATATGGGTTTCCACAGTGGTTGCACCAGTCTACACTCCCACCAACAGTGGAGCAGTGTTCCTTTTTCCCCGCAGTCTCACCAACATTTGTTATCAGTTGATTTCTCAATGGCAGCTATTCTTTCCGGAGTGAGGTGAAATCTCAATGATGTTTTAATTTGCATTTCTTGAATGGCCAGTGATGGTGGACATTTCCTCATGCGTTTATTTTCCATTTGTATATGTTTCTCTGACAACTGTGTGTTCATGTCAGATTCCCATTTTTGGAGAGGGTCTTTGAATTTGGGGGGCTTGATATTTTTCAATTCTTTATATGTTCTGGATATAAGTCCTTTGTCTGAAAGGTTGCTAGCTAAGATTCTTTCCCATTATGTGGGTTTTCTTTTCACTCTGTTGGTGATTTCTTTTGAAATGCAGAAACATTTCAATAATATGAGATCCCAGTTGTTGATTCTTTCAAGTGTTTCCCATGCAGTTTGTGTTTTGTTCATGAACTCTGCCTACCCCTATGTCTCCAAGACTTCTACCTACTTTGTCTTCCAGTAGATTTAGTGTTTCTGTTTTAATATTTAGGTCTTTGATCCATTTAGACTTTAGTTGTGTGCATGGTGATAGACATGGGTCTAGTTTCAGTCTCCGGAATGTGGAGAGACAATTTTTCCAGCACCATTTATTAAAGAGGCTATCCTTCTTCCAGTGAACATGTTTAGCCCCTTTGTCAAATATCAGGTGGCTGAGTGTCTTTGTAGTTGTGCTTGCATCTTCTAATCTGTTCCATTGATCCTCAGGTCTATTTCTTTGCCAGTACCATGCTGATTTTATCACTGTGGCTTTATAGTACTGTTTCAAGTAAGGAATTGAGATGCCTCCTGCCTTGCCTTTGTTGCCCAGAATTGCCTTTGCTATTCTAGGTTTTGTCTGTTTCCAAATGAATTTTAGGAGTGTTTTCTCTAGGTCTGTGAGGTACGTTGATGGTATTTTGATTGGGATTGCGTTAAATCTGTACAACAGTTTTGGGAGTATGGCCATTTTCATAATGTTGGTTCTTCCTAGCCAAGAGCAAGGAATATCCTTCCATTTCCTACTATCCTCTTCAATCTCCTTTTTTAGCATAGTATAATTTTCAGCATATAGTTCTTTTACGTTTTTAGTTAGGTTGATTCCTAGATACTTCATTTCTTTAGATGTTATTGTAAAGGGCGATATTCCCATATTTTCTCTCTCGGTGAGTTTTTTGTTTGTGTACAGGAATGATATTGATTTTTGGGCTTTGACTTTGTATCCAGCTACCCTGCTGAACTTGTTTATTACCTCTAGTAGTCTTTTAATGGAGTTTTTTGGGTCTTCTATATAGAGTATCATGTTATCTGCAAATAGTGATAATTTAACTACTTCCTTTCTATCTTTATTCCCTTTGTTTCTCTTTCTTGTCTGATTGTCCTGGCTAGTGTTTCCAGAACTATATTGAAAAGGAATTGGTGATAGTGGACATCCTTGTCTTGTTCTTGGTTTTAAAGTGAAAGCTTTCAGTTTTGTCAGTTTAGTATAATGTTGGCTGTTGGTTTGTCATAGATGGCCTTTATAAGGTTGAGGTAGCACTGTGTATTCTGAGTTTCTGAAGGGTTTTTATCATGAACATGTGTTGGACTTTATCAAAAGCTTCTTCTGCATCTATTGAGATAACCATGTGGCTTTTTGTTTTTGGCTCTGTTGATGTGGTATATTACATTTATTGATTTGCATATATTAAACCATCCCTGCATTCCTGGAATTAAGCCCACTTGGTCATTATGTATAATCTTCTTGATGATTTGCTGCATTTCTTTTGCCAGTATTTTATTGAGAATCTTTGCATCAATGTTCATTAGTGAGACTGGCCACAGTTCTCCTTTTTGGTTAGGTCTTTCTCTGGTTTTGGAATGAGAGTAATACTTGCCTCCAGGAATGATTTAGGGAGGATGGCTTACTTTTCAATTTCATTGAAGAGTTTAAGGAATATTGACATCAAGTCTTCTCTAAATTTCTTGTAGAATTCAGCCTTGAATCCATCAGGACTTGGGCTTTTTTGGTTGTTGGTAAGTTTTTAATTAAATTTTCAATTTCAATAGCTGATATAGGGTTATTCAAAATTGCTATATCTTCTTGGTTGAGCTTTGGTAGTTCATATGTTTCTAGAAATCTGTCCATTTTCTCTGTGTTTTCCACTCTATGTGAGTAGAGATTTTTCAAAGTAGGTATTCATGATCTTTTGAATTTCCATGGGATCAGTCCTTATTGCATGAATATGAGTTTTTTCTTGCTTTTTCTTTATGAAGCTAGCTAAAGGTTTGTCAATTTTGTTTATTCTCTCAAAAACCAGCTTTTTGATTCATCAATTCTTTTCTTTTTTTTTTTTTTTAGTTTCAATTGCATTGATTTTTGCTCTGATCTTTAGAATTTCCTCTCTTCTATGAGCTTTGGGTTTAACTTGCTCTTCTTTTTCTAGAAGCTTGAGATGAAACATTAGATTGTTTCTTTGTGCTCATTCTGTTTTCTTGATATGACAATCTGTTGCTATATATTTCCCTCTTAAGACTGCTTTCATTGCATCCCTCAGATTACAATATGTTTCTGCATTTTCATTGAATTGTAGGTATTGCTTTATTTCTTCTTTAATTTCATCTGTAGCCCACTGGTTGTTCAAAAGGTTGTTATTTAATTTCCATGTATTTATGCAGGT
The DNA here is from genome assembly GCA_004027455.1 of Hydrochoerus hydrochaeris. NCBI lineage: Eukaryota > Metazoa > Chordata > Mammalia > Rodentia > Hydrochaeridae > Hydrochoerus > Hydrochoerus hydrochaeris. The sequence continues at coordinate 45,794 of PVLA01000644.1, forward strand.
TTTGCAATTTCTTTTGCCATTAATTTCTAATTTCAGTGCACTATGTTCAGATATTACACATGGGATAATTTCAATATCTTTGCATTTACTTAAGAATGTTTTATGGGATAATATATGGTCTATTTTGGAGAATATCCTATGCATAGCTGAGAAGAATGTGTATCCTGATGTGGTTGAGTGTAACACTCTGTAAACATCTACTAAGTCCAATTGCTCACAGGTATGACTCAGTTCTATTATTTCTTTGCTGACTTTTTGTCTAGTTGATCTATCTCTTTGTGACAATGGGGTGTTAATTATAACAGGGGTCCCCTGTTATAATTGTGTACTTGTGTATTTGTTTATTAGTATTAGTATTTGTCTTATATAGTTGGGTGCTCCTGTGTTTGGTGCATGTATATTTATAATCGTTAGTTTCTTCCCTTGAATTTTTCCACTAACAAGTATGTAGTGACCTTCTTTATCTCTTTTAATCATTTTAGGTTTGAAGTTCACATTGTCTGCAAATAGAGTAGTTACCCCTACTTTTTCTGGGTTCCTGTTGCATGGAAAACTCTTTTCTATCCTTTGACTTTTGATCTGTGAGTTTCCTTTTGGGTCAGATGTGTTTCTTTTATACAGCATATTGTGGGATCATAGTTCTTGATCCATTCTGTCAACCTATTTCTTTTGATAGGTGAACTCAGCCATTTACATTTATGAATATCACTGATATGTACTGGCTCAACTTTGCCATGTTATGTTCCAGTTGTTAGCTTTCTGCTTTTCCCCCTTATTTAATTGCTTGTCCTACCTGGTGGTTTCTTTCTGTTGTTGTTCTGGGGATTGTGGTAATTTTTATCTCTGTCTAGTATGTCTTTCAATATTCTTTCTAGAGTTGGTTTGGTGGATGTGAATTTCTTCAGTTGCTCTCTGTCATGGAAGTATCTTGTTTCTCTGTTAAATTTGAATGAAAGTTTTGCTGGGTACATCAGTCTGGGTTGAAAGTTGTTTTCTTTCAGGTTTGAAATACTTCACTCCAAGCTCATCTTGACTTGAGGGTTTGTGTTGAAGAGTCTGCCATGAATCTAATGGGCTTTCCTTTATAGGCGAGTTTGTCTTTTCTCTAACAGCTTTCAGCATTCTGTTTTTATGCTGTATGTCTGAAATCTTAATTATTATGTGTCTGGGTATAGATTTATGTTGGTGTGACTGTTTGGTGTCCTATATGCCTCACTTATCTGCATTTCAGATGTTTTCTCCATCTTTGGGAAATTTTCTTCTATTACTTCTGTGAATATTTGGTTATGTCATTTGTATTGACTCCTGTGTCTTCACTAATGCCTATTAATCTTATATTGTTGCTCTTGACATCATCTTGAAGCTTCTGAATTGTCATTTCATGCTGATTTGTTATTTTAAAAAGTTCTATCCTTTCATGATCAATAATTGTGATCCTGTCCTCAAGATCTGAAATCCTATCCTCAGCTTCATTTAAACAGTTTTGCGTACTTTGAATAGAATATTTTGTTTCTTGGATGTCTCTTTGAGTTTGTTTCATGAATTCTGCTTGTTTTCTATATTGCTCATTCAAGGTTTCAATCAGTTTCCCATGCTCCTGTACTTTTTTCTCTATTTCTTCTTTAGCTGTGTTCAACAACTCCTTTACTAAGGTTGTTATTTCTATCTTTAAATGGGAGAGTACTTCTAATTTGATTTCCTCTATAGCCTCATGGAGTTGTTTTTTATTTCAATGATGATGTTTTCAGAGATTTCTGGTGTATTACTTTTGAAGTCCTCTATTTCATTTCCTGTACTTGCTCCTGGGGGACTAGATGTTTGAGACTGCATTTTGCTTTTCTGTTTTGCCATTTTCCTCTTTTGAGTTGGTGTTTGGTCCTTTAGTTCTGCTGGTGTCAACTGTTGGTAGTGTGTATCTTGGGGTTCATATTGTAAGGTTGATGTTTGTTCTATTGCTAGGTCCCACAGTTAATAGGTGGGTCAGTCACCTGACTTCCTTTTGCAGGGCCTTTTGGGTGAGTCCTATATTCTTCACAGGCTGACAAGCCTAGTAGTATTGATGTAGGTCAACCTTTAGTTTCTGCTATTACTTTATCTTCATGTTGTTCCAGGTCATCAAATCTCCCCGTTTATAGTGTTTGTGTCAGTTGAGGCCATACTGTGTCCCTATTGTGTGCCTGTGTGTCTCATAAGCCCTTTAATTTTCTTCAAGTTGGGGGAGTCCTTCTTGGCACCCTCCTCACTCTGCCTGATGTTTTCTGTGTGTAGGAAGCAGTCACCCACATTCTTGTCAGGCTCACCAAGGTCTTATGCTTAGTTGGAGGGGCTTTACTATTGGCCCTATTTACCCACTGTACACCTCTATTTTAGGGGCATACTCACCACACTGACTGGTTCATCCTGAGATCTTCTCTTTGGGTGGGGCAGTTACTGAATCTCCCTTCAAGTTAGTACAATTAATTCTCTGTAGTCCAAGGTTCACTGCCTGTGAGTGAACTTCCAAGTTTTTTTCCATATGCTGGGATTCTGCATGGTCAGGCCCCATGGCTGGACTCTGGGCCCTGCTCACTGCTTGGAGTTCACTGGGCATGGACCAGTTAGGCCCCATCCCTCCCATGTACCTTGGGGTGGTCTCTGATGCAGGACATGGTCTCACCGCCTGAGAGTGAAGTTCTAAGTTTTTTTCCATGCACTGAGAGTCCACACAGTCAGGGCCTGTGGCTGGATTCCAGGCCCTACTCACTGCTTGGAATTCACTGGGCATGGCCCAGTTCAATAACAGAATATTAAAAGCTGCTGCAGAGAAGAGAGAGGTCACCTATAAAAGAAAGCCTATCAGAATCACAGCAGACTTCTCAACACAAACAGTGAAATGAGGAAGAGCATGGAGTGAAGTATTTCAGATCCTAAAGGAAAATGACTTCCAATCCAGACTGATGTACCCTGCAAAACTGTTCTTCAAAATGGATGGAGAAATACGATACTTCCATGACAAAGAAAAGCTAATGAACTTCATGACCACCAAACCAACCCTGCAAAGAATACTGAAAGATGAAGAATACTGAAAGACATTCTAGACAGACATAGGAAAAAAAACACTAAGCAAGGCAAACAATCAAACAGAGTGGAAAGGTATAAAATCAACAGCAGAAAGATAACATGTCAAAAATAAACAAGTATATATCAGTTATAACTATTCATGTAAATGACCTCAATTCACCAATTAAAAGAAACAGACTGGCAGAATGAATCAAAAAACAACATCCAACCATATGCTGTCTACAAGAAACCTATCTAAACCAAAAGGAAACTCATAGATTGAAAGTCAAAGGATGGAAAACAATACTCCATGCAACCAGATCTCCCAAAAAAACAGGGGTAGCTATTCTGTTTGCAGACAATGTGAACTTCAAACCAAGAATGATCCAAAGAGATAAAGAAGGCCACTACATACTAGTTAGGAGGAAACTTCAAGAGGAAGAGATATCAATCTTAAATATGTATGCACCCAATTTGGGAGCACCAAACAATACAAAACAAATATTAACAGAAATGAAAAATCAAATAAGCAATAACACAATTATAACAGGAGACCTTAACACACACTGTTGACACAAATGGACAGTTCAACTAGACAGAAAATCAGCAAAGAAATAACAAAACTGAATCACACCTGTGAACAAATGGACTTAGTAGATGTATACAGAGTGTTCCATCCAACAACATCAGAATATACATTCTTCTCAGCAGCACATGGAATGTTCTCTAAAATAGTCCATATACTATCCCACAGAACATGCTTGAGTAAATGCAAAAGAACTGAAATTATCCCATGCATGTTATTGGATCATAGCACCATAAAACTAGAAATTAATGACAAAAGGTACTGCAAAACCCCACAAACACATGGAAATTGAATAATACACTCCTGAGCAATCAGTGGGTTACAGAGGAAATTAAAGAAGAAATTAAACAATATTTGCTGGCAAACAAAAATACAAATACATCTTACTGGAACTTGTGGGATGCAATGAAAGCAGCCCTTGGAGGAAAATTTATTGTGGTGAACTCCCACATCAGGAAAACAGAACGAACACAAATAAACAACCTGATGCTACACCTCAAACATCTAGAAAAAGAAGAGCCAGTCAAGCCAAAGCCAAAAGAAGGGAGGAAATTATAAAGATCAGAGCAGAAATCAATGCACTAGAGACTAAGAAAACAATACAAAGAATCAATGAATCAAAAAGTTGGTTCTTTGAAAGAATAAATAAAATTGACAGGCCTCTAGCCAACCTTATTTCAAAAAGGAAAGAAAAAACTCAAATTCATGCAATAAAGAATGGAAAGGGTGAAATCACTGTAAACTCCATGGAAATACAGAAGATCATCAATACCTATTTTGAAAACCTCTACTGTCATAGGCTTGATAACACAGAAGAAACGGACAGATTCTTAGAAACATATGAATTACCAAAGCTGGGTCAAGAAGATGTAAAACTGAATAACCCAATTTCAATGAATGAAATTGAAATTGTAATTAAATCCCTACCAACAAAGAAAAACTCAGGTCCAGATGGATTCACTATTGAATTCTACAAGGAATTCAAAAAAGATTTAATGCCAATACTCATCAAACTCTTCAATGAAATTGAAAGGGAAACAATTCTCCCTAACTCATTCCTGGAAGCAAACATTACTCTAATACCAAAATCTCAGAAAGACCCAACCAAAAAAGAGAACTACAGGCTAATCTCCCTAATAAACATAGATGCCAAAATTCTCGATAAAATATTGGCAAACAGAATGCAGCAAATCATCAAGAAAATTATATACCATGACCAAGTGGGATTCATCCCAGGCATGCAGGGATGGTTCAACATGCGTAAATCAATAAATGTAATCCACCATATCAATAGAGCCAAAAATAAGAACCACACGATCACTTCTATAGATGCAGAAAAAGCTTTTGATATGGTCCAACACTTATTCATGATAAGAACCTTACAGAAAATTGGAATAGATGGTCTTTACCTCAATATGATAAAAGCCAGCTATGACAACCCAACAGCCAGCATCATATTAAATGGCCAAAAACTGAAAGCCTTTATCCTAAAATCATGAACAAGACAAGGATGTCCATTATCACCACTCCTATTCAATATTGTGCTGGAAATATTAGCATGAACAACTAGACAAGAGAGAGAAATAAAAGGAGTAAGGATAGGAAAAGAAGAAGTTAAATTATCATTATTTGCAGATGAAATGATACTTTACATAGAGGACCCCCAAAGCTTCATTGAAAGACTCCTAGGTATAATAAATAAATTCAGCAAGGTAGCCAGATACAAAGTCAATGCTCAAAAATCAATAGCATTCCTATGCACTAGCAAGAAAACCACTGAGAGAAATAATAGCATCCAACAAAATGAAATACTTAGGAATTAAGCTAACAAAAGAAGCAAAAGAGCTATTCAGGGAAAATTATAATACCCTGAAAAAGGAATCAAAGAGGACCTCAGAAAATGGAAAGACATCCCTTGTTTATGGATAAGAAAAACCAACATTGTGAAAATGGCCATTCTCCTGAAATTGTTATACAGGTTTAATGCAATCCCAATCAAAATACCACTAACATACCTCACAGATCTAGAGAAATCACTCCTAAAATTCATCTGGAACCAGAAGAGACCTAGAATAGCAAAGGCAATTCTAAGCAACAAAGGCAAGGCAGAAGGCATCACAATCCCTGACTTCAAATTACACTACAAAGCTACTGTAATAAAATCAACATGGACTGGAATAAAAACAGACGTGAAGATCAATGAAATAGATTAGAAGATACAACTACAACTACAAACACATTCAGCCACCTTATCTTTGATAAAGGGGCCAAACATGTTGACTGGAAGAAAGATAGTCTCTTCATTAAATGGTGCTGGAAAAATTGGCTCTCCATATGCAGAATACTAAAACTAGCCCCATGCCTATCACCATGTACTAAACTGAAGTCTAAATGGATAACAGATCTAAATATTAAAACAGAAACACTAAATTTGTTGGAAGACAAAGTAGGTAGAAATCTTCAAAACATAGGAGTAGATAGAGAATTCATGAACAAGAATCAAACCTCATACAAAATACTTCACAGAATCAATAACTGAGATCGTGTCCTATTAAAGAGTTTTTGCATGTCCAAAGAAATCTACAGCATAGCCAAAAGAAAGTCTACAAATTAGGAAAAAATCTTCGTGAATGGTCCCTCAGACAAAGGACTTCTGTCTAGAATATATAAAGAATTTAAAAAATTAGACTCCCAAAATTCAAAGACCCATTCCCAAAATGGGCATCTGGGATGAACACACAGTTCTCAGATGAAGAAATACAAATACATGAAAATACATGTAAGCAAATACATGAAAAAATGTTCTGCATCATTGGTCATTAGAGAAATGCAAATTAAAACAACACTGAGGTTCCATCTCACTCTGGAAGGAATGGCCAGGATCAACAAAACTACCAACAACAAATGCTGGAGAGGCTGTGGGGGAAAAAGAACTGTTCTGCACTCTTAGCATGAACAACTAGACAAGAGAGAGAAATAAAAGGAGTAAGGATAGGAAAAGAAGAAGTTACATTATCATTATTTGAAGATGACATGATACTCTACATAGAAGACCCCCAATGCTCCATTGAAAGACTCCTAGGTATAATAAATAAATTCAGTAATGTAGCCAGATTAGTGGGATTATAGACTGGTGCAATCACTGTGGAGATTCCTCAAAAAGCTGGGATTGGAGGTCCCATTTGACCCAGCTATCCCACTTCTGGGCATATTCTCAGGACTGAAAACATCTTACAACAGTGATATATGTGCACCCATGTTTTTAGCAGCACAATTTGTAATAGCCAGATCTGGGTTATTACAACCTAAATGCCCATCATCTAAGGAATGGATATAAAAAGATGTGATATTTTTATACAATGGTGTACTACTCTGCTATACAGAATGATCACACTGAGATATTTATAAGTAAATAGATGCAACTTGAGACTATACTCACAAGTGAAATAAATCAAACTCACATGTGTAAATACTATATAATTTCCCTAGTGTAAGAAATGGTAAGAGTACATAAGATACAAAAACTCAATAATTACAGTGAAAGGATAAGAATCTGCTTAAAGGAGAAAAATAATATCTCAGGGAAAATGAGGAAAAAGAAAAAGGAAGGGAAAAGAAAAAATGTCTAAAATTGTATAAATACACTTAGAATAGCTAAGATGATTGTGCTACAAACTGTATAAGTTCTGGGAACAAAATAGTTAACACTCATAGGATTGGAACAATTGTGCATATTATTGTATGGTGATCTGAGGAACTCTTGAAGATCATTATGTAAAATAACAACCCTAGTTATGCTCATACCACCTTGTTTTGAAGGCCTATATTGTCAGTGTTCTTGGCTCTTTGCTATTTATATGTCTTTTTTGTTTTGTGTTTTTCATGAATTTGTTTTGTTTTGTCTTGGTTTGTTTTGTGTTTCCCTCTAATACAGAAAGGATAGATATACAGATAGAGACTTATGCATGCATATAACTTCTAAAAAAATTATGAGAATCGGTAATATATGCACGAAGAAATGAACAGCTACTTTGAAGAAAAAGAGACACTAAGGTATCCAGTGCTGATTCCATCACGTCATGATGTGAAATCCAGCAATACTATTATTCTTTGTTCAGAGTGATTTTAGTCTGTTTTGTTTTATTTCAACATACATTAAGGTATGGATAGCTATTTTGAAGAGAATGAGAAACATTATGGCAACTATTGTTGACTTCCTTATTGTCTGGTCTTGAAGACCTAAAATGCCTTCATCATCTTGTCCTGATTAGTTCTTTTTTAAAAAAATTTTTTATTTTAAAGAGAATAAAACAAAAGAGGACAGATCTAAGCAGATCAGAAGAACAATGTAAGCAACACAGCACTTCACAACAAGACAATTGGGTATTAACAGTAGCTATCATAATGTCTCTTTCTTTGAAATAGTTTAGCTTAGTTTTACACACAATAATGTCAAACATAACAAAATAGAATAAAACCACTCAAGAGAATGAAAGTATTGCAAGGCATTCTGAACCAAATAACCAAAGATGAACAATGGCTGCTATATTATCTCATTTTCCATAAAAATTTTATTTATACTATCATACATATTAAAATCCAATAAGACACAATGTGATAGAACCAATGGTAATAGAAAAACAAAACCATGGTAGGACTTCAGAGCAAGATGATATTAAATCAACAATGGCTGCCATATTGTCTTTTCTTCAAAGTAACTATTCATACTATCACATATATTAAGATCAAACAAAACAGAATAAAACCATTCCAACCAATGAATGAAACATAAGACTTCAAAGCAATAAAATGGTGAACCATGATTACCATAAAATCTTCTGTACACTTACCATTTCTTACACTAGGGAGACTATATGGTATTTATACATGTGAGTTTGATTTATTTCACTTATGAGTATGGATTCAAGTTGTATACATGTATTTATAAATATCTCAATGTGATCATTCTTTATAGCTGAGTAGTACTCCATTGTATAAAAGTCCCACAATTTTTTTATCCATTCCTCAGTTGATGGTCACTTAGGTTGTTTCCAAGATCTGGCTATTACAAATTGTGCTACTATGAGCATGGGTGCACATATGTTACTGTGGTATGATGTTTTCAATTCCTCTGGGAATATGCCTAAGAGTGGAATAGCTGGGTCAAATGGGACCTCCAACCCCAGCTTTTTGAGGAATCTCCAGATTGACCTACACAGTGGTTGCACTAGTCTACATTCCCACCAACAGTGCAGAAGAGTTCCTTTTTCACCACAGCCTCTCCAGCATTTGTTGTTGGTAGTTTTGTTGATCCTGGCCATTCTTTCCAGAGTGAGATGGAACCTCAGTGTTGTTTTAATTTGCATTTCTCTAATGACCAATGATGCAGAACATTTTTTCATGTTTTTATTTGCCATTCATATTTCTTCATCTGAGAACTGCGTGTTCATCTTGGATGCCCATTTTTGGATTGGGTCTTTGAATTATGGGGGTCTGATTTTTTTTTAATTCCTTATAAGTTCTAGACAGAAGTCCTTTGTCTGAGGGACAGTTCACTAAGATTTTTTCCCCGTTTTTGGTTTTTCTTTTCACTCTGCTGTAGATTTCTTTGGACATGCAGAAACTCTTTAATAAGATGTGATCCCAGTTACTGATTCTGGGAAATATTTCCCATGCAGTTTGATTCTTGTTCATGAATTCTTTACCAACCCCTATGTCTTCAAGATTTTTACCTACTTTGTCTTCCAACAGACTTAGTGTTTCTGTTTTAATATTTAGATCTTTGATTCATTTAGATTTTAGTTTAGTACATGGTGACAGGCATGGGTCTAATTTTACTTTTAAGTATATGGAAAGCCAGTTTTTCCAGCACCATTTATTAAAGAGACTATTGTTCTTCCAGTGAACATGCTTGGCCCCTTTATCAAAGATAAGGTGGCTGAGTGTGATCGTAATTGTATCGTCTAGTCTATTCCATTGACCTTCAGGTCTGTTTTTATTCCAATACCATGTTGATTTTATTATGGTAGCTTTGTAGTATAACTTCAAATCAGGGGTTGTGATGCCTCCTGCCTTGCTTTGCTTAGAATTGCCTTTGCTATTCTAGCTCTCTTCTGGTTCCAGATGAATTTTAGGAGTGATTTCTCTAGGTCTATGAGGTATGTTAGTGGCATTCTCATTGGGATTGCATCAAATTTTTATACAGATAACAATTTTGGGAGAATGGCCATTTTCACAATATTTATTCTTCCTATCCATGAACAAGGGATGTCTTTCTATTTACTGAGCTCCTCTTCAATTTCTTTTTTCAGGGTATTATAATTTTCCCTGTGCAACTCTTATACATCTTTTGTTAGAATAATTCCTAAGTATTTCATTTTTTTCAATGCTAGTGTGAAGGATGTGGCTACTCTTATTTCTCTCTTGGTGATTTTGTTGTTCTTGTATAAGAATGCTATGTATTTTTGAGTATTGACTTTTTATCCAGCTACATTGCTGGATTTATTTATTATATCTAAGAGTCTTTCAACGGAGGTGGGTCTTCTATGTAGAGTATCATGTCATCTGCAAATAATGATAATTTAACTTCTTCATTTCCTATCTTTACTCCTTTTATTTCTCTTTTGTCTAATTGCTCTGGCTAGTATTTCCAGTACTATGTTGAATAGGAGTGATGATAAGGGACATCCTTGTTTTGTGCCTGATTTCAAGGTAAAGGCTTTCAGTTTTTCACCATTTGATATGACACTGGCTGTTGGTTTGTCATAGATGGCCTTTATCATAATGAGGTAAAGACCACCTATTCCAATTCTCTGTAAGGTTCTTACGAATGGGTGTTGGATCTTATCAAAAGCTTTTTCTGCATCTATAGAAATGATCATGTGATTCTTATTTTTGGCTCTATTGATATGGTGGATTACATTTATTGATTTACATATGTTGAACCATCCCTGCATGCCTGGGATGAATCCCACTTGGTCATGGTGTATAATCTTCTTGATGATTTGCTGCATCCTGTTTGCCAATATTTTATCGAGAATTTTTGCATCTATGTTCATTAGGGAGATTGGCCTGTAGTTCTCTTTTTTAGTTGGGCCTTTCTCAGGTTTTGGTAGTAGAGTGATATTTGCTTCCAGGAATGACTTACAGAGAATTTCTTCCCTTTCAATTTCATTGACGAGTTTGAGGAGTGTCAGCATTAAGTCTTCTTTCTATTTCTTGTAGAATTCCACAGTGAATCTGTCTGGGCCTGGGCTCTTCTTTGTTGGTAGGGACTTGATTACATTTTCAATTTCATTCATAGAAATTGTTTTATTCAGCAGCTTTACATCTTGACCTAGCTTTGGTGCTTCATATGTTTCTAGGAATCTGTCCATTTCTTCTGTGTTATCGAACCTATGAGAGTAGAGGTTTTCGAAATAGTTGTTGATGATCTACTGTATTTCCACAGAGTCGGTAGTGATTTCACCTTTTCATTCTGTATTACGTGAATTTGAGTCTTTTCTTTCCTTTTTAAATTAGGTTGGCTAGGGGCTTATCAATTTTATTTATTCTTTCAAAGAACCAACTCTTTGATTCATTGATTCTTTGTATTGTTTTCTTAGTCTCTATTGCATTAATTTCTGCTCTGATCTTTATAATTTCCTCCCTTCTTTTGGCTTTAGGCTTGGCTTGCTCTTCTTTTTCTAGCTGTTTGAGGTATAATATCAGGTTGCTTATTTGTGTTCATTCTGCTTTCCTAATGTGGGAACTCAGTGCAATAAATTTTCCTCTGAGGACTGCTTTCATTGCATCCCACAGGTTCTGGTATGTTGTATTTGTATTTTCATTTGCTTGTAGATATTGCTTAATTTCTTCTTTAATTTCTTCTGTAACCCACTGATTACTCAAGAGTGTATTATTCAATTTGCATGTGTTTGTGGGGTTTTGCAGTATCTTTTATCATTAATTTCTAATTTCATGGCTCTATGATCTGATAACATGCATGGGATAATTTCAATTCTTTTGCATTTACTTAAATATGTTCTGTGGGTTAGTATATGGTCTATTTTAGAGAATGTCCCATGTACTGCTGAGAAGAATGTATATTCTGATGCTATTGGATGGAACACTCTGTGTACATCTATCAAATCCATTTGTTCACAGGTGTGATTCAGTTCTGTTATTTCTTTGCTGATTTTCTGTCTAGTTGATCTATCCCTTTGTGTCAATGGTGTGTTAAGTTCTCCTCTTATAATTGTGTTATTGCTTATTTGATGTTTCATTTTTGTTAATACTTTCTTTGTGTAGCTGTGTGCTCTGGAATTTGGTGCATATATATTTAAGATTGTTATCTCCTCCTCTTGAAGTTTTCCCCTAACTAGTATGTAGTGACCTTCTTTATCTCTTTGGACCACTCTTAGTTTGAAGTTCACATTGTCTGCAAACAGAATAGCTACCCCAGCTTTTTTTTTTTTTTTTTTTTTGAGTTCCTGTTGCATGGAGTAGTGTTTTTCCATCCTTCAACTTTCAGTCTATGAGTTTCCTTTTGGGTTAGATGGGTTTCTTATTGGACATTTTTTCTTGATCCATTCTGCCAGTCTGTTTCTTTTAATTAGTGAATTGAGGCCATTTACATTAATGGTTATAATTGTCATATATTGGCTTACTGTTTACATGTTATCTTTCTGATGTTGTATCTTAACTTCCCATTCTTTTTAATTGTCTGTCTTGCTTATTGGTTTTTTTCCTATGTGTATCTAGAATGTCTTTCAGTATTCTTTGTAGGGCTAGTTTGGTGATCATGAAATTCTTCAGCTGTTCTTTGCCATGGAAGTATCTTATTTCTCTAACCATTTTGAAGGACAGTTTTGCAGGGTACATTAGTCTGGGTTGGAAGTCATTTTCCTTTAGGATCTGAAACACTGCACTCCATGCTCTTCCTGACTTCATTGTTTGTGTTGTGAAGTCTGTTGTGATTCTGATAGGTTTCCCTTTATAAGTGATCTGTCTTTTCTCTCTAAGAGTTTTAATATTCTGTTCTTATGTTGGCTTTCTGGGATAGTGATTATTATATGTCTGGGTGTAGTTTTGTTTTGGTTATGGCTATTTGGAGTTTTATATGCTTCACTAATCTGTATGTCAGTTTCCATACCCATGTTTGGGAAGTTTTCGGCTATTACTTCTGTAAATAGCCTCTTGATATCATTTGTGTTGTCCCTTTTTTTTGTTTCATTTATCCCTATTAATCTTACATTGTTTTTCTTTGCATCATCTTGCAGTTGTTGAATTGTTATTCCTGGTATCTTATTATTTTTAGAAGATCTTTCCTTTCCTGCTCACTAGCTGCAATCTTATCTTCAAGGTCTGAGATTTTATCTTCAGCTTCATTGAGGTGGTTTTTGCAACTTTCAATAGAATTTTTGAGTTCCTGTATATCTCTTTGAATCTGCCTCATGTAGTCTGTTTTTTTTTTTCTTAAATCGTTCGTTCAGGGATTCTATCATTTTGCTTTGTTCCTCTAATTTTTTAGCTGTGTCTTTGTTGGATGCATTCAGTATTTGTTTCACTACTTTTATCATTTCTTCTTTTACCTGGGAGATTATTTCTGATTTGAATTTCCTCATTGCTTCCCGTACTTGCTTCTTTATTTCAGTTGATATCATTTCAGGCATTTCAGGAGTGTGGCTAGTATTTTCTTCCATGTACATGGCTCCTAATCTTTCTTGGGATGGGCTAGACATTTCAGATTACATTTTGGTCTTTCATTTTGTCATTTTCCTATATTTCTGTGTTTCCAGCGATGTTCCAAAGCTTTCCCTGGATGTGTTGGAAATCGCCTCCCGAGCCCTCTGCTACTGGGACTCACATGGCTTTGGCTCTCCTTGCACCATGGACCTGGTTCCTCTGGTTGAAAGAAGGTCACTTGGCATGGTCTACTCAAGCCCGTGGAACTTCTGGGGCATAGTCCAGTGTCCTAGAGGGCTGGGTGGCACCCAGCTGCCAGAATTGATGGTCCCAAACTTTTCCTGGGCCTTCGCTGATGAGCTGCATCATAGGCCTGGCTCCCCTTCAGTGGGCCTGGCTCCCCTGGTTGAATGAAGGTTACTGGGTGTGGTTCACTCAAGCCCACAGAACCTCTGGAACCTAATCCAGTGTCCTAAGGGGGCTGGGAAGGCACCCAGCCACCAGGATCAATGGTCCCAAACTTTTCCCTGGCTTGTGCTGGTGAGCTGCAACTCACCTTGCAGTGGCAGCATGGGCCTGGCTCCCCTTTTGGTGGGCCTGGCTCCCCTGGTTGAGTGAAGGTTGCTGGGCATGGTCCACTCAAGCCCCCAGAACCTCTGGAGCCTATTCCAGTGTCCTAAGGAGGCTGGGCAGGCACCCAGCCACTGGGATTGATGGTCCCAAACTTTTCCCAGGCTTTTGCTTGTGAGTTTCTGATCAGTTCTATACTACTTTGTTTTGTATGAATTTATTGTACATGAAGATATGGACAACTATTTGGAAGAAAACAAGAGACAATATGATAGACAATGAAGAGCTCAGGTTGTCTTGCTTTGAAATCTGTGTCTCTTATATTATCTTATGATCTGTTTTGTTCTGTTTAATTTTACCCTCTTCAAATTGCAACTTGCATCCCTTTCCCTAATGATGTGCTCTATGGGCCATGTTAATTCCTTGATTAAGAATCTGACAATTGAAATGTGGGTATCAAGAAGAGTCATGAGAGGCAGGAGCACTTGAAATTTTCAATCCATCTGAGATGCAATCTACTTTGCTCCCCAGCTCCCTCACTGGATAAATTTATGTTTTTTTCCTCCTTAGGAGGCCATCTCAGGAACTATGGTCATAATAAAGATGAAGGGGAGACAATGCACAAAGGAATTTTAGAGGGGGAAAAAAGGACCCACTGTCCTGTCCTAGCATAGTTTGCTTTCCTTGAGCATCCACAGCACTGGTCATTAAAAGAATTAAAGTGGCTATCCAGTTCTTCTAGAATCATTTGTTACAAGAGCTTTCCTTCCTCAGTAAATGTTGTTGTTTTTTTGGTTAAAAGTCTTTGACTATGTGCCTCAGTTTCTACAATTTTTCTGTTCCAATGATATTTCTGAATAGTATGCCAATATTGCACTATCTTAATTGCTGTAGCTTTAGAGTAAGCTTACAGTAAATTGGGTGGTACACTTTATTTCCTTTTAGTAGTTTGAACTTTGTATATTTTGTAAAGTTGTATTGCATATATTTTTATTCTTATTTCCTATTTTGAATATTACTATAATTGTTATGTTTGCATTTTGATTCCCAGTTGTCCTACAAAGAACCTTCAGTTACTGAATGAGTAAAAAGCTGAATATTTTAAGATTAGAAATACTGCAAGAATGCCTCTTGTCACTGGGCATGGTGGTGCACACTTGTTATCCCAGCACTCTGGAGGCTGAGGCTGGAGGATCACCGTGAGTTTGAAGCCAGCCTGGTCTATAGCGTGAAACCCTGTCTCAAAAAAATAAAAACAAAACAAAACAAAAAGCCTCTTTTCACAGCTTTTACAGCATTGTAATTGAAATTTTAGTCAGCATAGTGCAGTGAGAAACAGAAAAAAATGGAAAAGATATTAAATACATACAGTTTGGAAAGGAAAAAGTAAAACAGTAAGGTGAAAGAAAAATTATTTGTTAACTGAAGAACAGAAAACATTACTCAGACATGCAATAAAATGAATGAATGTCAAAAAATTATGGTGAATCACAAGAGCCAGGTATGTTTCATTGTATGCAATTCTAAGAAAAGTGAAACAAATCCGTAGTGTCAAAATTCAGGTCAGCGTTTGTCAAGGGGCAGGAGTATGGAAGACGGTCTAGGGAGGAACCTTTAAGAGGGAAGAAGCATTCTCGTGTCTTCACTAAATGGAATTTATAAAGTTGTATGAATTTTTCAAGATTTTTTAAAATGTTCACTAAAAATAGATGTATTTTCTATTGTATAATAACCTCAGGAAAGTTGTTAACAGAAATTACCAGTTCATATTTTAATTTCCCAACAGTTTTATAACTGGGTTTGTGAGAATAAGAAAGAAATAAAAAGGGGTGAATGTGGAATAAATTGAAGTAAAATTAAGGTTGTTTATTTCTTTGTTTAATTGCTTCAAAAAGTAACAATGTCTACAGCAAAAATGGTACCAGTGTATGTTGTATTTATCACAGATATAGAAGTAAACAATATGATAACCATGGCACACAGGACAGAGGAGATATGCTGTTAGCAGGTCCTTTGACAACACATGAAAGTAAACTCTAATTAATTAAAAATGTGCATTGCAAATCCAAGAGCAAGATATGCATTACTAATTATAAATCACAACAAGGATCAAGAAAAGTTGAGCATGGTGGCACACGCCTGTAATCTCAGCATACCACAGGGTAAGGCAGGTGGATCATGAGTTAGAGGCAGCCTGGCTACATAGCAAGTTCAAGGGAAGCCTTAGCTACATAGCAAGATCTGGACTCAAAAAAATCAAATATGTCAGTCACAAAAAGTATTAAGAGATAACATAAAAATCCTACTTTAAAAATTCAATTAATATAAGAGAAGGCAGAAAAAGAAAAAAATTAACAGATGTAGGAAAGCAAAAGCAAAATAGTAAACTTTAATCCAGTCATATCAATAATCACATCAAATACTAATGATATGAAAACACAGTTACAGTACATATATGAATTTTAGATTCATTGAAGAAACAAGACCCAACTACATGCTACATACAAAAAATGCCTTTAAAAATACAGACAAATAGGATAAAAGTAAAAGAAATTCATTCAAATGTAACATAAAGAAAACCAAAATGGTATGTTAACCCCAATTTCAGAACAAAAGAAATCATCAGGAATGAAAGACATGACATAGTCATAAAGGAATTATCCAACAAGATATAACAATCCTAATAGTATCTGTCCCTGATATGTTCCCTCAAAGTACATGAGGCAAGTTGCCTCCATGTACCTATAAAGGCCTCAAAAGGAGAAATAGACGAATCTATAATTATAACTGGAGATCTTATTATTTTCCTCTTAGAAACAGCACAAGTTAGGACATCAATGGCCTAAACAATACTATCAAATGATTGCACCTAACTGACATCTGTGGAAACTCCACATAATGACAGAATACACTTCCAGGTGCACACAGATGAACTATAGTGTGGACTACTAAACAGTAAGTTAAAGAAAAGAAAAAATAGAAAAATCACACAATGTGTATTCTTGAACCATCATGGAACCAAACTAGAAAACAGAGAAAGAAATTAAAACATTGTTTATTTTAAAACTAAACAAAGCACTTCTAATTAATCCATGACTAAAGAAAGCTTAAGGGAAATGAAAAAAATACATTTTTAATGGAATGAATATGCAATATATAAAAATTGGTATAAAGTTGCTAAAGCAGTGGGGGATGTTTATAATTCAATCTTTTTATTGGAAAAATCCTATATTAGTAGTTTAATCCTTCACATCAAGGAACTAGAAAAAGATGAAATTAAGCTCATAGTATGTAGAAGAAAATTATAAGCAGTAAATAATAAAATAGAGAAAATGGAGAAGAATCAATAAAACAAAATGCTAATATTTCCCCGAAAAATATCAATAAAATCAACAAACATATAGCAAGATTGATAAAAAGACACAAAATACACAAATTACCAATATTGAGAATGAAAAAAAACATAGCACTGACATTAAACTAATAATAGGAACCCTACAAACAACTTTATACTCATAAATACTATAATTTAGATGAAATGGATGAATTTCTTTTCTTTCCCAATTTTTTATTACTACATGTTTGTAGTACCTTATGATCACATTTCTTATGGGGAGTTGGTACATATACAGAACATATTTTAATTCTTTTTTTATCCTCTTCCCTTTCTCTCTCTCCCTCTACCTCTTGATCCTCTTCCAAAAAGAGCTTTCTCCTTACTCCCTATTATCTTTTATTTTGCTCTTTATTTGAATTTGTCATAAGAGAAACCATGTGATATTTAAGCTTGTGTGTCTGATTTACTTCACTTAACATTATTGTCTCAAGTTGTACCCATTTCCCTACAAATGACTCAAATTTATCTTTCTTTTTTTACATTCTTTATTTATTTAAAAAAAGAGAAAAGTCAGAAAAGAACAAAAAGCAAAAGGCATAAACAACAACAGCAAACTCAAAACAAAAACAAATGTTTTCAAAACAGAATGAAAGAAATTTAACAATGGTTGTTATATTGCATATTGTTCTCTTTTTTTTCAAAGAAAAAAAGAAAATTAAAGAAAATAGAAAAACAGAAAAGAAGGGTAGAACAATGCCGAATTAAAAAAAAATTATCATCATAGAATTGCTAGTTGTTACATTACTCATTGTCGTCCTAAAAAATAGTTACCAAAGTCACAAAGTCAAAGCATAAATAGTGGCTAGACACTCAAACACTGACAGTGCAAATCCTTTTGTTCAATGTTCCAACAGAAGTTCAGTAATATGGTCATCTATCTTATACACTACACATACCGTTATAGTCTTTAGAGCACTTTCCTTCCCTTTTGCTTTCACAATATCTATTATTCTTTTTGGATACCATTATTCTGTCAGTTTTTATTATTTTTTACACTAGAGAGACAATGTGGTATTTACTCATGTGAGTCTTGTTTATTTCACTAATGAGGATATTTTCAAGTTGCCTCCATTTACCTATAAAGGCCTTAAGATGATCCTTTTTTATAGCTAAGTAGTATTTCATTGTATAAAAATACCACATTTTTTTCATCCACTCTGCAGTTGATTTGGGTTGTTTCCAAGATTTAGCTATCACAAATTGTGCTGCTATGAACATGGGTGCACATATATCTCTGTGACGTGACGTTTTCAATTTTTCTGGGAAAATACCCAGGAGGGGAAGAGCTGGATTGAATGGAACTTCCAATCCTAGTTTTTTTGAGGCATCTCCATACTGATTTCCACAGTAGTTGCACCAGTCTGCACTCCCACCAACAGTGGAGCAGTGTTCCTTTTCCCCCGCATCCTCGGCAACATTTGTTATCAGTTGTTTTCTTGATGGCAGCCATTCTTTCTGGGGTGAGATGAACTCTCATTGCTGTTTTAATTTGCATTTCTCGAATGGCCAGTGATGCTGAACATTTTTTCATGTATTTATTTGTTATTTGTATATCTTCATCTGAGAAATATGTGTTCATCCCAGATGCCCATTTTTGGAGAGGGTCTTTGAATTTGGGGGGTTTGATGTTTTTCAGTTCTTTATATGTTCTGGATATAAGTCCTTTGTCTGAGGGATTGTTGGGTAAGATTCTTTCCCACTCTGTGGGTTTTCCTTTCACTTTGTTGGTGATTTCCTTTGAAGTGCAAAAACTTTTTAGTAATATGAGATCCCAGTTGTTGATTCTTTGAAGTGTTTCTCATGCAATTTTCATTTTATTCATGAATTCTCTCCCTACCCCTATGTCTCCAAGGTTTTTACCTACTTTGTCTCCCAGTAGATTTAGTGTTTCCATTTTAATATTTAGATACTTGATCCATTTTGACTTTAGTTTAACGTATGGTGATAGGTATGGGTCTATTTTTAGTCTTTGGCATTTGGAAAGCCAGTTTTTCCAACACTATTTATTAAAGAGGCTATCCTTCTTCCAGTGAACATGCTTAGCCCTTTTGTCAAATATAAGGTGGCTGAATGTCTTTGTAGTAGTGTTTGCATCTTCTAATCTGTTCCATTGATCCTCAGGTCTATTTCTTTGCCAGTACCAGGCTGATTTTGTCACTGGAGCTTTGTAGTATAGTTTCAAGTCAGGAATTGAGATGCCTCCTGCCTTGCCTTTGTTGCTCAGGATTGTCTTTGCTATTCTAGGTTTCTTCTGTTTCCAAATGAATTTTAGGAATATTTTTTCTAGATCTGTAAGGTATGTTGATGGCATTTGGGATTGCATTGAATCTGTATAACAGTTTTGGGAGTATGGCTATTTTCACAATGTTGGTTCTTCCTAACCAAGAGCAAGGAATATTCTTCCATATTCTAATATCCTCTTCAATTTCTTTTTTTAGAGTAGTATAATTTTCAGTATATAGATCTTTTACATTTTTGGTTAGGTTGATTCCTAAGTATCTGATTTCAAATCTATCTTTCTTTATGGCAGAGTAGTACTCCATTGTGTATAAATGCAGCATTCATTACCATTCATCTATTGATCTATTCATGTATTACCAGGCCACATTTAAGATTTACCTATTATGAATTGTACTGTTATAAACATGGGCATCCATGTATTGCTATAAAATTACATCTTTAACTTTTTCAGGAAGATACTTAGAAGAGGAATAACTAGCTTGAATAAATTTTCTAGTTTCAGGGTTTTTTTTTTTTTGAGGAATCTTCATCTTTATTTCCATAATAGCTGCACTAGTTTACATTCAAGTGAACTATGTTTGGTTCCTCCTCTTTTCCCTGCAGCCTCACCAGTATTATTTTATCATCTGATTTCTTGATGATAGCCATACTTTCTGGAGTAAAATGAAATCCCAATGTTGTATTAACCTGCATTTCTCTAATAGTCAGTGATGTTAAGTATTTTTTCATGTATTAATTGGCCATATGAGAAGTGTCAGATCATTTCAATTGCCCTTTTTCAGGTTGAGTCTTCTATTTGAGGAGTGTCTAATTTTTGAGTTCCTTATATATTTTAAATACTGTTGCTTTGTCTGAGAAATAGCTGGTCAAAAAATTTTTCATTCTGTAGGATTTTTTTCCCACTTTGTTGGTTGTTTTTTTTTCCATACAGAAATTTTTAAATTTGATATAATCCAATTAGATAGTATTTCTTGTGTTATTGGGCTTATGTTCAGGAAGTCCTTGGCTATGCCTATGTCTTCAAGAGTTTTACCTATTTTATCTTCCAGCAGGTTAAGTGTTTTTATGTTTTAACATCTAGATCTATGATCTATTTTGATTTTAGTCTAGTACATAGTGAGAGATAAGGGTCTAAATTCAGTCTTCTGCACATAGATATCCAATTTGCCCAGCACCGTTTGTTAAAGAGGCTATCTATCCTCAAGTGTACGTTTTTGGCCCCTTTGTAAAAAACCAGGTGTCTGAATGTTCCTGGAGTTGTTTCCACATCCTCCATTTTGTATATTCTGCTCCATGATCAAAATGTCCCTTTTTTGGGCTAAAACTCTGCTGTTTTTATCACTGCAGCTTTATAGTATATCTTAAAGTTCTGAAATGTGATGCCTTTTGCTTTGCACTTGTTGCTCAAGATTGCTTTTGCTCTTTCTTCTAGTTCCAGTTCTTGAAGGAATGCTACTGTTATTTTGATTGAGATTGTGTTAAGGCTGTACATGAGTTTTGGAAGTATAGCCATTTTGACTATATTGGTTCTTCCTATCCAGGAACAGGGGATAGATTTCCATTTTCCAATGTCCTCTTTCATCCCTTTTTCAGAATATTATACATTTTTTATTGTAGAAAAATTTCACTTCCTCTGTGAAACTGATTCCAAAGTATTTCATTTTTCTCGATATAGTGAATGGATTATTTATTGTAATTTCTTTCTTAGTGAGTTTATTATTGATGTACAGAAACACTACTGGTGTGTGTGTGTGTATAAACTTTGTATCCTGCTATGCTACTGAATTTGGTTCTTATTTCTAGGACTCTTCTAGTGGAATGTTTCTTTGTATAGGATCTTGTCATCTGTAAATAATAATTTGACATCTTATTTTCCTATACATACTGCTTTTATTTCTTTCTCTATCCTGTTTACTTTGCCTACTGTTTCAAGAACGATTGAACAGGTGTGGTGATATGGATATACTTTTCTTGTTACTGATTTTATTTTCATTTTATTTTGGAGGGGTTGAGACGAGATCTTTCTATGCAGTTCAGGCTCCTTGAACTCACAATGTATTTCAGGCTGGCCTCAAACTCACTGTGATCCTCTTGTCTCAGCCTCCTGAGTGCTGGAATTATAACAGTGCACCACAACAATTGGATTGTTCCTGATTTTAGAGAAAAACTTTCAATCTCTCCACATTTACTATGATTTGGCTAGTGGTTTGTCATAAATGTCTTTTATGAGACTGAGATAAGGTCTTTCTATACCTACGTTCTTCAGGGTTTTTGTGATGAATGGATGTTGGATTTTGTTAAAGGCATTTTCAAAGGCATTTTTCAAAGGTGTGTTAATTGAGATGATCATGTGATTTTTGTCCTTACTTGTATGTGATGTATTACACATATTGGTAATGCCATCCCTGCATCCCTATTTAATATATCATGTGTGGTCATACTATATGATCGTTTACAATGATTTGTTGCATTCTGTTAGCCAGTATCTTGTGGGAAATTTTTTTGTGTCTGTGTTCATTAAAGAAATAGTCCTGTAGTTCTCTTTTTTGCCTGTTTTTTTTTTCTGGTTTTGTAATCAAGATATTGTTAGCATCTAGGAGTGACTTTGGGAGTATTCCTTCCCTTTCAATTTCATTGGAGAATTTGAGGAGTATTAACATGTGATCTCCCCAAAATTTCTTGTAGAATTTGGCAGTGAATCCATCAGGAAGTGTGCTTCTCTTAGTTGGTAGCTGTTTTCATTACTTCTTTAATTTTATTTATTGGGCTTTTCAGGGTTTTTATATCTTAATAGTTCAGTTTTGGTAATTCATATGTGTCTAGCAATCTATTCATTTCTTCTGAATTCTCCAATTTACTAGAGCACAGATTTTCAAAGTATTGCCTAATAATCCTCTGAATTTTGAGTGTCCATTGTGATTTCACCTTTTTCTTTCTAATTACATTGATTTGGGTCTTTTCTTTAAAAGAACTAGCTCCTTGATTCATTGATTCTTTGTATTTTTTAAAATCTGAATTGTACTTACATGTGCTCTGACTTTTTTTTTTTTTTTTTTTGAGACTGGGTCTCATTTTGTAGTTCAGACTGGCCTTGAACTCATAGTGACTCTCCTCCCTCAGCCTCCCTGGGATTACAGGCATTTACCACCACACCTGGCTTTGCTCTGATCTTTATTGTGTCTTTCCTTGAACTAACTTTGTATTTTAAAAAGAATAAAACTAAGCAAAATAAAACAAAATAAATCCAATCAAAACAAAACAGTGTAAGTGACACAGGATTTCAAAACAAGATGATAGTAAGTCAATAGTGGCTACCGTAATGCCTCCTGTTGTCTTCAAATTGTTGCCCATGCTATCAGACATAGTAAAATCAAACAAACCAAGCAAAATAAAACAGACTAGAACCAATAGAAACAAAATCAATAAATGTGATACAGGACTTCAAAACAAAATAATAGTAAATCCAAGATGGCTACTGTGATATATCTTGTTATCTTTGAAAGAGCTGTCCATGCCATCATATATAATAAAATCAAACAAGAACAAAACCAAACAAAACAAAACAATGAAAATGATACAAGACTTTAAAATAAGGTAATAAAGAATAATGACCACCACCATCAGAAGGAGATCCTCCACAGATGCTATATTGCGTATTGTTATCCTCTAAATAGATGCTCAGACTACTGACTTTAGGCCCACAAAGTCAATGAAACACTAAACATTACTAACTTTAAATTGTATTTTACTTCAATAGCTATCATCTCAGCCTGTGTTTCTCTGGATCAGCTGGTTTCTTACAGGGTGGGGTGAAGGAACCTTGACCCTTCTTTGGCTCCCAGCCCATATACTAGAAGGGGCTGGTATCTGGTTCTCCTCCCTGTGTCCTGAAAATGGTGCTGATTCACAGGGGGGGAGTGACATCTTATCCCCCCCCACAGCCTATGCATGATGCCAACTCACAGGAAGGGTCTGGCTTCTTGTTCTCCTCTCAGTGACATATGACTGGCACTGACTCACAGGAAGGGTCTGGGATCTGGTTCTCCTTCCCACAGCCCATGCATGGTGCTGACTCACAGGAAGGGCCTGACTTCTTGTTCTCTCCTGATAACCTGCAAGTGGCATTGACTCACAGGAAGAGGGTGGCATCCAGTTCTCCTCCTCATAGCCCACAAATGGTGCCAACTCACTGGAAGGGTCTGGCTTCTTTTTCTCCTCCCTGCAGCCTGTGAATGGTGCTGACTCACAGGAAGACCCTGGCTTCTTGTTCTCCTTACAGTTGACTCACAGGAAGGGGCTTGTACTAACTTTGGATTTGAATTGTTCTTGTTTTTCTGGAATCTTGAGGTGCATCATTAAGTTATTTATTTGGACTTCCTCTGTTTTTCTGATGTGGGCATGCATAGCCATAAACCTTTTTGGACTGCTGACATTGTGTTACATAGGTTCTAATATTTTGTACTGGCATTATTGTTTGATTCTATGAACTGTTTAATTTCTTTCTTGGTCATTAAAGGGAATATTATTTAATTTCCATGTGTTTGCATAATTTTTGTGGGTTTTTTGCCAACAATTTCTAGTCTCATTGCACTATGATCTGATAATGTATATGGGATAATTTTTATTACTTTGCATTTACTTAAGCATGCTTTATGGGCTAGTCTGTGGTCTATTTTGGAGAAAGTCCCATGTGCTACTGTGAAGAAGGTGCATTCTATTGTAGGTGGGTGGAACCCTAGATATCTATTAAGTCCATTTGTTTGAAGGTATGGTCCAACTCTAATATTTCTTAGTTGATTTTTGTCTAGTTGATCTATTTGCTATGGTGGGGTCTTGAGGTCCTCCATTATAATTGTATTAGTGTTTATCTGATCTTTTACATCTGTGAATTTCTTTTGGAATTAAATGTGTTTATTTAATAGGGCATATTGATGGGTTTTGTTTTTTGATCCACATAGATGAATTTCTTTAATGTCAGAAACTACAAAAATACACCCAAGAAAAAATAAATAGCTAATAGTCTTGTAACTATTATAAATTTATTCATTAAAAACTTCATGAAAAGATAGTTCCAGGCCATGGTGGTAAATTCTACTAAGTGTAAGAAATAATATCAATTCTACATAATGCTTTCCACACTGTAGAAGTGAAGGGAAAACTTTTGAACTCATTTTAAGATGCTAGTATTAATCTAATACCAACTCAAACAAAGAAATTATAAGAATACTATGGCAAATATCATTCATAAACATCATTGCAAAAATTCTAAATCAAGTCTTCACAAATGAAACCAAGCAATATATAAAGAGCATAATACATCACAACCAAAAAGGATTCATCCAAGGAATTCAGTTTGTTCAATGTTCAAACATAAAACAATTAAAAACATACCATTTTATTGAGTGTAGCAGCAGGCACACCTATAATCCCCCAGCACTTTGGAGATTGAGGCAAGAGGAACACCATGAGTTAGAGATCAGTGAGTGCTACATAGAGAGTTTAAAGCCAGCCTGAGGTACATAATGAGACCCTGTCTCAAAACAGAAAACAAAACAAAACAAAAAATACACCATATTAATAGACTAATAGAAAAATGTTCCTGGATATAATTCTAACTATAAACAATATCTGTTCACTTAAAGGTAAAAAAAAGTGATGAACAAAATCCAAGAACTAAATATGCCATGCTTTTGTATTGGAAAACTTGATATTGTTAAAATGTCAGTTATCACAGATTTGATCCATAGATTCAACATAATGCTAATCAAAACCCCAGTGAGATGTTTTGAAAAGTTAATATCAAATGGCAAAGGAACTAGAAGAGCCAAAGAATTAAAAAGCTGGAAGATTCAATACTAACTGTAAAGTTAGAGTAATCATGACACTGCAACATTGGTAAAAGAACAGACATATCAGTGGAACAGAGCAAAAAGCCTACAAAAAGATGCATACAAATGTAGTCAATTGATATTTGACAGAAGTCTGAGGGCAATTTAATTGATAAGGGATAGGTTTTGGAGTTTGGAGCAATCAGATGTCCATATGAAAAAAAAATTTTCAACCTAAACCTCACAGCTTTTCCAAAAATTAACTCAAAGATGTTGACAGTCATGAAATAGAAATAAAAAACCATAAAACTTCTAAAAACTTTCTATTTCTCATAGGACCAAATCTTCATGATCTTTGGCTTGGTGATGAGTACTTAGGTAAGTTGTATAATCCATAAAGAAAAAATGTTAAATTGGACTCTATCAAAATAAAAATAATTTACTCCCCAAAGGTCTTTGTAAAACAGTGCAAAGACCAATCACTGACTGGGAGAAACTATGTGTTATAACTATCTGATAAAGGACATGTACCTAGAATATACAATGGATTACTAACATTCAATAGTGTGAAAACAACCCAAAAGATTTCAACAGATCTCATCAAAGAAGATATATGGTGGAAAATGAGTACATGAAAGTTGTTCAGCATCATTAGTCATAGAAAAATTTTACTAAATTAAATTACAGTCACAATGAGATATGACTAATACCTGTCAGAATAGCTAAAAGAATAAGAAGAACAAAAAGAACATACTAAATACAGATAAGAATATAGAACAGGAACTCCATTTATTGCTGGTAGAAATGCAAAATAGTATAACCATTTTGTAAAACAGTTGATCAGTTTCCTACTAAACATAACAACAATATGCTCAACAGCATCTTTCCTAGGTTAATAAACTGTATCATTTG
Source organism: Hydrochoerus hydrochaeris (assembly GCA_004027455.1). Classification (NCBI taxonomy): domain Eukaryota; kingdom Metazoa; phylum Chordata; class Mammalia; order Rodentia; family Hydrochaeridae; genus Hydrochoerus; species Hydrochoerus hydrochaeris. The sequence continues at coordinate 72,033 of PVLA01000644.1, forward strand.
CCCTCTGATATGATGTAGCAAGATGAATACATCACCTCTGTTGTACCCTTCTCCAAAATCTATAACCTCAGGCCCTCGTGAGAAAATTCCAACTTGAAGGGTATTTTGCAAACTACCAGACAATTTCTATTTTTAAATTCATAAACTTTATTTTTAGAGCAGTTTTAGGTTTCCAGAAAAATTAAGTGGAAAGCACAGAGAACTCCCATTTACCCCCTCTCTGCACATGCATAACCTCCTCCACATGTATCACTATATACAGCACTTTATATACATATATAGATAGGATGTGCATCTAAGTTGGTCTTGCTTCCATACTTATCCCCCACCACATTCATGCCCTATTACTGCCTTTTATTTATAGGTAACCAGGGTATTTCTTTTCATGAATATTTAAGCAAATTACCTCTTTTCTTATAAAACTGTTCTACAGCTTGCTGTTTTTACTTAACAACTATAAGACATAACATCAGCCCAAGCAACATACAGAGATAACTTCATGTCAATTTGTAAAGAATTTCCTCTTTTACTCTTTATGATTGCATCATATGTTTCTATGGATTATTCAACCTCTTCTCTATTGATGAACAAGTAACTTAAGGAAAGATTTCCAGTGAATTTTTCTAACAGATGTCTAAAATTAAGCTTACTGAGTTAAAGGGTCAGTGCATATGTGCTTTGGATAGATCCTGCAGTATCTTTGAAAGCAGGTTATGAGACAACTGTTTTTTCACATGCATATTGTCAAAATGTTAGATTTTTGCAAGTAGAATTAAGTGAAAATGATGTAATAACATAGTTTTAATGTGTTTTCATTTTAGATAGTTGATTGAATTATAATTTGTCTACTCATATATTTTGCCATTTTATATCAAACTGTAGTATTCTTCTAAAGTTAGTTGGTTGGTTGTATATTTAAGTACTCATCTTTTTCCTGTGATATGCTTTTTATTTGTTTTACTTTGCTTATAAAAGTTGGGGCTTTAACATATGTATAAGCATGTATATGTATATAAAAGTAGTTAAGATAGTTACAATACTGATTTCTCTGAGTTCACTGAAGAGAAAGATTTGTGCTGGTATTATCTGGACAATTGAACACAGACATTTTGCACTCTGGGTGAATGATCTGGGGATGACAGTGTACAATGTATGTATCATTGCTGTCCCCAATTGGCGTGTTTTGAAATTTTTAGTTTTTTTATTTCTTCATCTTTTTTTCCTTTTTCTCCTTGAAATAAAATGGATTTGGAAAAAAATAAAATTAAAATAATAGTAATAGTATTTTTAAAAAGAAGAGTTGGGGTTTTTTGTTGTCGTTTTGTTCTGTTTTTGCCATGCATATGGTTTTCATTTTAGTAAAGGTTTGTTGAATTACTCATTAGTAGAAATTTTATAGAATAACCTAGAGCGCTATGCAATAAAGATTAATTTTGGCAGTGTAGCTTCATAGTAGAGGACTTGCCTAGCATAAGCAAGGCCCTGGTTTCAATCCCCAGCATACAATATAAAATAAGATTAATATTATTTCCTTGTACCAGGAAGAAAGTGCAGGGTCAAAGTGTGAAAATCACCGGTGGAGCTATTTAACTGAATTTTATTTTATCAATTAATATACCCAAATTTATTCTTTCTAAAGGGTCAGCCTGCCCCCAGAACCTGTTCACACTTGGGTTGCAAGAAAAGAAACTTCCCAGAACTGTTCCATCCACAAAAGTCAACCCCACCCAGGAAGGTACTTGATGAGAACCATGTCACACTCTACTGCTCAGTTCTGGCTCATCTGCAGAACACCCCCCCCAACCCTTAAAAACCCTTTCCCCAAGCCAAATGGTGGCTGTCTTGGTCAGCAAGGCAGTCCACACCTACCCAACAAAGCTTCTTTCTCGTGGCAGAATGTCTGGTCTGGCTTCACGTGGATTGTGGTCCATCACTTTCAACAATATGTGTTGAGTTTCTACTCTATGCTAAGCATTGTTATTTGGTGTTCTGGGAGCAGAATTAGCTGCCTTTATAGATCAAATGTACCTGTCCTGAGATGCACAATTTTGATGATGGCTGCCTTGACGTCCTTGTTTCTCAGAGTATAAATGAGTGGATTGAGGATTGGCGTAAGGACAGCATAGGCTACGTTGCCCATGATGTGGAAGTCAAGGGGCAGATCGGCCCTGTAAGCCACATAGGCTATGGCAATGGATGAGTAGTAGGTGCCGACCACCAGGAGGTGGGAGCTGCAGGTGGAGAAGGCCTTTGAGCGTCCTTCCTGGGAGTTGATACGAAGTACTGAGGCCAGAATGTGAGCATAGGACAGAAGCACCAGGAGGAGAGGGAGGAAGGACACCACCATGGCGATGCAGAAGCCCATGAGGGTCTGAGGGGTGGTATCGGAGCAGGAGGCCTGGACCAGAGCCAAGTGGTCACAAAAGCAGTGGTAGATGTAGGCAATATTGTTGTATGCCATTTGGGAGGTCTTTACCACCGCTGTGATGGGCAGGAGGAGGGCGATGAACCAGGCACTGGCTGCCAGCTTAGCATTGGTCTGTGGGGTCATGTGGACTGGGTAGTGCAGTGGGTGGCAGATGGCTACGTAGCGGTCATAGGCCATCACCACCAGGATGAAGGCTTCAGAGCATGTAAAGCTTTGGAAGAGGTACATCTGCAGTAAGCATGAAGGAAAGCTGAGGAAGTGGTCCCTAAGCAGGAACAGGGACAGCATCTTGGGGACAGTGGTTGTGGTGAAAAGGATATCCAGTGCTGAGAGATTGAGCAGAAAGAAGTACATGGGCTTGTGAAGACTGGGCTCTGCTACCACAACCACCAAGATCAGGGTATTACCCATAAGGATGAGGAGATAGAAGAGGAGGAAAATAAGAAACACAGGAAGGAAGAAGGTCTCTGGAAGAGAGGGAATGCCTACCAGGTAGAAGATGGGCGAGCCATTTGCTGACCCATTACAGGTTGTTTCCTCCATAGCGAGACAGAGCTGGATTTCAGGGACACAAGCAGCTGGAATATTTAGATATTAGGAGAATCTGGAAATCAAAGAAACAGAGAGTAAAAATTCTATAATGTTTATACTTAATGTAAGCATAATTATTTACAACCAACTCTAGAAACTCTGTGGTATTTACTTCTACCTTGTAAACCCAAAGTTTTACAAATATTTAATAGCTAGTTAATAACCTACTACACCTATGCCACGTTAGGTGATTATGATGAAAATGAAGAATGAAGGTAAAAATCTTGTTTTCTACAGTTTACATTTTGCTGAGAAAATCATATTTTAACAGTTCATTAGTGAACTGTGAATTAGTGTTGCGAAATGGTAGGGAAAGAGATCTCTGGTCCTCATTTCAGGTTCTAGGGTGTGGGGCCTGGGTTTTCAGAACCCTTAAATCTAGCCTTAAGCTTTGTCTCTATTTTTGCACTCACTCAAAATTCCACCGCGTGTCTTTGGAAGGGCCGCTTTCTCCAAGGTTCTCTGTAATATGCTGCTGCTCACATATTTATTAAGCTGCTTCCTCTCTTGTGTTCCTTGAGTTATGGCTCTTCCTGACTCCATTTAAATTGGTTGTCTGAGCTTCTGCTTCTAGATAGGGTGTAACAGGCCATGGTAGCCCAGTGCTTCCACAGAAACAACCTCAGAAAACCTGAATAAATTACACAAATCACATTTTGAAAAAAAACACTGGAGGAAGGTAAGTGCAAAAAAAGAAGATATGAAATGAAACTGCACAGTTTGTGGCATCCTGCAAAGTGACCATCTCATCTGGGGACTACTGCATGGCTGGCACTGGGACCAGGCAGAGGAACATGGATGAGAAAGAAGCCAGCAAGCCTTTTGTCTATCGAAATAGATCTGCAAAATAGATTTGAAATTTAAAGCCCTTTAAATTTATGACAAGTTTTCTTCCATAGAATGTCTTCTGGATTCTGAGGCTATGAAAAGGAGGCTGAAGAGTTAGGTTGAGGATTTCTGGAAAAAATAAAATCTGTGATCCCACTGTTACTGTCTAGGGGGCGTCAGACACCCTTTTCCAGGTTCTTGATGTCAGCAAGAACGAATTTGGAATTCAGCACTTGAGTTAGATTGCAAATGAAGAAGCTTATTGAAAGCAAAAGTGTGCTCAGGGAGACCTACGGAGGGCAGTGAAAGAAGGCAGATCTCTGAGGCTTTCTGGGTGGTGTGATTTTTCAGTGATCTTAATTTTTCTCCTCCCACTATGGGACATACATAACACTTGAGGTTCTGTGCATGTTCCTTCCATGATGCCTTTGTTTTTATTTAGATTCATGAGATGCAGTTCCCTATGTTCCAGGCTTAATTGCCCCTGGGGTTTAGTGCTCACCTGGGTCTGCCTAAATCTGGGGACTTTCTCTATCGAGGGTACCATGCTTTTGTCATCAGGCCCTTCAACCACAGGATCAAGGGGCAGAGGTGGGTTAATGGGAGGTTTCAGGGCAGAACTGGGTTTTCTGTGTCCTCATGTGCTCCATTATCTGTGCCTGCGTTACTATGATACTTAAAAGGCTTGTGTGGGAGGTGTGCCTCAAACACATTGATCTTCTCATCCAAATGTTTCTCAAAGACTTGAAGCTATATGTGTATGTGGGGCATAGCACTGGGGAGGGATAGATGGGGCAGCTACAGAACCTACTGAAATCCTCCAAAACGAAGAAACAAATCTGCTTAGACTACACTCTGCAACAATTAAACTTGGCCCTAAAGTAACTCTAGCACTAATTAGCTTGAGGTAATCAGCCCATTACTCTCCCTGCCTAACAGAGAAAAGGGAGAAATATATCAAGTGGGAAGCAATTTAAGACATCTATGAATCTATTACATATAATGGTCAGTCCACAATAAAACTGGTTAGATGTGAAGAAGGCAAGAAAATGTGACTAATAAGAAGGAAAATATGTTATAAAAGTTGACATACAGATTATCCCAATACCTATGTTAGCAAATGAGGACTTTAATTATGTTTATATGTTAAATAAAATAAAGCAAAATGTTGGCAGAATGGATTAAAAATGGAGAATTTCAACAGAAAATTGGAATCTATTAAAAATAAACAAAGATTCTAGAACTAAAATATCAAGTATTTAAAATTAAGAACTCATTTGATGGGTATAATACCAAGCTGATAATGGAAGACAGGATCAGAGACCTGAAAAAAATTAATAGTAAGTATCTAAAATTGATTCTGAAAAGATATAAAAGAGTACACGTTGTGTGATTTAACTGATGTTAACTGATAGATAAAAGTAATCTGTGGTATTATAAGTACAGAGGTGAAGATTGAAAAGAAACCAAGCCCATCTCCATGGTTGTCTAACACCCAAACAGATCCAAACTATATTTACCTTAACAGCACACAAAAGTCTTCTCTGGATTGAATATCACTGAGTTAGGTTGAGTTGGGGGTTGAGGGACAGAAATACAAAACTGAATCTAAATGTGTACTTTGATCGTGTTGGAACTTGGGGCGCTGGGAGAACAGGCAGCCAGCTCACCACCCTGGTAAGCAGCTGGGGGCCTGCTGGTGCGCGGGCTAAGAATCAGACATGGATCCATATCCCCCACCCCTTAGCAAGTGGGAGCCAGAGGTCTGAGTATCTCTGGGAGGATGAACATATGCAGTGTGGCAAGTAAGGAGGATTTCCTTCTACCATCTCGTTGAAGGCAAATATTTTTATCACTGTTTTGCTCAGTTTTGATTAATGCTACTGCTCTATTCAATATTCTGTTTTTATAAGTTCAATATTTCCTTCCATTTTGTTCTATCTGATTGAAAGAACAGCTAATGTGAACAGAACGGGATGTACTATTGTGCCTATTGCTGGTGTCCCGGTGACCTGCTGTGAGGTTCTGTGCCAGTTTCACTGCACTGGCTCACATGGGTTTGTTCTGTCTTGTTCTGCTGTATTTTGCTACCTTCAAAAAAATAGTAGATAACAAAGTAACAAAATGCCTCCAAAAACCTCCCTACTACACCAAAGCTGATCCATGGGGCATGGATGAGGAAAACCTCAAAAACAAAGCAACAGAATAATATAAGGTGATTAAAAAGTAAATAACAACAACAAAACAAGTCAGTAAGGTACTGAGCAATGTGAAACAGGATATAACTAAACAGATAATGGACTTAAAAAGTAAAAGGAAGAAAAGAGAGTGCTCTAAAGGATAAAACTGCATTTATATAACTGTAGGATTGATAACCATGTTGCTGAGTTGTTACTGGATCATTGAACTTCTTTGCAGTCTCACTGTTTGAATGTCCACTTTGTATGCTTTAATTTTATAACTTGAACAACTATGTCTAAGAAGACAATATGTAATTTATCAACTAGTGATTACTTACTGTTTATTTTTTTCTGAAATTCTGTATTGTTTCTATCCCTTTTTCTGTTTTGCTTTTTTCCTCTTTAAATTAAATTTAAAAACAAAAACAATAAGCACTTCTCCTCCACTTCTGCCTCACTTTTATTAAATAGTTGAGGGGACAGATACTGAGTCTGAAGCCCAGAAATAGAGAGTATCTTTTCAAGGTCAACCAATCAATTCATAGCCAGTGTCCTGGATCCTACCTAGTGTTCATGGTTTTTAGGGGGGAAGATGATTCCATGGCCTGCCATTCAAAGCCCATTTTCCGGCAGCCTTATTTCTCCCTTTCCTACCCAATGGCAACTCCTTGCTCTTGCCTTGTACATCTGCCAAACACAGCTCAAATATTATCTCCTCCAAAAGGACTTTGCTGGTTTTGGCTGGCTCCTGGCCTCTCTTCTGGGCATTCTAAGCGCCTGTGCTTCCCTTTGTCATCATTATGATCACACTGGATTGTCCTGGTCTATTTATGTATCTATGGCTCCTCCAGATCTGAAGCACTTTCAGGGCAGTAATAGGGGATGACTGTTTCTGTTTAATAATGCACTACCACTCTTCCCAGAAGCTCAGTGCTGCAGAGACAAGAGTGAGAAATGCAGCTCCCTCAACTTTGTCTCATTTTGCTGATGAATCATAAAATAGGAATGAAGGAGGCATTAGGGATTATGTTATTTTAGTTTAATTCCTTTATTATATAGATGAGGATACAGAAGGGAGGCCCAGAAACAAGCTGAGATTTCCCCAAGGTCACACAGTAGGTGGTTGACAGATTTAGACCCAGACCATCAAAAAGGCTGGATTAGGAACTGAGTTTTATTCAACCATGCACCCGGGCTGACCCACCTATTTAGGATCACAGGATAAACCAACCAGTTGAGATCTTAATGATCACCATAAAAGCTTTAAACTCTTCATTTCCCTAAACTGCTGTGCTGGCAGAAAAGACCTGTGCAACAGACAAAGCATAAGCATAGGCAGAAGCACCATTTTTTTTAAAAGAATTCAGTACTTCACATTAAAAAAAAAAAAAAGCATCGATATAGCATCATGGTAAAAATCAGGATATTTTGGATTGGTTCACCTTTATTTTGTAGTTCATAAAGTGATTTTATTTTTGAATTACATATTATAGAGGAGTTTTTGTTACCTGTGACTGCTGTAATATTGTTAGAGGATCATGTCTTTGGAGAGAGTGTCCTGTTGGGATTGTGTAAGAGTCAGATACTGTCCCAGAGAAAGGACAGAGATACCAGGCGTTAAATGTCTAACCTGATGCTGCATTATGCATACCTCACCTCCTATCATCACACAGCCTTGCTGGGGCTGGTTATTCCCCTTTGACAAAGAAACTGAGGGTCAGAGAAGGACAGGCCCTCATTCAAGGCCCTTGATGATGAGAGGTGAGAACAGAGGTTATTTTTGAAGCTGGTCTTCTGCAAAGGTCTGAGCCCTGCCTGGTAACTGAGAGTCCTGGCTCCTCGGCCATTCTCATTACTCTCTGGCTGTGACTTTGAGTTTCCAAACCTCAGTTTTCACATGCATAAAATGAGGGATTTAGAAAAAGTCATCTCCTCCAGGGAAATGAACCTTTTTGTGAATCCTCTCTGTGTCTGGCCAAGGGAGGGGCTCAGAAATGAATGAATCATGATCCAAGGCCCTAAGGTGGGAGAGGAACAACTCTCCTATTTCTCAACTGCCTAAAGCTTGACCTGTTGCCATCTTTTTCCCATTGCGCCTCACTACAACCCCCAAATCTGTGCAGTTCTCTCACAATGTTCCCACTGTGCCACCCCCATGGAAAAGGAGCAAGGCTTGTAGGAAACACGGAATGCAGGTCCAGTTTGGAGCTAGGAAGACATGATTTCCATCCTGGCTCCACCATCTTTTACATTCTCTCTCTGAATGGCTAATTCTTCATGAGTGACTCTGCTAGAAGTGACTGATGCCTCATTAAACATCGCTTGTCTCTTACTGTTATGGGCTTTGCCTCATCATGAGAAACTCTCCTCCTGGGTCTTCTCCCTCCTGCTGGTAACTGCTCATCTCTGGCCCCACCTGCTATGGTGTCTGACTCATGGTCACACAGCCCATATGCACAACTGACATGGATTCTGGGGCCCTGACATGCACGCATCATATATGTGCTCCTGGGCTTTGTGCTGTGACCCTACACACCACTGGCCTCCCCAGTCCTACCTCCTGCCCAGCCTTTACCTGCTTCTTCACATGCCATCCTCAGCCCAGTTCACTTGCAAGCCTGGTCCACCAAAACATCTGTGGAATCATCACACTGGGCCTTGGTGGGAAGTAGGAATGAGCTATGGTCCATTGAATCCTCAGGCACCTTCCTACGGCCAGACCTGCTGGAGCCCTTCCCATCAAGCTGGCTCTCCTCTAGTGGGTACAGAGCTGGCAGCCATCTGGGAACAACTACCCAAGATGGGACTGGGAGGCTTGGCCCTGCTGATAATGAAAACAGCATCATTAACAAGTCTCATGGGTCCTAGAAGTTTATCACCAGTGAATCAGTTTTGTTCTTGTTTTCTCAACTGGCCTCCAGGGAAGACAAGAGTCAAGCTTGTTCCTGCTATTTTATATTTAAGGAAATTAAACTCTAGAGAAGTAAAGTGACTTGCGCAAAGCATTATGAGTGGACAGTGGTACTAGTGCTCCAATTCTGGTTCAGCAGTTCAAGAGTGTGTGGTCTAATGAGAGACCTGATTCTCATTGAGTCTTCATTTTCTTACCTATAAAAAGGGTATAGCAACACTACCTACATAACAGGGATACTGAACAGGGTTAGGTACTTAGCCTAGGGTCTGTCATTTACTAGAGTATCAACAAGTGACAGCTTTTTGTTTGTTTGTTTTTTTAGAATTTTTTCTCTTTTTATTTTATTTTGGTACTGGGGATCGAACTCAGATCTTGCACTTGCCAGGCAGGCACTTATACCGCACAAATTATAAACTGATTCTAGACTTCCAAGGATGGCTTTGTCCTGCCCCTTAAGCAGACCAGAATGCAGAAACACTCTGTTTCTCCTTGTCACAGCTGAAGCCCTATAGCTAATGATTCTGTGGCTCTCACAGAACAAGATAAGCCCTGCTGAGGGTGACATGGATCTTTAAAGCAATGTAGCAGCAGTCATTCTATTAGGATTCATGGAGTTGTAATCCTTGTTTTCTCTTTCTAGAATGTCCTTCAGAACATTTTGGTGTGCTGGTACGGTGGTCATGAATTTCCGCAGGTGTTCTTAGTCAAGAAAGGTTCTTATTTCTCCATCAATTTTGTAAGATAGTTTTGCAGAGTATATCAATCTGGGATGGAGGAGGTTTTCTTTTAGGGCTTGAAATACTTCATTCTAAGTGGTCCTTGACTTAAGGATTCGTATTGAGAAGACTGCTGTGATTCTGATGGGCTTTCCTATAAGGTGATTTTTTTCCTTTCTAACAGCTTCTAATATTCTATTCTTGTGTTGATTTTCTGGACTCTTGACTATTATATACCTTGCTGTAGATATTTTTCTTATCATTGCTAATTGGAATTCTGTATGCCTTACTTACCTGTATGTCAAATTCTTTTTACCTGCTCAGGAAGTTTTCTGCCACTACTTTGCATCATCTAGCAGCTGTTGATTTTTCATGGTCCCATGCTATTTTTTAATCTTTTTTTTCATAATTGCTAACTGAAATCTTGTTCTTTATATCTGATATTCTGTCCTCACATTGGTTCATTCTGCTTCATGTACTTGCAATGAAAAGTTTAATCTCCTGAATATCTGTTTGAACTTGTTCCACGGATTCCATTTCTTTTCTATGTTGGTTGCTCATGGTTTCCATCATTACCTAAACTTCTCTATTTTTTAAAAATCTGTATCTCCTCTAGAGTCAGTAATCATGTCTTTCATTATGGTCACCATCTCTGTATTTACCTGAGAAATTTCTGATTTGATCTTCCTGGAGCCTTATTCATCTGCTGTTACTTCCACTGTTACTACTTCAGACTGGGTGGTTTTCACATTGTTCCACCTCTTTGCTCCTTGGGTTTTCTTTCATGAACTGAAAGTCTAGGGTTGTATCTTATTTAAGTATCTTCCCATTTTCTGTTGTTTTAAGTTTAATTATTGAGTTGATGCTTGTAAATTGTTTATGGTGAGTAGCTTTATTGATATTTAGAACCCTTAGGTTCTACTTCTAGAGATGTCTTCCAGATGTCTCTGGCTTTTGGGTTTTGAGTCTGTTGCAATACTCTACCTCTTCAGTTTATTGGGGATGGGATGTTGCTGCCTGCTTGGTCCAGCCTGGATTCTTTGACACTGTTCTATAGTATTGCTTATGGCCCTTAGGTAGTCTCAGTCTTAGATACCATAAAGAAAAACCGATAAAAGCAATTATGTCACCTGGGCTAAAGTAGTACAGTCAGCAATAACAACAACATCAAATACAGCCTTAAAAATTACAAACTATGGTAATTATTAATTTGCCACTTTTAACCATGGTTGTATAACAAAATCTAAAATGAACCAGAAAATTATATATAGTAAATAAGCCCTCAATATGGCTACTTTACCCTTAGGGGAGAAAATTTAAAGGGAGCAGGGGGAAAAATAGAGAAATAATAAGAAGAGGAAGAAGAAGAAGAAGAAGAAGCAGAAGAAGAAGAAGAAGAGGAGGAGGAGGAGGAGGGAGAGGAGGAAGAGGAGGAAGAAGAGATTAGAAGCAAGGCTGGAGAACAAAAGAGAATTACACAAACTTTAGGAAACTTATGAAGAAGACAGAAGGAAGGGAGAGAAGGAAGAAATAAAAACAAGATTCTAGAAGACTTCCAAGGATGGCTTGGAAGAATCAAATAGAATAACAGCAACAAAAAGCTAGAAACCCTGTTTATACTCACATAAAACTAAGAACAATTGAAAAAAAAAAGTGAAACAAAACAAAAACAAAAAAAGAAAAAAAAATCCACTTCAAGACTTGTCTCTGCTGTCACTGGTAGACAATATGGGCAGACAGAATCCAACCTGGAGTTGAGCAATCTCAGCCAGCCAATCATAGGTTTATGACAGGGTACTATATAATCCCAGCCAAGCTTGCATCTTCATTTCTATTCAAGTTTAGACAGATTTCTGGCTATGGGGCTGGAACCCTATTTGATCACCTTATTACACTCCATGTGCCTCCTGCTGACTTGAACTTGGCAGCTTCACCCTGACACTGGGAGCTGCTAGATGGAGCTGGCCCTCAGCCATTCTGAGTTCTGAACTCAGTAGACCCCTCTCAAAGATGGCCACCAGCCAGTTGCCCTCTTCTGGGGGACATCTGAACCTGAATAACCCACTAGCCCCTGCCATCTGCAGCATCTACTGCTCCATTTCACTGGTATGTTTCTCTGTGGAGGCCTCTGAGGTCTCCAGTAGTCACTGTCCATCTGCATGTTTGAGCTGCCCCTCCCACACAGTGAGTCAGGGCTCAAGCAGAAAGTGCCACTTGCCACCTCCTTCTTCTTCATTGAACTTGCTTTTTGGGGACCACAAATTATAAACTGACTGTAGAAGACTTCCAAGGATGGCTTTGTCCTGCCCCTTAAGCAGACTAGAATGCGGAAACACTCAGTTTCTCCTAGTCACAGCTGAAGCCCTATAGCTAATGATTCTGTGACTCTCACAGAACAAGGTAAGACCTGCTGAGGGTGACAAGGATCTTTAAAGCAATGTAGCAGCAGTAGTAAAATATTCATGTTAGGTTTTTGGCCATGATAAAGAGCAAAATATAAAGTAAAAATAGCCTTTATCCCAAGGACATGGAGAGAAGTCCATGACTATAGGCAGCCTGGAATTCTCTGACTGGGAACCTCTGACCAGGGGTGACACTTAGGGTGGGCATTGATGATTTGTGAGGAGCTGATTGGAATTTTCTTTGTGCACAAACAGGAAGGGGAGTTGCAATCAAGGCTGAGGAAGAAGCAGGAAGGGCTAAGTGCTCCTGCTTTGGCTTCCGGCACATTAAACCACTGCCATAACCATACTGTAATTTATTCTAGGGCAAAACTCTTTCAATTCACCTGGGGAAATTATAGTTTCCTTATTGGCTCTTATCTCATCCTTGCAGTAATGCTTTGTTCTTTTACTAGTCCACTGTAATTGCCATTACTGTTCCTGCAGTCACTCACTACCCCTCTCATGTCTTTGTCTTTGCCATCCTGAAGTATTGATCTCCCAGCCCCTCTTTTATGTATTACTAAATTATCATGGTCTCTCATTTCATCCTACCCTGTGCCTCTCATATAGGCAGCTGGGGATCTTGACCAGGTCCCTAGCAGTCTCTTTCTTTACTCTCCCTATGGGTTTCAGTTCTCACTTCTGATCATTCCTAGGTCCCATGGATCCAACTCCTCCTCCCTTTTTCTCTTCTTCACATTCCTATATTCCAGCATTGGAACACCAAATACTGGAGATGCTCTTTCTCTGCTGGCCACCACTCCATCTTTTTGAAAGTCTTTTTCATTCTAATTCTATTGATTTTAGCCTTTTCTTTCTGGTTAGATTGGCTAAGGGTTTTTCTATTTTTGTTTATTCTTTCAAAGAACCAGTCTTCAGTTAATTGGTTCTTTGTATTTTTAAGCCTCCATTTCATTGATTTCTGCTCTGATCTTTATAATTTCCTTACTAGTACAAGCTCTGGATTTGGATTGTTCTTGCTTTTCTAGGACCTTGAGGTTCATCATTAGGTTATTTATTTGGGTTCATTCTGTTTTTCTAATGTGGGAATTCACAACTTTAAACTTCCCTCTTGATGCTGGAACTTGGGGGACTGACCAAGAAAGCAATGAGCTATCCTTCCTAGTAAGCAGCTGCATGAACAAGCCTCTGGCACACCAGGGAAAGAATAAGTCAGTGTCTCCCTTGAGCCTACCAATGCAGAGGCTGAGAATCAAAGGTCCCATGCCCCACCCCTGCCCCATTAGCAACTGGATGGTTTTGGGACAGCAGGAGTTGATAGCAACTAAGGCACATAAAGCAACTAAATGCTTGTATTGTTGGGTTGATTATGCTGACCTGGGGCCAGAGGTCTGAGCATCTCTTGGGAGGATGACAATAAGCAATGTAGCAAATATGGGGGATTTCCTTCTATCTTCTCTTTGAAGGCCAATATTGTTTTCACTGTTTTGCTTTATTCTGATTGTTTTTGCTCTATTCAGTATTCTGGTTTGATTGGTTTGATAGTGTTCTGTTTTTGGTTTGATTTGGTTTGGTTTGATTTTGCTATACCTGATTGAATGGACAATGGATTGTGAAGATAACAAGATATACTATGGTATCTATTATTATTATCCTGCTATCCTGCTCTGAAGTTCTGCACCAATTTCACTACATTATCTTGATTGGCTTTGTTCTGTCTTGTTTTGTTGTATTTTACTATCTTTGGAATTAAAGAAAATTTTAAAATAAAATGAAATAAACTTCCCTCTTAAAATTCCTTTCATTGTGTCCTGTAGCTTGTTGTTCTTTACTGGCATTATCATTTCATTTTAGGAACTATCCTATTTCCTTCCTTTATTCTGTGACTCATTTATTCAAAATGTTGTTTAATTTCCACACATTTGCATAATTCCTGTGGTTTCTTTTGACATTGATTTCTAGTTTTATTACACCATGATCTGAAAATATGCATCATAAAATTTTGATTCTTTTACCTTTACTTAAGCATGTCTTATGAGTTAGTATTGGTCCACTTTAGCGAAAGTTCTATGTACTCCCAAAAAGAACATGTAATATGTCATTCTTGCCTGAAACATTCTGTTTATAGCTATTAAATCTATTTGTTCAAAGGTTTGGTTCAACTCTGATTCTTTGCTGTCCATTTGTGAGAGTAGGATATTGAGATATGCTATGGTTTGTGTCTGGCTGTCTCCCTGAAGTACATATGCTCACAGGGAATAGGCCTTTTCAAGGTAGCTGAATGTAGAGTTTATGATTGGTCCATTGTCTAGCACTGGGAGTGGCAGTGTGAGTGCTGCACTTGCCCTGGAGTAGGTAGCTTGCATACAACATAAGGGAAGGGAAGAGGCTTGCTCCTCCCTTTTGACTCTTTTGCTCTTGTAGCTTTTGATATCTGCCATAACCATGAACTGTTGTCCCTCTGCCACCCCATCCTGCCTTGGAGCCAGCTGATTATGATCTGAAATCTCCCCAAACTGTGAGCTATATAAACATTTCCTCCTTTAATTTTGTGCATCAGGTATATTGTCTCAGCAGTGAGTGAAAAGTAACCAAGACAAAGTCCCTTACCATAATTGTATTGAATCTTATCTGATCTTCTATGTCAGGTAATGTTTGCTTTAAGAAATTGGATTAACCATACTTGGTGGACATATGTTTACAATTATTACCTCTTCCTGTTGAATAGTTCCTTTAATCAATATGTAGTGTCTTTTCCCTCTTTTGATCAGCTTTGGTTTATGGTCCACTTTATCTGAAAATAGAATAGCTACTCCTGCTTGCTTTCGGGCTCTGCTTCCATGGAATATTGTTTTCTATCCTTTGACTTTTAGTCTAAGCATTTCTTTAGGAATTAAATGAATTTCTAGTATACAGCATACCATTGGATTTTGTTTTGTTTTGTTTTGTTTTGTTTGTTTTTTGAGACACAGTCTCACTACACAGTTCAAGTTGGCCATGAATTTGAAACAAACCTCCTGCTTCAGCCTTCAGAGTGCTGGTATTACAGGTGTATACGCCACATCCAGCTGGATATTGCTTCTTGATATATTCTGCTGATCTGTGTCATTTTCTTGGTAAATTGAGACCATTCTCATTGATAGCTATAACTGATAGATATGGACTTATTCTTATCATTTTATTATTTTCTTGCTATTGTTTCCTTTTTTTCTCTTCTGCTTAATTGCTTGCTCTACCTGGTTCTATCAGAACTTTGGCATTATCTTCTTTTCTCTTTCTAGGATATCACTGAGAATTTTTTGGAGTGTTCGTTTGGTGATCATGAATTTCTTTAGGTGCTCTTTATCCTGAAAATACCTTATTTCTCCACTAATTTTTAAAGATAATTTTGAAGGATTTATCAGTCTTGGTTGGACATTGTTTTCTTTTAGGACTTGAAATACTTCATTACAATTTCTCTTCACTTTTAAGGTTTGTGTTGAGAAGTCTGCAGTAATTCTGATGAGTTTTAATTTATTATTGATTTATTGTTTTTTTTCTAACAGCTTTCAAGATTCTTGTGTTGGATTCTGACATTTTAATTATGATGTGATGTGGAGTGGTTATTTTTCTGATCATGACTATTTTGAGGTTTATGTGTCTCACTTATCTCTATGTTAAATTCTTTTTTGATGCCTGGAGGGTTTTCTGGTGTTATTTCTATAAATAGGTTTTTCATTCTCTTTGTGCTCTTCTCTGAGTTTTCACTAATTCCCACTACTCTTAGTCTTCTTTGTGTTGTCTATTACCTGTTGGATCCATTTTCCATGTCCTCATGTTGTTTTTAAGGTATTTGTCTTTAACTCATCACTGGCCACAGCCCTGTCTTATGCACTCTGTCCTCACATTGGTTGTTTTGCTGTCCATACTTTCAGTCATATTTTTAGTCTTCTGAATTTCTTTTTGGAACTTTTCCATGGACTCCAACTCTGTCTATGCTGAGCGTTCATGTTTTACATCTCTTTCTTTAGCTGCACTATTTTTATTAAGGTCTTCTCCTAGCTTGTTTCACTAGGATTATTATCTGCTTAGTTATATACTCTTTCAAGTTAACAAACCCCTTCCTTATTGATTTATTTCTTCACCTCCACTGATATCCTTTTGATTTCTTCTGTGTGGCTTTTAATTTTCTACCCCTTATTGCTCCTGGATTGGTTTTCAGGAACTTGGGAGTTTGGGGAGGAATTTTGTTGCTTTTATCATGTTTCTGTTGTTTGTTTGTTTGTTTGTTTTCTGTACTATAGTGTGCTGGTTGATTATTCTGGGTAGATTTGTTGCAGAGACAACCACTGGGCCTGGATAACTATTGGCTTTTGCTTCTGTCTGAGGATCCAGCTACCTGTATTTATTTTAGCCGGAGAAGTTGGCAGCTTATTGGGCCCAGTACTAGGTTTTTTATAAATGGCCATAATACAGTATTGTGTATGATTCCTAGGAAATCCAGATATTGCCCTACAGAAAACAAAATTGACAGCAACAACTATACTACCTTGGCTATAGTAGTAAACTCAAGTATGACAATAGTGTCAAGTATAAATTGGACACTTACAAACCCTAAGAATCCCTCATGAACCACCCTTAACCAAAGCAAAGCAGCCCAGATAGTGCCCTTCAAACACTGGTCTCCACTGGATGTAGGCAACAGTGAGGGAGCTGAAGTAGACCTGTGAACTCAATGCTATTACCTTCAGATCCAGCCCTCTCTGAAAGTTGCACTCACCAAACCTGGACTCCCAGCACAAAATCCAGGCCCTGTGACCTTCCTGCCCTAAGCTTGAGCTTCTTAGAGGATCTCAGGGAATCTATATCTAGCCCTCACATTTTCTGAATCTGTCTTCCATGGCTCTCTCACCTTGCCTTTGCAATAGCGTAATACTTCAGTCCTGGAGTCAAACTCTCCTCTGGGGTTTTGGTTTCATCCTCAGTCAGGCTGGTCATTTGACTGTCACTTCTTCTGCCCTGTGCTGTGCAGAATCAAGGTGCAGAGCCAATTCTCCAGGTAAGAATTGGTTGTTTGACCCCAGAGGAATGGTGGGTACAGTGAGGATGCAGGCTCCTCCTCTTTGTGTGGTGCAATATAGCATTTGGCAAGGAGGATATATATATATATATATATATATATATATATATATATATATATGCCTTATATTCTTCTTGAGGAAGGTATTTATTCAAGTGCTTTACCCATTTAAACATTATTCTCTGTCTTTTTGTTAAGTTGGAAGATTTCTATGTCCTGCATACTAGATTCTTACATATTATTTGCAAATATCTTCTCTCATTTATAGTTTTTTCATTTCTTTGCATCTTTCCTTTGATTCACAGTTTGATACAAAAATTTTAAATTTGATGAAGTCTAATTTATTCATTTACTCTTGTGTAGCTATTGTCTTGGTGTCACAGCTGCAAATCCATCACCAAACCCAATATTAGGAAAATTTACTCAAATTTTTTAATAAGGATTTTATAGTTTTAGTTGTTATGTTTAGGTTGTTGATCCATTTTATTTTATTTTTTGTATATGATATGAGGTCGTGGTCAAAGTTAATTGTTTTGTGGCCAGAAAGCTTGCTTCTTGCTGGCAGCCAGCATGGGCCTGGAGATGCAGCCAGATATGCCCCATGTAACCACAGGCCACCATTGGAGACCCTTGCTTCCTTTGGGCAGCCAGCTCCCACCAGGAGAATCAGACAAATACTCTTGTGTGCCTACCATCATCAGGGAAGTCCTGGTGTAGACACAGGCTGAAAAAAGAAACAGCCCCACCACCATGCACCCCTGGCCATCAGAGAAGCCGCAGTGTAGCTGTATGGATCCGGAGAAGCCTGCCCCAGACCCTGCTACCTCCCTGGGAACCTGGGTTCAGAGAAACCCAGGTGCTCATCCCATTCCCCTACACCATGGAGGGGTAGCCAACACGGAAGTGCCTGGGACCCCACAACCAGCTTGTTGGGAGGAACCCAGGAGAAGAGCAAGATGAAGTAGCAAAAGGTAATCTCAGATGTCCAGCCCACACAGAACAAGTCTGGGAGATAAAGTCATGGAAGAAAATGAAAAGTCACACAACTGCAATCTCTGAGAGGATAGCAATTGAAGGAAAAAACATGAGACTGTAGAAATAATCAAATCAGAAATAATATTTCAGGTAAAAGAAGAAATCACAAACATAATGAAAGAACTGCTGAGCATATCTAAAGAAGATATACATTTTAAAAAGAGTATAGAAAAATCATGGAAATCTTGAATGAACAATATAGGAAGGAATTACAATACATGAAACAGATTCACAGAAATAGCCAGGAATTGACCAAAAGCTGGCAAAACCACTTGAAAGAAACTGAGGATAGATTTTTCAGACCTTGAAGACAGTATTATAGTTTATGATTGTGAAAAGAAAGATTTTTAGAAAATAGCATGGATTGAGGAACTAATTCAACATCTACAAGATGATGCAAAGAAAAATAATTTAAGAATGATAGGTATTAGCCAAAAAGCATGGGTCAACACAAATGAAATAAAAAAGACTATTTACAGAAGTAATAGCAGAAAACTTCTCATGGGGAAAGGATCTGGTATACAGATAAATGAGGCATATAGAACTCTAAGCAGCCACAACCAAAATAAATCTACATCGAGACATATATTAATCAAGATCCCAGAAATTTAGCACAAAAACAGAATGTTAAAAGTTGTTAGAAATAATAGATCACCCACCAAGACAAGAAGAATTTGGAGTGAAGTGTTTCATATCCTGAAAGAAAGCAAATTCCAACCCAGATTAATGTACCCTGCAAAACTATCTTTCAAACTTGATGGGAAAATAAGATACTTCCATGTTAAAGAACAACTGAAGGAATTCATAACCACCAAACCAACCCTACAGAAAGTGCTAAAGGATATTCTAGAGAGAGACAAAGATGACCATGGTTCCAGGAACAGCAGCAGATAAGGATTGTCAAACAAGGCAGGAAATTGAATGAAGGGGAAAAGTGGAAGGCCAACATCAGATGGCCAGTTGCAACCATTAATTCAGATGGCCTCAATTCAGCAATCAAAAGGAACACAGGGAAAGTGGATCGAGAAATAATATCCATCAATATACTGTATATAAGAAACATATTTAACTCAAAAAGAAATTCATAGGCTGAAAATCAAACTAGAGAAAACAACTGTTCCACATGACAGGAGACCAAAAAAAGCAAGGATAACTTGCCCATCAACCACAGAATGGATAAGAAAGATACGGTATCTTCAGACAATGGAAAGGTATCCAGCTATAAAGTAGGATAATCTCAAGGCTCTTGTAGGTAAATGGATGCAACTGGAGATCATGTTTATGGGTGAAATGGCTTGGGCTCATATGGGTGAACATCAAGTTATCTCCCTAGCATAAAAAACAGAGAAGCTAGTAGGATCCACAAAGCACAACAGATATTATGAAAGTGATAGGGGAGGAAATTCCTAAAAAGGGAAAGTGGTAGCCACTCTTAATTTTCTATTATCTTGTTTTGAATTCTTGTATTGTTTTCATAATTTTTCTAGGTTTGGTTTTATTCTGTCTTGCTCTGTTAGCTTTTTCTGTGTCTGACGGTATGGGCAACCATTTTGAAGATGATGGGATGTATTATGGGAGCCATTGTTCAGTTCCTATTATCTTTTTTGAAGTTCTGTAATATTTTCAGTGTTTTGCTTTGATTTGTTTTAATCTGTTTTGTATTATTTGATTTTATTATGTGTGAAAGTATGGAAACAAAGGACATTATGGTAGATATTGTTGATTTCCTATTAGCTTGTTTGAAGTCCTATAATGGTCCCATTCTTTTATCTTGATTGGTTTTATTCTATTTTGTATTGTTTGATTTTATTTTGTGTGAAGGTATAGACAGCTATTTTGAAGGAAATGAGAGACATTGTGGTAGCCATTGTTGATTTTCTGCTATCTTGTTTGCAAGTCCTGTGTCATTTGCATTGTTCTGCTCTAATTTGCTTTATTCTGTTATGTTTTGTTTTGCATTGTTTTGTTTTATTCTCCTTTTTAAAAAAGTTGGTGGCTGACTGGGGGAGAGCCAGATGCCAGCCCTCTCCTGTGAGTCAGCACCATTTGTGGACTGCGTGGGAGGAGAACAAGAAGTGAACAAGAAACTAAAACCTCTTGTGAGTTGGCTCCATGCATGGGCTGACTTTGGAAGAGCAAGATGCCAGTCCCTTCCAGCACATGGGCAGGGAGACAAGAAGAGCCAACATTCATCCTCATCCACATAAGTGAGCAGTTGATCCAGAGAAATACAGGTTGTGGTGAAAAGCTAATGAGGTAAAATATGACTTAATGCTTGTAGTGTTTAGTGTTTCACTGACTTTTCAGGCCTTAAGCCAGTAGTTTTATCATCTATTCAGACGATAATGATATGCAATGTAGTATCTAGGGGGGAATCTCCTCCTGAAGGTGGTAGCCATTGTTAATTCCCTCTTATCTTGTTTCAAAATCCTGTATCATTTTCATTGTTTTGTATGGTTTAGTTTTATTCTGTTTTATCTTGTTGTATCTGATGGCATGGGCAACTATTTCAAAGATAACAAATATATTATGGTATCCATTTTGGATTTACTATTGTCTTGTTTTGAAGTAATGTATTGTATTCATTATTTTGTTTTTATTGGTTCTATTCTGTTTCTGTCTTGTTTGAGTTTACTATGTCTGAAGGTATGGGCAGCTATTTTGAAAACAATAAGAGGCATTACTATAACCATTGTTGATTACCTAAAATCTTGTTTTGAAATCCTGTGTCAGTCACACTGTCTTGTTTTGATTGGATTTATTATGTTTCATTTTACTAGATCTTATTCTCTATAAAATAAAAAATTGTAAAAGTTAGTTGTTTTGCTTGTGGAAATTGAGGGCTTCCAGCATCAGTTGCTGAAGAGATGATTGTCTACCCGTTGAGTGGTCTTCTCCATGTGATTTTAATCTTATAGAATAGATGTGAAGACAGGCAAGACAATCTTCTTGTCTTTCTTATTATTATTCCTCTTGGCCATACTGAAATATAAAATATAGTAGGTTCATAATATTTGTGATAATATATGAATGATACCCTGTTTAATTTAGCTGATAGTTTTTATTTTCTTCTCTAGGTAGCCACTTATGAGGACAGAGAAATGAGTAGGAAAAAAAGTCAAATCTGTGATATCTGTAAAGCAAAGTGGCTTATGTGGGTTTGATTAAAAAAAAATCCTTACTGGGGAAAAAAATTAGGACCATTAGTCAGACATCTCTGAATCAGGATGAGTACTGAACTCTAAAGTAAAAATGAAGTCAATTTTGAGAAAACATGTTCTTGATATAAGTGTGCCTCTTCTGAGTTTAATGTAAGATATCTCAGACCTAACTTATTGGCCCTCACTTCTAATAAGTCATCTTTTCATGTCTCTGCTATGCATCCTTGTCTCCTTTTCTAGATGATTTTTTCCCCTCAGTGCACCAATATCCTTTTCATGGTGCTCCCACCAAGTAAGAGATAACTCCTGCAGGTTGCTGTCTCATATCCACCTACCTACCAGCCTCTGTGGCTGCAAATTCTGCCTTCCTGCCTGTTACCAGGAGAAACTTCATCATAGGCAGGGTCCCTCAGCAGCAGCACCTACCATGCTAAATTGTGCCCACGACTACCTCTCTCATTGGGCTGGAAACATTCTGAAGTCAGTGAGTGTCTCTTCCCTTCTTGTGTGGTCTAGTATCTCCTGAAATCTGAGAAAGACTGCTTATATGAGTGAATTCATGAGGAAATGACCCTGAGCAGCCTGATGCCTACTGTAACTCTAAAGAGCAGTGCTATCCACTGTACCCACAAGAAGACCGGGACCAAACGCTGAGAACTCTGGTGCAATCTCTTTAGCAGTGCCTTGGGAGACCTTATTGTAAAATACAGTGCTCAGGCAGAATAAAAATATACAGATAATGTAGCCATATGTCACTGAGTGACATTTCAGTCAGTAGCAGCTTGCATATACAATAGTAATATAAAATGTATATAAGATTGTAATGGAGCTAGAAAATCCTTTTTGCCTAATAATGTCGTGTGTGGTGATGCTGGTGTAAACAGATCTCTTACACTGCCAGTCACATAAATGTATAGCACACACAATTATGTGCAGTTATAATCCTTGATAGTAATAACAATTGGCTGTTATTTTCTGTATAAACTATATTTTGTCATTACTTTATAGGTTACTCATACTTACAAATATGTTTTCTATAAATAGTATGCCATGTAATGCTGGAAGTTGCCCCAAATATACAGTGTTTACCAAGTTTCACTTGATTTAATCTCACTCTGTATTGTTCATTTTGTATCTAGGAGACATATATTGCATACAACCTAGACATGTGTTAGGCTATATCGTCTAGGTTTGTCTGTACACACAGTGACAAAATTACATAACGACACCTTTCTCAGAACTTGTTCCTGTTAAACAACACATGACCTTGTACAGTTTCATTTTAGAGCAAACTCCATGTCACCATCTTTCAGGAAAAAAAAAAAAAAATGTTGACAAACCTCACAAGCCCCTGGCGCCTCCCACTGATTGCAACCCTTTTCTTCTTCTACAGAAATAAACCATGACTCTTGTTTTCATTATAAAATACTCTTTCACAGTTTGTGATCTCCATGTACATGATAAAGAAAATACATTCTAGCTTCCTATAACTGAATTCATATTATAACATATTGAGTTGTAATTCTTTTGCTCAATATGATATAAGGTTCCCTGTTCTCTTGCCAGGGTATATAATTTCTTCATTTTTAATTGTTTTATAGTGGTATATTTTCTGACATTTCACAGATTAAAGAAATGCTGTTGTGCTGGTTTGTAGAGGACACACTCTCAATACTATAAAGTGTTTCCCAAAGTAGCGGACTAGCAAACACTACCACTGTTGACATGTGAGCGTGCCTGCTGCCCACAGCCTCACCTAGGTATTGTCAGACTTTCCCGTTTTAGCCCATCCACCGGTGTCTAGTGGTGTCTGTTGTGATTTGCATTTCTTGTACTAAAGAGGTTGACACTGTTTCTTATATTTATTGGATATTTGTATATTCTTTCTTACAAAACATTTTGCTCATTTTTCTAATGGTCTAACTATCTCTTTTTATTGATTTGAAGTAGTTATATATGCTGGCTCTGAGTCCTGAATCCTTTAGTTGGCTATATGCATTGCAAATAACATCTCTCAATCTGTACTGTGTCTCTTTTTGTTGTGTTTTGATGAACAGAGACTCTATAAAGCTGTCAATATTATCTATTTTTCTGTAGATTTAGAGATTTTTAATCTTGTTTAAGAAATTATCTTCCTACCCCAAGATCAAAACAAGCAAAATTGAATTATCATCTCCAATATAGTTTTACAGCATTGATATATATATTTAGCTGTGTAATGAGATTGGTTTTGGTGTTTCCTTGAGTCAAAAGAATGGATCCCTTTTTGACATGTGGCTACCAGATAGTCCAATGCCACAATGTCCATCTTCCATTATGATCTGCAATATTGTTTCCTGTATATATCAATTATCTATATATTAAAGAGCTTTTTTACTGAGCTATGTATTCTGATTGTTTGGTCTGTATGTCTACATCTTAATAACTTATCTATCTTCATTCTTACCTTATGACATTAGCCTTATTATATTGATGTTTCTCACTGCTTTTAAGGAGATTCTTTTTATATTTTATCTAATGTTTCTATTTTTTCTAGAGAAGAGTTTATTTAATAACCTAATCTATAGTTAATAAATATGGGAATTCTATTGGTATACTTTTGGTCTTGCTATAACTCACTCAAAAAACTTTTGGAACAGGAGAATGACAGAAGATAGCTAACATGTACAGAGGTACATTTTTTTTTTGTTTTTTTGACACAGTTTTGCTATGCAGTTCAGGCTGGCATTGAACTCACTTTGTAGGCCAGGCTGGTCTTGAACTTGCAATGATCCTCCTGCCTCAGCTTCCCGAGTGCTGAGATTGCAGGCATACACCACCACACCCGGGGTGTATTTTGAAAGGAGCAATAAATTCTAATGTTTTATAGAATTAGCCAGGTGTAGTGGTGCACTCCTATAATTCCAGTACCCAGGAGGCTGAGTCAGGAGGATCATTGCAAGTTTGAGACCAGCCTAGGCTTCAAAGTGAGCTCAAGGCCAGCCTGAACTGCATAATGAGACTTTGTCTCAAAAAGACAGAAAGAAAGAAAGAAAGAAAGAAAGAAAGAAAGAAAGAAAGAAAGAAAGAAAGAAAACTGTAGAATAATTATGATTGACAACAATTAGTTGCATATTTCAAATAGCTAGTAAGGTTGAATGTTCTAACACAAAGATATCATAAATATTTGTGATGGTGAATGTCAATTACCCTGATTACATATTTTTACCTGTTTTGAGATGTCATTCTGTACTCCATAAATGTATTCAATTATTATTTGCCAATTAAAATTAAAAATATATTTTAAAAAATCTTTTTCATTGGTTTCTCTGTATTTAGTCAACTGGTATCCTAGATTAGAATTAATGACAGCTAAGGATCAAAGGCCCTCAAAATGCCTATGGAGTGTCCTAGGGAGATGACATTTCTATCATGGCCATTTTGATATCTTGTTCCTCAGTCCATAGATGATAGAGTTGAGAATAACTGTGAGAATGGCAAACACCCATCTCAGTAAGTTTGCTTTAGAGGCCACATTGGCTATGGCAATGGATGAGTAGTAGATGCTATATTAGTCAGCTTCCTGTTACTATAATGAAATTCCTGGAGGCAATTAACTTATAAATAGACATATTTTGTCTCAGGGTTCTGAAGCTTCCTGTCCAAAGTTGAGTAGCTTCATCACTTTGCCTTTGGAAAAGATGGCACATCATAGCAGGAGCACATATTGTAGCAAATGGCTTATATCACAAGTCAGGTACTACAGAAGGGCACATTGGGGGCTTGGGTGGAAGAGCGTAACATTTGTCATCAAGATTCAAATTAGAGTAGGTATCCACCACCAAGGACTAGTAGGTGTGATTGGAAAAGGCTTTTGAATATCTTTCTTGGAAGCTGACATGAGGCACTGAGACCAGGATTTGGGCATAGGAGAGTAGCACCCGGAGGAGGAAGGACACAACCATGGCAATGCAAATCCCAAGAGGGGGCTGGAGTCGGAGCAGGAGGCCTGGACCAGAGCCAAGTGGTCACAGAAGCAGTGGTAGATGTAGGCAATTTTATACGTCATCTGGGATGTCTTTATTAATGTTATGATAAGCAGAAGGAGGGTGCTGAACCAAGCAGTGGACCAGGTAATGTAGTGGGCAGCAGAGGGCTATGCAAAAGTCACAGACCATGACCACCAGGATGAAGAAGGAAACTGAGAAAAGAAAAAGAAAAAGTTGCTGTCCCAGAAAGAGACACCCACCAAGTAGAGATGGCCAGGAGGATCCTTCCACCTGCTACAGGTTATACCTTTCATGTGGGTCAGAGCTAGATGTCTACAGACAGATGTTAGAAACATCAGGACACATCTGGAAACCAGAGAAATCAGAAGGTATAACTATAACATGTATTTTCCTTTCTAATTATGACTCTCAATCCCAACATTTTGTTTTGTAAAAAAAAATTTCATAAGAAAATAACAATAGTTAATACATGGTGTATCATTATCTTTGAAGTAGTTATTCAGAATTTTCTTTGTGCTGGGAACTTTACTGAACAATTAAGATGTCTTAAATCGTGAAGTGTCTAATACAAATGGCCTAATAACAATAGAAAGAGCTGGTTTTGTGTGTGTGTGTGTGTGTGTGCACATGTGTATGTGTGTAACAGTAGTAGACACGAACACCTAAAGGGCTGTGGAAGGGACGGGGACATACTTTACAAAGACCTGGGGCCAGTGACAGCAGATTCAAGGGCCCAGAGTTCAGGCTCATGTATTACAGAAGGTTCCTGCAGTCAGAGCTGTCTGATAATGCAAAAGGCATGCTTGAAAAATCTGTGAATTTCATGTAACAACAGATGTACAAGACTGGAATCTTTTTGGCTGGAATAGTCACAGAGGAGGTTTAATGCTTAGATGGGAGTCTGATTGACTTTCTAAGCAACTTTCTGGCCATAGGTCTATTGGTTATATAAACAAATAAATAAATTTTTAAAGTTTAACATATGTGAACCACAGCAATAAGACTGCAAGGTGGGAGGTCAAGTGCAAGCTAGCTGAGAGAAAAAGACCCGAGACACATTCATTGAAATGTTCCAATGCCAAGTACAAATCCAATACTTCTTTATTAGTTCAAGCAACTCTTTTAAGAGAGTCTGATGTTTTGGTGTAATACCTGCTGTCACTCGCGAAGGGACGTTTGGGTGCAGTGGTGGTGAGGAGTCACTCCCCAGGTTCTGCCCACTGCCACACTAGAATCTTGGCTGCAGTCATTTGATGCAAGACTATCAACTCCAGGATTCTCCACACAATTTCTAAGTGACCTTGTTTAACTTGTTACCTTCTAAAGACAATGCAGTCACTGGTTGGGAGTGAAAGAAGTTGAGTTCTGGAGTGAAAACTCTTGGCACTTTACTCTGATGTTGCTTTAACCAGGTATGTCTGGAGGACTGGCAAGGGCCTCTGGCAAAGACTGGGAACTTTGAGCTCCCTGGAACTGGGAGATGCTTTAAGAGGAGGCTGGGAGCTACTCCTGCTTCTGTTTTTCTTCTGAGCCCTACTGCATTCTCCTCTCCCTCATCCTGGCAGGATCCTGTGTCTCACTCAGCACCATTGTCTTTGTCTCTAGATTCCCATCCATTTCTATGCTGTCTTTATCTTTAGCTATTTCCTCTAGAGAGCCCTACAGAATACTGTCTCCTTAATGAGGAATGGCTTCCCTTTCTGTGTATCTGTGCTGGGGCTCTCTCCATCAGTGTCAGGACAGCCGGGTGTCCCGTGACCTGCCTTTTATTCTCTTTGTCGTATCTTGTAGCAAAAGGCCATCCCAGTTTGCTCAGAATAGTCCTGAGGCAGATTGGCAGCAGACTAGGGGGGCAGCACTTCCCTAGCCAGTGTGCTGCAGAAAAAACTGTAAGCAATACAAAATGCCCAGAGACCTCCACCACCCACCTGTCTGAAGGGGGCCAGAAACATGACAAGTCAGAGAAACAGCAAAAGGCCTCCAACCACTGAACCAGGGAAAGTGAGTCCAGTAGAGGTAAATGCAGAGGAGACTGAGGGCAGCAAACCTGTAATATCAGAGACAGCCTCATCGGAAATAAAGAAATACTTCTGTGACCTCATCGACAAATTTAAATCTGAAATTCTAACTCAGGTGAAGCAGAATATAAGAAGATTAACAAAAGAAATCCTGGGTAATCCTCAAGTAGACACAAATGAAAGATTGGAGGAACCCAGAGGAAGGAGAGAATCCTTTGATGAAGAATATAAACAAAATCTAGAATACATGAAACAGATCCAAAGAGAATATCAGGAAATTAAAAACTCCATTGAAAGCTGGCAAAACCTTTTAACAGAAACTAAAGACAAACTTTCAAAACTTGAAGATAGATTTGCAACATATGATCATGAAAGGAAGGATCTCTTAAAAATAATAAGGAATCAAGAAGCAATGATACAAAGGCTAGAAGATGACAAGAGGATTTATAACCTAAGAATAAAATAGGTGAATGAAGATGCAGCAACAAATACAAATGAAATAAAAAGTCTATTCACAGAAATAATTAAAGAAACCTTCCCAAACATAGGTAACAGAAGTGAAGCTCAGATAAATGAGGCATACAAAACTCCAGCCAGCTACAACCAAAACAGATCTATACCCAGACATATAATAATCAGGATCCCAGAAATCCATCACAAGAACAGAATGTTAAAAGCAGTAAGAGAAAAGAAACAGATTACCTATAAAGGAAAACTCATCAAAATCACAGTGGACTTCTCGATGCAAACCATCAAATCAAGAAGAGCTTGGAGTGAAATATTCCAAGCCCTAAAAGAAAATAACCTCCAACCCAGAATGCTGTACCCTGCAAAACTGTCTCTCAAAATTAATGGAGAGACAAGATATTTCCACAACAAAGAAGAATTGGGGGAGTTTGTGACCACCAATCCAACCCTGCAAAGAATATTGAAGGACATTCTAGAGAGAGAGAAGAAAATCACCAGGGTTCCAGGAACATTGACAGAAAGGCCCAAAGAAAGGGGCAGACAGTGGAATGAAGGAGAAAAGTAAACCAACAACAATGACAGAAAAATAGCATAGCAGAGATAAGACAGAGAAGATTGGTTATATCGCTGTTTTATCTTGACTGATTTTATTTGAATCTGGTATGCTTCAGAGTATCAAGTCTGACAGTAGACGTAACTACTCTGAAGATGACAAGATTCAATAGGATACCCATTCTGGTTTGATTATTAACTGCCTTTGAAGTCCTATAATGCCTCCAACGTTTAGATTTTATTAATAGTGTAATGCAATGCTAAGTTTAATTATACTATGTTTGACAATATAGACAATTTTATTGAAAACAAGAGATATTATAGTAACTATTGTAGATCACCTAGTATTGTGGTTTTATATGTCCTTTTCATTTCATATTTCTCTAGGAATTTGTATTGTTGACTTGTTTTGATTTGTTTCTCTCTCTAAAACAGAAAGGCTAGGTATACATTTAGAGACTTATACATGTGTAGAACTTCTAAGTAGTTTACAAGAATGGATTATAGTTATTATAAAGAAAAAAAAGAGAGGAAAAGAAAGTATTCTAAAGGATATAACTGAATGTATGTTTGAGTGTGTGGGATTGATAACCATGTTGCTAAGTTTTTGTTGGATGGTTGAACAAAACTGATTGCAGTCTCATTGTTTGGATGTCCACTTTGTAGGCTTTACTTTTTTACCTTGAACAACTACTTCTAAGAGGAAAATATGTAATTATCAACTAGTGATTTCTTACTGGTTACTATTTTTGGTTTTTTGTTTTGTTTTTGAAGTTTTGTATTATTTCTACCCTCTTTCTGTTTCAAATTTTTTTCTTTAAATAAAAAAAAGAATAGTCCTGAAAGTCCTTCAGTTTCTGTTGGGTGCCCTAGTAGGATAGAAACCTTGTTTTACTATATGTTTTTGATAGATGGAGTCATTTCCCTTGATGGAATCTAGGTTGGATTCCATTTTCCCATAAGAAAAGACATATTTCAGGTTATAGATATGCCTCGTTTAACAACCTACATGTTTAACAACTGTTCAGACTTATGACTGAGATGTGCTGTTTGAGCTAATGACCCACTGCTTGGACTTACAGCCTGCATTTGGACTTACAGTATAATATTGTAATTTTTGCCAATTGTACTGTCTAGTAATGTAGTGTAATTTTATGTTCTGTTATATATTATAATACCCTATGTGATGGTACTGTAAATAAAAACAAAATCATCAAGTTGGAGTTTTCTTTGACCATTTCTTTGTCCTAAATCCCATACTGTACATACTACATACAATTCCAATGTACTGGGTCCAATATGACCTGGTCTCAGGAAGCAGGGTTCAGTCCTTAAGCGAAGACTGGTGATGCTTCCATCTCACCCTGCACATTTTCCTTCTTCCTGGCTTGCTGCAGCTCAGCAGCTGTCACTGCTGAGTTTCATACCCCCTACCCTGGAGCCACCTTCCTTGGCCTCTTATACACAGGGGCCAGAGAGATGACAAGTTAAAGAACCAAAGTTGTGAGAGGAGATCGGAGCTTCAGAGAGTAATTTCTCTGCTCAGAGGCTGCAGAAGAGTGCCCAAGGGGCTGGGTGTGGGTCAGTGGTAGAGAGCTTGCCTAGTATGCACAAGGCCTTGAGTTTAATCTCCATGTTGAGGTTTAATACCCAAAATCATATGTTGATGGTATTTGGAGGTGGGTAGGCCTTTGGGAGGTAATAAGCAACAGACAAGTTTACGAGGATAGGGCTCCTGTGCTTTGTAAGAGAATGTCAGGAAGTTGTGTGTGGTAGCGTGTACCTGTAATCTCAGTACTCTGTGAGGCTAAAACAGGAAGATTATAAATTCAAATCTAGCCTGGGTAACTTAGTGACTTAGTGAGATCTTGTCTCAAAATTTAAAAAAAAATTAAAAGGGTGAGGGATTAGCTGAGTGTGAGGGCTGTGGGTTCAATTCCTAGTATCATGAAAAAAAAAGAAAAAAGAACTGAATCAGCAAGCTTCTCTAACTCAGCAAGTCTCAGCATATGATACCCTCTACCATATCATGCCCAGCAGGAAGGCCTTCATCAGATGCCAAGAAAATACCACCAACATGCTCTTAGACTTTCAGAATTGTACATTGGCTAAGCCTTTATTCTTTATAAATTATCTGGTTTGCAGTATTCAGTTATAGCAACAGAAAATGGACAAAGACAATGGCAGCCCAAGACCCCCAGAATGAGATTTTTCAACCTTCAGAACTGAACTGCTTGGGCTTGTCCTTCTGACTCAGCACTCTAGGGCCAGGTGATGTCAGCCTCTGGATCTCTGCCTCTTCATACCAATGACAATTTGTACAATTCCTCCTGGGCTTCCCTGTACCACCTCCAGCTTCTCCCTGCCCAACAAAATCTTTTCCATGTTACAGCATATGTAAGAGTGGAAACAGCCTGCAGATAGTTGCATCTATTCCCTTTCATCACAAGCAAAGAAATCGGACTGGGTATGGGAAGGAAAGGTATCAGCACCCCATCCACAGCAAGTTGTGGTCAAAGTTAGTCCTGGAAGTCAAGTTACCTGGTTCTGTTTTGTGTGCATGTGGGTGGGTGTAACCTGAATTGAATTCAGGACTTTGAGCTTGCCAGGAAGGTGCTGTACCACTGAGTTATATCCGTGGCTTAAGCTTCCTGGTTCTGAACTTGGCCCTTTCCCCCAAGCCAGAAGCCTTGTTTCCACCTGGGGAAAAATTAGGTCGAAGGTTTTCTTTCCTTCTCTCCATTCTTAGGCTGATATCAGAAAGAACTGTAAATTTCTGTTTTGTTCTGAGGGCATTTTAAAACAGTTTTAGATGGATGGGGTTCTAACCAGAGGTTCTAAATGCCTAGGGAAATCATATTTCCAAGAAATGACTTTGGAAAAAATAGACTGGGTATATCTTCATTTAAAAATATCCTGACAGTCATGCTTCGTCTCCAGAGAATAAATGTCTGGCTCATAATAAAATTTCCTTAAATATTTTGAAATAAATGAATTAATGAATGAAAGGGTTAACATGAGTTCAACTGAACATTTTCCCTTGATAGACCAGTCAGCAGGAAGTTTTCCTTTCTTTCAGCATCTAAATGAATACAAACCACAGTGCTCTGAAAGTTACTATCGTTCTGAGTTGGCCCCACTGCCGACTGGAACCACGTATTATGGCTTGTATCTAGATGTTCCCCAAAGCCTCATGAGGTCATAGGTAAGGAGTCTCAGAGGTGGCTGGATTAGGGTGTGTGAGTGTGGATTAAGAGTGTGATACTGGAATTTAGGGTATGGATAATGGAAGCCTGATCTTGGGTGTAGGTGGCAGCAATCAATAGTTTGTGATTGGTTGGAACGTAAAGGAACAGAAAGAAAGCAGATTTGCTGCTGTTGCTGCTTCCTGCCTACTATGTCATGGGCAGTTTCTCCTCTGTCATGTCCCTGTGCCATGCTTCCCTGCCTTGGAACAGGCCAACTATAGACTGAAACCTCTGAAAACTGTGAACTGAAATAAGACTTTCCTCCTTTAATGTGTGAATCTTGGGTATTTTGTCTCAATGATGAGAAAAGTAGCTAAGACATCATGTAAGTGCAGGTTTTGCTGGATAATTCCAGGACACCAGAGCCAGAAGTTTTCTTAAAAGAAAGCAATGTTGTTATGCTTACAGTAACTACAAAAGAATTGAAATTATTCCATGCATATTATCTGATCATGGTACCATGAAACCAGAACTTAATGACAAAAGAAACTGCAAAAACCCCATAAATGAATAAATGGAAATTAAATAATATACTCCTGAACAATCAATGGGTCACAGAGGAAATTAAAGAAGAAATTAAACAATATCTACAAGCAAATGATAATACAAATACAACTTACCAGAACCTGTGGGATTCAGTGAAAGCAGTCTAAGAGGAAAATACCTTGCAGTGAATTCCCACATCAGGAAAACAGAATGAACATAAATAAACAACCTGATGCTACACCTCAAACATCTAAAAAAAGAAGAGCAAGTCAAGCCAAAGCCAAAAGAAGGGATGAAATTACAAAGGTCAGAGTAGAAATCAAAGAGTTGGTTTTTTGAAAGAATAAATAAAATTGATAAGCCCCTAGCCAGCCTCATTTGAAAAGGAAAGAAAAAACTCAAATTCATGCAATAAGGAATGAAAAGAGTGGAATCACTACAGACCCTGTGGAAATAGAGAAGATTATCAATACCTAATTCAGAAAACTTTACTCTCATAAGTTCAATAACAGAAAACAAATGGACAGATTCCTAGAAACATATGAATTACCAAAGCTGGGTCAAGGAGGTATAAAATTGCTGAATAACCCAATTTCAGCTAATGAAATTGAAAATGTGATTAGAACCTTACCAACAAAGAAAAGCCCAGGTCCTGACGGATTCATTGCAGAATTCTACAAGAAATTCAAGAAATTCAACACTCCTCAAATTCTTCAATGAAATTGAAGGGGAAGCAATTATCCCTCACTCATTCCTGGAAGCAAGTATTACCCTAATACCAAAACCAGAGAAAGACCCAACTAAAAAAGAGAACTACAGACCAATCTCCTTAATGAACATAGGTGCAAAAATCCTCAGTAAAACACTGGCAAAGAGAATGCAGCAAGTCAGCAAGAAGATTATACACCATAACCTACTGGGATTCATCCCAAGAATTCAGGGATGGTTCAACATATGCAAATCAATAAAAATAAAACACCATATCAATAGAGCCAAAGACAAGATTCACATAATCATTTCAATAGATGCACAAAAGCTTTTGATAAAAGTCCAACACTTGTTCATGATAAGAATCCTACAGAAAATCAGAATAGATGATCTCTACCTCAATCTGATAAAAGCAATCTATGACAAACCAACAGCCAGCATCATATTAAATGGTCAAAAACTGAAACCTTCCATTCTAAAATCAGGAACAAGACAAGGATGTCCATTATCACCACTCCTATTCAATATAGTACTGGAAATATTAGCATGAACAAATAGACAAGAGAAATAAAAGGAATAAGGATAGGAAAGAAAGGAGTTAAATTATCATTATTTGCCGATGACATGATACTCTACATAGAAGACTCCCAAAACTCCATTGTAAGACTTCTAGATGTAATATCCAAATTCAGTAATGTAGCTGGATACAAAGTCAACACTCAAAAATCAATAACATTCCTCTACACAAAAAACAAACTCACTGAGAGAGAAATAAGAGAAACCACACCCTTCATAATAGTATCCAAAAAAATGAAATACTTAGGAATTAATCTAACAAAAAAAGTAAAAGATTTATTCAGTGAAAATCACAATACTATGAAAAAAGAAATTGAAGAGGATCTCAGAAAATGGAAAGACATCCCTTGTTCATGGATGGGAAGAACAAACATTGTGAAAATGGCTATTCCCCCAAAAGTGTTATACATATTTAATGTAATTCCAATCAAAATACCATTAACATACCTCACAGATCTAGAGAAGTCATTTCTAAAGTTCATCTGGAACCAGAAGAAACCTAGAATAGCAAAGATAATTCTGGGCAACAAAGGCAATGCAGGAGGCATCACAATCCCTGACTTGAAGTTATAATACAAAGCTACTGTGATAAAATCAGCATGGTACTGGAATAAAAACAGACCTGAAGATCAGTGGAATAGATTAGAAGATACAACCACAACTACAAACACATTTAACCACCTTATCTTTGACATAGGGGCCAAACATGTTCACTGGAAGAAAGATAGCCTCTTTAATAAGTGGTACTAGAAAAACTGGATTCCCATATGCTGAAAACTAAAACTAGACCCATGCCTATCACTGTGTGCTAAACTAAGGTCAAAATGGATCACAGATCTAAATATTAAAACAGAAGCATTAAATCTGCTGGAAGATAAAGTAGGCAGAAATCTTGAAGACATATGGGTAGGTAGAGAATTCATGAATAAAAATTAAACTGCATAGAAAATACTTTCAGAATCAACTGGGATCTTGTCTTATTAAAAAGTTTTTGCATGTCAAAAGAAATCTCCAACAGAGTGAAAAGAAAACCTATGAATTGGTAAAAAGTCTTAGTCAACTGTCCCTCAGACAAAGGGCTTCTCTCTAGAACATATAAAGAATTTTAAAAAATCAGATTCCCAAAATTCAAGGACCCAATCCAAAAATGGGCATCTGAGATGAACACATACTTCTCAGCTAAAGAAATGCAAATGACAAATAAATACATGAAAAAAATGTTCATCATCATTGGTCTTTAGAGAAATGCAAATTAAAACTGCAAAAACCCCACTGAGATTCCATCTCCCTCTAGAAAGAATGGCCAGGATTGAGAAAACCACCAATAACAAATGCTGGAGTGGCTGTGGGGGAAAAGGAACTCTTCTGCACTGATGGTGCAACCACTGTGGAAATCAATGTGGAGCTTCCTCAAGAAGCTGGGGTTGAAATTACCATTTGACCCAGTTATTCCACTTCTGGGCATACTCCCAGAAGAACTGAAAACACCATACTACAGTAATATACATGCACCCATGTTTATAGCAGCACAATTTGTAACAATCAAATCTTGGAAACAACCCAAATGCCTATCAACTGAGGAACAGATAAAAAAGATTTGGTGTTTTTATACAATGGAGTACTACTCAGCTAAAAAGAAGGATCACATTAAGTCTTTTATAGGTAAAGTGATGTGACTTGAGACTATACTCATAAGTGAAATAAATCAAACTCAAAAATGAAAATACCATATTGTCCTCCTAGTGTAAGAAACTGAAAGATTAAATAAGATATAAAATCTTCAATAAATATTGTGAAAGGGTAAGAAACTCTTCAAAGGGGAAAAAATAATTCAGGTAAGGAAAAGGAGAAAAGAAGAAGAGAAAAGAAAAAAAGATATAGATTTGTATATATACACTTAAGATAGCTAAGATGATTGTAGTAGTAATTCTATTAGTTCTTGGAACAAAACAGCTAAGATTCATAGGATTAGATCAATTTTGTATGTTAATATCTGGAAATGTAACTTTTTTGAAGATAACTATGCAAAGTAACAGCCTTTGTTATGTTCCTACCACCTCATTTTGAAAGCCTATATTGTTATTGTTTTGGACTCATTATTGTTATTTGTTTGACCCTTTTGTTTCTTGTTTTTCTGTTTTGTTTTTCTCTCTAATGCAGAAAAGATAAATGTAACTGTATAGACTTATACATGCCTAGATCTCCTAAAGACTTTACAAGAATTGATTTTATTACATGTGATGATATCAACAGCTACTTAGAAGAAAACGAGACATTATAGTAGCCATTGCTGATTTCTTATCATCTTGTTTTGAAGTTCAGTAATGATTTTATTCTTTGTTTTGATTGGTTTTAGTCTGTTTTCTATTATTTGATTTCAATATGTATGAAGGTATAGGCAGCTATTTTGAAGAGAACAAGAGACATTACAGTAGCCACTATTGATTTCCTGTTGTCTTGTTTTGAAATTCTGTGTTGCTTGAATTGTTTTGTTCTGATTTGCTTTGTTCTGTTTTGCTTGTTTTATTCCCTTTAAAGTAAAATTTAAAAAAGAAAGCAATATTGTTCAATCATCATTTCCCCTCAACCCATTTTTTCAAATAAAATGACCCAAAGAGTGGAGTGACTCAGCCAAGTTCACACTGAGATTTGGTGACAGAATTACTCCAGAAGCCATACACAAATTCCAAAGACCCCATCACGTGAGAGGTGCTCAGATCCCAGAGCAAGCTCTCCTTGTGCTGTAATTAGCTCTGGGCACCTCACTTCCAGCCTTCTTGTCCTAGGCCTCTGCAGTGTGCCCTGCTCAGCTGTTCAACCCAGAGCACTGCAGCTGTCCCTTCCTCTCTGCATCCGGTGCTGCCTCTTTGGCACAGGCCCAACTTGGGGCTGAGCCTGCTCCATTAAACCCATGTGTTCTTCCCATCCTTAGTCCTTTAGGACCTTGGCCCATAGAGATCCCCTTCTATCCTGGGATAACGTTTAGGGGGGATGGGCTGGGGATTTAGCTCAGCAGCATAAGCGCCTGCTTTGCAAGCACATGGTCGTGAGTTCAGTCCCAGGTACCAAAAAAAAAAAGGTTCATACTGAACATTTAGGGGGACTCCCAGCTGGTATCTCAGCTACCACGGGGCTTTTCTGACAGAATAACAAGATTAATAGTCCTCACAGGGAAATGGGACTTTAGTGTCTATGGGGCTTTTGTGCCTACTGAGCAATGGTCAGTATCACCACTTGCAGCAATGAAGGAACAGGCTCAAAAGGGCCACTGAGTCACACAACCATCTAAAGACATCTAATGAAAGCTCAGATCTGCAGATTCTTAATCCAGATACTATGCCAACCAATGACGCAATGAAAAAAGGAATATAGATGTTCTGTGATCCTAAATTACTTGTGCTATTGGTCAGTGAGGATCTCCTGTGTGTAGAGAAACAGGTGAGAGCAAACAGAGAACCAATGCATTTTCCAGTCTTCACTCTTTCTCACATGCTTGCTCTCTTGCACAATCTTGCTTTTTTGTGGCTGCCCTATGATTCTGAGTGCAGCCTCCTTCTTGGAGCCTTCAGTAACTGCATATTCCTTCAGCTCCAGTGCTCCTTCTCTTCTTGCTGTCAGTGCTGCCATTTTAAAGAGCAGATGAACTGTGACTCACCATTCATTCCAGATTGAGTGAAGTGGGCTTTGGGTTAGGTGTCCAATCATGGTAAACTGACACAGTCCAGGAGTAGCTTGTGGGAAAATTGGTCCACACAGCCCCAGTACTCTGTGCTGCTAAGGAGTTGAGAGACCCAAAGGAAGCAACACAGCGGTCTTGCCTCATAGAAGACATCTTTCAAAATTACAGTTATAGAGCTGGGGATTAATTCAGTGGCTCAAGTGCATGCCTGGTAAGTGCAAGGTCATGAGTTTGATTCTTGGTACAAAAAAAATGCAATATAAGCAGCCAAGCATAGGTCTCCTAGGCTGATGAGGAAGTGGTAAAGTCTGGAGGGGTGCAAAGGCAAGAGGGAGAACTGGGGAGTCTCAAGACATGAGGCTTACAAGATTAGCAGAAGCTAGATAGAGAGGGTTTCAAACTCCAGGCTAAGGAATAAGAACTCAGCATGAGGACACGGGAGAACAAGATTCGGCCTTTAGACAGGGGACTAATGTAGTCACCTACAGGTCTCTGAAAGATCAGAGCCTCTGTGGCAAGCAGAGTGATTTAGAGTGGGAGAGCTGTGACCAAGGAAATCAGCCAGAGGGAAAGTGACAAAAAGGAGTGGTGATGACAATGATGACAGAAGACAGCCTTGATGGAGAGGTAACTTGTGCTAATCACCCACTTCATTTCATCTAAACTGAGCAGTAATTTTTATTTCCCTTGGTTAGCAGATGACGAGGCTCAGAGGACCAGACTGCATGGGTTCCTCCTCTGGGCCAGTAACCAGTGTTGAGGAATACAATCCATCTCTGAAGCCATGCTCCTAATTATCAAAGAGATATCCAGCAGAACAGTGGGGGTGGAAGTTCAAGGTAAGTAGAGACAGTGGATGACATCTTCAAGAGATTTGATTATGGAGAGAATTGTCTCAGTACCATCAGGCTGTTATGGCAAAATACTTTAAACTAGTTCATCTATAAATGACAGCAACTCACAGACAAGAATCTCAAGGTCAAGGCACCATCAGATTCAGTGTCTGGTGAAAGCTTGCTCTTTGCTTCATATTCTAGCATATTCTAGCTGCGTTCTTACAAGGTACAAAGGACAAACAAGCTCCCTGAGCCATCTTTGTAAGGCAACTAATTTCATTCATGAGGTCTCTGTCCTCTGGACCTACTCACTTGCTAAAAGTCTCACCTTATAGCACCATTACAGTGGACGTTAGGTTTCTATATGGGGCAGGGTGGGGCTGTCACAAACATTCAGACCATGGCAAGGGGCCAGGGAGATGTTTGATGTAATTTTAAGTGAAACTATTTGAGCACATTCTCTGCCATTTGTTTGTAGAGCTAGATAGTAGAGGACAAGAGAATGAAGGAATAGGAGAGTAAGAAGATGGGCAAGAGCGCAGAAGAGCTTCTGAACCCAGGGCTGGGCTCTCGGAGCATTGAGTGGGAAGGAAGCGGGTGAGAGTGGAAGAGAGGTAAGTTTGTAGACCTGCTGTTGTAGGTTGGAGAGCAAGCCTCACTTAAAACCTGAGTGAGTGGTGGGAGAATTGGGGGCAGAGGCTGAGACTGTAGGCACTTTGGTCACCCTACAGTGGGGCTGAGGCTGGGGCAGTAGAGTGGCTAAGGCACAGATCTCAGTGTCAGGCTGATTTGCTTACAAACCTGGTGCGTGTGAGAATGTTTCCTTCCCTGTACAAAAGATGTTTTTTCACCAAGGTTTTCTTTCTTTTTCAGTTTCTTTCTTTAACTAAGGATTAAGTTGCCAAAGTAATTTCTTTAAAAAATAGTTGTTATTTACTCTAACTAGGATATTTAGAAAGGAAAGAGAAAAAACTATTTTATGCTAGTAGGAATCTGGAGATGTTCAGTGATTTAACTCTTCCCTCAAAGTTGTGAAATACTTTGTTTTGAAAAGGTAAAGAGAGAGGTTGCCATCTGAAAAATTATTGGAAGTTTTTTCCATGTAAGAGGATGATTTTAATTTGATTTCAGTAAAACTAGTAAAGGAAACTTCAAACTTTAAGAAGTCTAACCTCCTGTGAAATGTGAGAGGATCAAATTAGCACTCATTTGGGGAATCTGATTACAAGAATAGATCCAGACCTAAATGAGGTAACCTTTGGAATCAGTTTCATTTTAAAACCATTACTTTGTGCCCAGCCATGTTCAGGGCACTAAAGATAAGAAGATAAAGGCTTTTCCTAGATTTCATGGGCTAGGGCTAAAGCAGAAAACCTAAAATGAGAAATAGATAAATATAAGAAAGGCCGTGAAGAAGTCAGCTTGTAGCAGATTTCAAGAAAACATCCTAAATGTCTTTTCCATGTGTGCATGCAGGAGGAGACCTCTGGAAAGCGGTGCTGTCACATCTGGATGAATGGCTCTGTTCAGCCATGGCAGGATGGGGAACATTATCCCATGCCAAAGTAAAGAGCTGTCTACTCAGGTTCAAACCCTTTCTGTGAAAGATTTAACTGGCCATCAACTAATGCCCCCTCCTGCAGGAATTGTGGAGTCATCACAGAGTCTATGGTAGGCCTGGCCTGACAGAGTAGAATGAATTATTAAACATGGAAGCAGATATTGAAAGTTTAGAGCAAAAGCCAGCATTTTGGCATAAGTCACTGCAATATGTATTCTCCTGCCTGCCACCCTAACTGGCCCTCATTTTGCAGGTCAGTTACTTTTCTTGGAAGCAGTATAGCCAAAGGGAGAGAAAATGTCTCTGGGATTTTAGCTTAGAGGAGGAAGAATACAGGCTGCCAGAGCTGGACTAGCAATTCTAAGTATCCTCAGGACCAACTCTGTGACATCCCCAGAGAATGGGCTGCTGGAGGCCAGGACCACCCAGGTCTGAGGCCCAAATTCTGCTTTACTACAGGGAGAGGGCCCTATGGGAAACTGATGTCACTTCCACTGGGGGAAGAGAGCTGGGCCTGGTTACTGTGGGAAAATGATCTCCCAGACCATGCCAAGCCTAGCTAGGCCACACCCTAATAAAGGTTCCATAAACAAAGGTGTCATAAATAAAGTGGGAGAGAATAAGTGCAGTTGCCAAAGCAGTCATGCAAGCGGCTGCCAGAAGAGTTCAGCTCCTGTGTGCATGGGTCCCTGCCTGCCAACATGCACTTTTTATGTTTTTGCTGCACCTCTGTAGTGGGTGCTTTCTCCAAATCAGCAGGAGCAACCAGCTCTGTCTCTAGAGCAGCATGAAGTAACATCTTTACCTCTAAGTCACCATCAAGCTTAGCTTTCAATCTTACTCAGTGTGCCTGCTAAACCTCCAAAGCTACAGCTTACCATAGCACCAGAACCCCTTGTACAGTTGGGAACCTCTCCAATTCCCCACGAGGCTACAGCTCAACCCTCACTTCCAATGAAAGATGTGCAACCTTCTGCAATCTAGGATGAGGTCCCAACCCTTCCTTTACAGACTACTGAAAACATTAAGCTCCTATAATTTCAACAGAAGGTTCCACTTCAATCTCCAAAACCTGTTCAAATGAGAACCTTCTCCAACCCAACAGGAGGCCACAGTTGGGAATTCTTAGACTTCTGAGAAAGCTGAACCTTCTTCAACCCTTCAAAAGACTAACACTAAATGTCTGCAAATCACTGAGGAGGAGCCTGAAATTAGCCTGTAAATGGCTGAGTGGTACTCCATTATATAAAAAAATAACACATCTTTTTTATTCATTCCTTGGCTAATGGGCATTTGGGTTGTTTCCAAGAGTTAGCTAATAATTGTGTTGCTATAAACATAGGTGCACATATACCACTGTGGTGTGATGTTTTTAATTCTCTTGGGAAGACATCCAAAAGGAGGATAGATAATTTGAATGGGACTTCTAAGCATTTTTTTTTTTTAGAAATTTCCATACTGATTTCCACAGAGGTTGCACCAGTCTACATTTGCACCAACAGTGGAAAAGGGTTCCTTTTTCCCCATATCCCCTCCTGAATTAATTATTGGTTGATTTCTTGACAATAGCCATTCTTTCTGAGGTGATATGGAATCTCAGTGTTGTTTTAATTTGTATCTCTCAAATGACTAATGATGTTGAATATTTTGAAAGACAAACAACTCACCAGCCACACCCTCCTGAAAAGATGAACATTTTCAAGCTGCTCAATGGGTCCCTAGTCAGCCTGAAAATGTTCCCAAGGAAAATCTTCCAAGCCAGTAAGAGAGCTCAGGTTTGTCCTCAAGCCCACATCCAGTGTTGTACTTTCATCAATACAACAGAAGCTCCCAGCTCAGCCTCCAGGACCCTCTATGAAGGCCAGTGTCTATTTTTCATTAACAGGTAACATTTTTACCTCTAGAAGTGGGAACAATAGTCAGAAATTAGCACTTAGTGTTACCTAAAGCCACAGTTAAAGCATACAGAACTGAAGCTCTATGTCACCACCATTTGGATCTAGAATTTACCTTAACTCCAAATCCAACATTGAGGT
Organism: Hydrochoerus hydrochaeris; assembly: GCA_004027455.1. Classification (NCBI taxonomy): domain Eukaryota; kingdom Metazoa; phylum Chordata; class Mammalia; order Rodentia; family Hydrochaeridae; genus Hydrochoerus; species Hydrochoerus hydrochaeris. The sequence goes on from PVLA01000644.1 coordinate 113,507, forward strand.
TGAACCTTCTCCCACCGTACAGAAGACTCTACTGTCACCCTACAAAGTCCTATAAGGTGGATGTACCTCCTCCACCAAAAAATGAGATAACAATTGTCCACTTGTGAGTGGAACCAATAATGTTTGACCTTTCTTTGCCACCTGAAGACATCAGTGCAGCCCAGTAGCCAGAGACCAGGCTCCTTACTGAGTATTTCTTGAGTGCAAGGCTATGCTAATGTGGTAGAGGTTAAAAGAGGCAAAGGATGGGGGGGAGGGTGTCATAAACATTCACCATCTAGTTTACATAATTCTCGATTCCTCTCTTCTAGACCATGGGAAAGTCCATGAACTCACTGGCCACTGCCTGTCTCCCCTTCCTGGAAAAGTAAAAAAGTCCAGAGATTTCTCCAGAAGGAGCTCACAAATGTCTGAAACATAAGTTCAGAGCAGAAAAAACCCAGTCCTTAGCCCAGCCTGGGGCCAGCTGTTGCTTTCTGCCCTGACACCACTTTGCCCTGGAGGTGCTGGGAATGGTGACGTCTGTCTCTCTCCATCTCACCCACAGTGTGAGGTTTTGACAGACATGAGAGGCAGGAAAAGGAAAGTGCCAGAGAAGAAAGGGACATTATAAAGACATTTCTAGAGAAGCTGGGCTGTCTTCCTTGCCATGGGCAGTGGGCCCATAGATCTCTGGGGAGGGGAGTCCAGCATCAGTGTCCAGTGCTGGGGCCTCAGTGGTCATCACCTTCCTAATCACCACCAGGAGGTAGTGTGGCCTGAAAGGAAGGTCTTTTTCACTTTGGAGGCCAAACAGTAACCAGCTGTGTGTCCTTAGGCAAGGGACTCCATTTCTCTGCTTTTGTTTCTGCTTTATGAATGAGAGTGATAAAACCAACAGTGTTGGCTTGAGTGAAGGTTTAAGGAGATGCTCTTTGCAGAGTACTTTGCAAACTGTGAAGTGCTGTGGTTTGGTCTCCACCACATCCACAAAAGGGCCTCCCCTGGATGTCTCTCCCTCTGAGGGTTTTCATCCTTGAAAGACTGAGACTCTCCTACTCTGTTTTTCTGTGGTCCTGTAATAGGTTACCCTTGTCTACCTCGTTCTATGCCCAGGCCTAGTGGGAGGAAGACACCAGAATTCTGTGCTCCTTGGAGGGACTCAGAGGAGTGCCTAAGGAGCTGGTCACATGAAACTTCACACCAGAACCTGTTGGATGAACTCAGAGATGAGCCTGATCACATCCAGCTTCCTCCTGGAGGAATCAGGAGACACTTGGGCCGGCAGGAGGTAGATTAGAGAGGTCCTTGGAAGATGAGCCTACATCGGGTGGACAAAGGCAGGGAGGGCAGTTGACTAGGGAACTGCATGAGTACAGGCACTGAGACACAGGCCTTTGGCACACAGGGTGGCCCAGAGCAGGTGGGCAGGCCTGGTAGGGAGATTATAGGCGTGTAGTGAAGAGCACCAAGTATTAGGTTAAAGAATAGATTTTGTTCCAAGAGAAGGTCTGGGTTTGGAAGGATGGGTGGTAGATGTGGAGGAAGGCCTCGGCTGGGAGACTGGAATCGTAGAAGAGTAAGCAGGCTGTGCAAGCAACAGAGGTGTGAGGAGTGGGCTCTGTGTTCAGGGTTGAGGCAGGAGGAAACAAAAGAGTGTAAAACAGAGTTGCCACATAGATGGGGGGGCAGCAGTTGTCAGGGACAGGCTTCACTTTGAGGAGACAAAGGTCTCTAGAAGGGATCTGAGAGGGGACACATTTCCTGATGAGCAATGAGCTCTTGGCTGAGCCTGTTGTGTCTGGGGGACTGTAGCACACAAGGAATACAGGAAGGTTGAGCTGGAACAGAGATCTAGGGTCACCACCTGCAGCTCAAGCCCTTCCTGTTGTGGGAGGGAAACCTGAGATTTGACAAAGAGAAGTGACAGGTCAAGGTCACCAAGATGGCCATCGGCAGAACAGGCCTGGAACTCAGCCAGAGGCACTAGCTCATCACTCAGTATTTGACTCCAAAGCTTAACAACTAGTGTCTGATGACCGAGTCCTCACCTCCACCTCTGAGACACTTAGCGCCATAGTTAGAATTTGGACCCTGGAGGCAGATGGCTAAGTTCAGATCCTGCTGTGCCTCGTGCCAGCTTTGTAACTTCGGGCAAGTGTCTTAGCCTCTTTCCACCTCAGCTTCCTCATCTTTTGATTAGGGATTATAACAGATTATTAGGAATATTAACTGAACCAACACAAAGTAAAGTACTTAGAGCAGTACTCAACACACAGTGAATGTTAGTTGTAATTATCACATATATTTTATAGTCAAGAAACTTAGACTTAGAAAAATTAAGTGTCCAATGTCACACAGCTACCTGCTGTCAAAGCTTAGGCCTAAGCTGTCCCAAAGCCAGAATTGGTTTGCTATACCAAACTGCCCCCACTGAAGGCTATTTCTAGAAGATGGTTGATGTATTTAACTCAAGGGATTGAAGCCTCCATCCGAAGGACCCTGCAGCCCTCTAGCATCCCAGCCTGTGCCCAGACTGATTCTGACATCACCATTAAGCCTGTTTGCTGAAAAGATCTTCCCCTTCCCCTTGCCAGAGTGAGGATGCTTGGTCTGGGAGACCCAAGGTCCAGTTCGGTCTCCCCACTCTCTTAGGGGCACGCTCGTGGTTAGCCTCGAGGACCAAAAGGGAGTTGGCATTTTAATTAGGCCAGCAGCACTAGGATAGTAAGAGAACTTTAGGTGTGAGTGTCAGGACAGAGGGCAGGGACGGATCCGGGGAGAATGTATGAAATAAAGGGACATGTGTACTTGGGTATAACGGGAGAAAGGAATCAGAATAAATGCAAGCTGACAGTGTTCTGAGAAGGCAGTGCTGATGGAAACAAGGAGGCTGTCCCAGTCCTCCTGGGAGAGTTAAGGCAGAGGCAAATTGGAGCACCCTGCCCACCCCAGGCCCCCACCCGATGCCAGACCCATCCTCCTGTCCATGTAGCTCCATCAGGCCCACGGCAAGGACCAGCCTGACAAACAGCAGTAGCAGCTTGCTCTGCTTCCTGCCTTCTATCCACAGGCTCCCAATGCCACCAGGGAGGAAATGACTCATCTTCCTAGACGAAGCAGGTGGCTTGCTTCCCAGCAGCTGTCAGAAATGAATCCTGGGCAGCAGCGGGGATGGGTTTCTAGAGGTCACCTGCTTGCTTTCCAGAGTACTTTCCTCAAGAGAAGAAAGCAATCACAGTATCGGGTGAATCCCTACCACCCACCCACAGGCACCCTGAAACGCCAAACTGTTCGCTACTGCGGTGTCCAGATGAGAAGCCAGAGGTGTGAAGAACTGGCTGCACATGTGCCTGGAGCCTTCATTTGGGAGAAGTAAAAGGTCTGGAGATGGACGGCAGTGATACCTACCCAACACTGAATGGACTTAATGCCATTGAACTGTGCATTTAAAAAAGGTAAGATGGTACACTTTGTGCTTATGTGTATTTTACTACAATAGAATAATGCTGCAGACCAAACATTAAGTAACACAGCTACCAAGTGGAGAAGCCAAGAACCCCACCTAGGCAGTCCTGTCTGAGCCTTGATCTTAACCGCCCTCCAATATTGTTTCCCTCAAACTTGAAGACAGTGACCTGGCAGAAGATGCATATGAACAGAGGGACAGGCTGGAAAAGGTGATTTGGGGGGGAGGGGGAGCTGAGCAGGGTTTTGAGTACGAGGAGCATGGAGAGAGGTACAGGTTAGGAAACCCCCTTGGCCTTCGGGAAGATTGACGAGACGTTGACTTAGAGGCAAGTAGGAGCATGGACAGGTGTGCATGCGATGAGGGAGGAGTGGGTGATGGCTGCTTTTGGTGTCTCTTGGCCCATTTTCATCAGCTCCCACAGGGTCCCAACGCTTGAGAAAGCCAGGGTGCAAATCTACTCTGTGCCTCCAGAGGGCAGTGCTGCAAAGTCTTCCTGGAGATAGGTTCTTGCTGCAAATTATCCCCAGCCCAGCAGACGCCTGCTTCCGCCTCACTTGCTTGCCTTCCTTCACCTACCTACCACCTCCCAGCCTTTGCTGCACCCTGGGTATCAGTGTCCTCTCACCAAGGGCACAAATTATTAATAGCTTGAACCTTACATTTGACACTGTGGAAAGAAGTGGTGCAGCGAAGAATCATCCCCTTCCCAAGTGTCCTGAGGACCATCTCATAATAAGGAAACTGAGGCCCAGCAAGGGCAGGACCTGCACATCACCAGCACATCAATAGTAGAGCCAGGCCTGGGGACCCAGGCTGGCTAATGCCATCTTGAGCCCGTGGGAAGACACAGCCCCTCAGAACCTGCCACATTATGGGCTGTTGATGGTGACCACCAGCCTGCCTGCTGGGACTGCATTTCACACTCTGGCTCCCTCCCTCCTCAGAATGGACTTTCAGTGATTTATTTCCATGGGGTTGTCAGTCAGGTCAGGCTGACCTGACACACATCTTGTATGATTTACTTCCTCCTCATCTTCTGCTTCCAAAATTACAAGTCATCACCATCACCATCCCTGTGATATTAATAATGGTGTGTGTCTCTCAGCGCTTAGAATTTAGCAAGCACTAATCCATCCATCAGCTCATCTGAACCTTGGCAACTCTGGAGAGGCATTTCACAGACAAGGGCATGGAGAATCAGAGGGGACCAGTGATCAGCCCTAAGTAACCCAGCAAGGTCTCAAGGGAAATTTGGTCTTCTTAGAGAGAGAAGCTGTGCGCTTACCAAGAAGATGGCACAAGAAGATGGAATCACTACTTTCCTTTTGGGAGGTTTCTTGTCATCTTACTTCACAGAGGAGGACACTGGGCCTCTGTAAGCTGCTTACTGGGTAGGGATTGAACTGTCTGATGCCTAAGCTCATGCTCTTTCTGGGGCACTGGGCTGCCATTTGCAGGAAGGATGCAGAATTTGGAACAGATTGGAGGCAATTAGACCCAGGGGCTGGGAAGGCTACTGCTGGGGCATAAAAGCCCAGAGAAGAAGGCAGCTTCTCAAAGGCATGGAGGAAGGAGAACTTGCAGACAGGTCCCACTTGCCACAGACAGCAAAGCATGGCTTGCACAGGGTGGAAGAGCCAGTGCTGTGCTGAGCCAAGGGGTGGGGAGGCTTCAACAGGACGCCCCAGGCCCATCCACCTGCAGCCCCAACTTTTCTTCACACGGCTGGGGGATGGGCTGCCCGGGGGTGAAGGGATGATGCTGACAGAGAGGAGGGCCTGAGCACTTGGCAGGACAGAGCTGGCTTCCCTTCAGGTAGCCAAGGAAGCAAGGCACGGAAAAGAGGGACAGTGACTCCCTCATGAATCCCTAAGGCACTGTACCCAGATCTGGAGAAGGGAAGGACTGAATTGAGCTCCGCGGCCCTCCCGCTCTGACCTTCTCAGCACCGTGCATTCACCCTCACTGTCACCGTCTCATATCCCAGCCCCTGCTCCACATATACTAGACACACAGCAAGTGGCCTTTCTGAGTGACTGTGTGCCGCTGGATGACATAAGTATGACCTTGCTTTCCCTGGGCAGAGCTGGGGAGTCAGGCATGGGAGTTGTCTGCACAGCAGGGGGTATGAGCCCAAGGCCACGTGCAAGGCCATGGTGGCCCAGGCGCTGAGCGTGGCCTCACTTGACTGCCTGGCTGGCTGAGTGCTCGTTTATAAATATCCGCTCCGTGGCTGTCAGGCCAGAGAGAAGTGGGAGTGAAGATGCTGAGGCGGCAGTTTGATGTCTTTTTCAGGAAGGCGTCTCTGACCACTCTTCCCCTTCTTACCCTCACCCCCTCATCTTCTGAGCCATTTCACAGTGACCGTGAGGACCCTGGAGGTCGGTGATTTGGCATCATGGTCTCCATGTTACAGATGGGAAGACGGACACCCAAATAGAAATTTGCCCACAGTTCCCTGCAGAGTTGTGATGGAGCTGGAATAGAAGTAAGCTTTCAAACCTGGAGCTCACTATCCTTCCCTTGAACTCAAATCAGGCTGTCTAAATTGAAGAGTCTCCTATTTTGTCTGCTTTATGAAAGGCACATCTCTAAGTGGGTTGACTTAGAGACTTAGAGGCTGCCAACAGCCCAAGGTTTTACAACAGCACCAGGCTTAGTATGAGACACTGTGTGTGAACACCATGGTCCCTGCAAGCTGCAGAGTTTTGCAAGCTGAGCCAGGCTTTACCAAAAGCACAAGGCTAAAAAAGGCATCAAGTTTTGCAAACTGTGGGAATCCACAGATGGTGTTAGAATCCACACATATCATGGGGCTCGCTATAAAATGCACACAGAACAGCAAATACCACACGTTGGGCAAGTGACAAATCCAAAGAAAAAGCCAACATAGTTAGATTTCAAGCCTGGGCCACCTACCTACAATGGGGCCTCATGCAGAATTAGCTCAGGAGCTGGTCTGAGTGCCTAACTGTCGAAGAACCAGAAGCGCTCGGGTACCTGACCCTTGTCCGGTTCCATAGCTCTGAGTCCAGGAATATTCTGTTCCCAGTACATACACAGACCATTCGTGTTTAGAATTTCTTCAGCCCTTGGGGCCAGGATGGGAGCAATGGAGCTTCTGGATGGAGCTAAAGGAATCTTCCCTTCTCAACTGTGCACTTGCAGTTTAGAGTCTTGGGAGGTTCCACCTCTGCCAATCTCTAGTAGATCAGACTTTGAGGATTTAGAGAGAACTAATTTTGTTTTCTCTGGCCTCTGTCAATCCAAGCTAACTTTTGACCTCTCTCAAGCCTTTACATTTCTAGTTTCTCAAAGACTCATTCATTCAAGCGATAGCATTCTATTGAGTGCCAGGTACGTCACACATTCCATACTTCCTTCTAGCACCCTTCTCCAGCCACAAGGAGCCAAATGGAACTGTGGGATGTTTCTGCCATTGCGCTGAAAGCAAGATTCCAAACCCACATCCCCAGTCCTTGCAAGGATCCTATTTCTGATCAGGTTCAGTTCTGCGTCTTGGTATTAAAGAAATCCAGAGATCCTCCCCTGAGAAGCCAGTTTGAGCAAAGGAAGATCCCTAGTCCTAGCATCAGAGATCCGAGACACGGTCCCATCACCAATAGCTGAGTGATCTCTGGCACATGACTGAGACTTGGTGCTTCTTCTGTAAAATGGGGTTATACTTAGCCTCTGGGGTGATAGAAGAGCCTAAAGAAGCCTCAGTGTGAAAATACTGCCAAGCTGAGGGGGAAGAAAAAGTGTGTTTTCTCTCCTGCCTGCCTTGAGCCCCACCTCTGCCACTCCCTTCTCTTCCACTAGTTCAAGGCCTCTAGGCACAGCTTCTTTCACAACAGCCCTGCAAGGGAAGATCCTAAGGAGGGAGCTGATGAGAGGGAGGTAAAGGAACTTGCCTATGGCCACTTGATCAGCTCGCGTCAGTGAGATGGGACTGGTCTGACTGGCTGCAAGGCCTCCATCCTCTGACCTTAGTCCAGAAATACCTGGGAACTTTGCGTTTGTTTTCTGCTCTGCTCTGTGTCCCTCCCGTTTCTCCTCCCTTGCTTCCCTTCCTTTCTCACTCTCTTCCCTCCCTCCTTCTCTCCCTCTCTTATTCATCTAGGTGGCTATGACTGATGGGGCATCTGCCACGAATTCCCAGGTGGGTTGTCACTGTACCTCCAGGTGAACAATCATTCCTTAGTCTGAACCTTGGAGCGGGTGGGGGGTACTCAGTGAAAGGTGACAAGGGTTTGAGGGAACATGAAGGAAGGAAGACAGCAGCTCAGTGGGCTCATGGAGGGCCATGGAAGTTCTGTAGGAGGACAAAGGCATGGTAGGAGAAGGAGCTCATATGCAAAGTAGAATATAATAAAGAGAGGGGGGACTCAAGGCTAAATGGCCCTGAGCTCAGAGAGGCCCAGTGATATCCATCTTGCCACTGCTAACACAGGAGAAATAGCTAGCAGAAGCCCCAGGTCCAGAGTCTGGGGAGGAGCAGACTCTCCAAGCCTCAGAGAGGCAGGACACAGCCTCCTCCCAGCAGGGGGATGGACCTAAACAAACCCAGCTTCTTACACCGCCCTGGCCCCAGACTGTCCCAGCCAGGGCAGCAAAAAGGCTCCCTGGCACTTGGAAAGCAGCTAGTTTGATCAAGATCTCCAACCCTGCCTGGAGAGGTGGTGGCTATTGTTCAGTGTGGCCCAGGAGACATCACTGCAGCTGGCCAGAAGTTGTCTGCAGGATCTCCCCATCAGGCTCACTTCCTCCCCCTGCTCAGCTTCACATCCTGATTGAATTAGGGCCTGGAACTCACTGCGCTCCCACTGTCATGGGACCCAGGATAGGTAAGTCCGGAGGAAGTAAGGAAGGGCATTGGTGGGGGACTGGAGGCCTGGTTCCCAGTGAGAAGAACAAGGCTACAGAGCCAACATGGGTGTGCTGAAGGTGGAAAGGGAGAACACAACTCTCAGCAGAGCCAAACGCTGGCCCAGAACACTGTGAGTGAGGGAAAAGCCAAGGAGTAGGAGAGGATATGTTTACTCAGCTGGAGGCCGGAACCGAGCTAAACCACCCTGATAAGACATAAACCGACTGGAAGACAACAGAGATACAGGCCTGATCCTCTTGTCAGGACTGGTCACCCTGTGAAAGAGACATAGTAGAGACAGGTAGACAAGTCAAAGAGCCAAAGAGAGAGATGAGAAACTTATAGAGAGAGACAGAAAGACAGGAGGAAGATCAACAGGTCTGGGCAGAAGCTGCAGGAGTAGGGAGGAGAACTGTCTTGGAAAGAATGTGGCAGCAGAGATGAGGAAGATAGAGAGAAAAGGAGGAGGCAGTGAGAGTGAGAACGAGAAAGCACAGAACACATAGAGACAGACACCGCATGGTGACAGACAGACCTTCAGACAGAGACCCAGCAGGATACTTGCCGAAGACAGGGATTCAGAGAGAGACCTACAGACACCTGCCTGGCTTGCAGTAAGGCAGGGAGGATAGAGGGAAAATATCTGGGCACCCTCAAGAAACAAGCTTGGTGCACGGTAAGGAAGCACCTGGGGTGGCCGGGGCATTGTTTCCGGGAGTCAGCACCAGGCCCAGTGTATGTCAGGCCGGCAGAGGGTGGTGGAGGAAACAGGAGCTTCAGCCTGGGTACCCCCAGCAGCCACCTACAGTGATGCCCTGGGCCTCCCTCCACCCTGCCTGTCTTTCCATCCTCCCTCACTGTGTGGGCTTCACTCCCACCGGCACAGGCTGGGCCTGCTCCCAGGAGCCAAGCGGTGCCAGCTTCACAGGCCAAGAGACCCCAGGCAGATGAAATCACAGCCTGGGGACCATCACATGGCGGGCAGGGTGGAGGTAAATGTTTCCTTCCAGAGGGCCTCACAGGAGAGCAGAAAATGAGGTCAGATTCACAAGGGTCGGTTTTAGGCAATGAATGGGCCACTGAGCAGCTACATCCCCAGCTCCGTAGGGAGAGGGGGTTAAGACCCTGCAGTGTGGCCAAAACCAGAGATTTTGATTCTTCTGCACCTGCTGCCCATCGGGGCCCATCCCTGTGACACTTTTTCTGGTTTCTGCAAGGCCAACTCTGGAATATTTTCTGGCTGCCCCCCAACACCCACATAGCAAAAAACTGACCCCAGTGTCCACTCACTGCTCACCAGAAGCCACTTCTAGCTGCGTTCTCAAAGCTCCAATCTGAGCTACAGCCAGGCTCACATGGGACTCAGAAGAATGAGGAAATGTGGGTGGGGCAGGATACAGAGCCTGGACCCTGGGGACAGCCCAGGGTCACTCACAGAGAGAGGTCAGCTGTCCCCAGCAGATGCAGACATCAGATAGGAGTGTGGGCCAGATGTGGCTCCCACAGAACCCCACCACCAGCTGACCACGTGCCCTCAGGCAACAGACAGCTTCCCTCTCTGTGCAGGAAAGGGGAAAGAAAATACTCTCTCTCAGCAGTTCCCACACTGCGATCCAGAGAACCCACACTCCCCGCTCTGCACCCTTGCTCAGGAACGCCCCTACCCACGCCCCATTCAGGTGGAATTGTCCCAGTTCCCACTCCTATCCCCATCAGCTCCTCCAGGATGTCTTCCTGGCTCACTCTCCCAGCTGGAGGTAAACCTTGCCCGGCAAAGACCAGGTGCTAGATAACCCTGCCTTTGATCCGTTCCCCTTGGCTCTCTGTATGACTGCTCTTGCTCTCTGCAACCCTTCTTGCTCAAACACGAGCCATCCCAGGGAACATGGGAGGAGTGAGGGCAAGAACTAGCAGCCCTGTGTTCACATTCAAGCTCTGCATCACTAGCTTTATGAGAAGTCAGTGGAAATCATCCTTTTTAATAGATGAGGAAAAAATGCTCAGAGAAAACAAATAACTTGTCCAAGGTCACTAAGCAAATAAACAGCAAAGTGGGGCCAGATCTGCCTCATGCCAAAGCTTTTTCCACGCTGATCCAGTGCCCTAGGGATTTCTCTTCTTTCCACAGACCTCACATTGGTGAACCTCTGCCCACCTTGGTCAATTCTCCTCTGGCTCTGCTGGTTCCAGATAAAACTGTTTTTTGGATGCCAATGACTGGGGGTGTTATTTCTTCCCAATCTGGGCTGACCTTGCCTACAGGGCCAGATCCCAGGCAACTGAGAACCAGATAGTGAGCCAGCATAGACACGGGGTGCCAGGAGTTCAGTGCCCAGTCTCCTTCTGTCCCTTCCCAGGACTCAATTTTTGTTTTCATCTGTGCAATAGATAGGAGGAGGTGGCCAACATGGTCACTTGGTTTGTTTTTATACCAACAGGTCCTGTCTCTGGGAGAGCAGGGGAGCAGAGCCTTTCTGTAAGAATAGAGCCAATCTTTCCATCTATGTTGGGGACTTGACTGTCTCTAGAAGGTCACCCTGGATGCACCCTGACAGGCTGCATCCCAGAGCACAATGCTAAGGCTTGCAGTGGTAGACAGTGATTGCCACCTCAGCGCACCACAACCTCCTGCAGGTAGAGCCTAAATCATCCAGTCTTGGAGCTCCTGAGCCCGGCTCAGGGCTGGGCAGAGATGAGGTGGTGGGAAGAGGTCAGTGCATAAACTACCTTCCTGCCTCTCCATGCTTCTTCCCTGCCTTGTTATTTGCCTGCTCCAACCTTTCTTGAAGGCTTGAAGCCTGCCTGGAGGCAGCCTCTGGGCTGATACAGGATACCCAGCATGAAACCAGGCAGTGGTCTCTCTCTCCAGGAGCCCCCAGGGGACTGGAGAGTCACAGTCACAAATCACATGGATAAAAAAGCTGAACTTTGAAACTGGCAGAAACACCCAGCTACACAGTTGGGAGCCAGCAGGGCTCTGGGAGAGGGGCTCGATAGGGGCTCGATAGGGTATGCACTCTAGGAGGGCAGAGGGCATTGCAAACATTTGGAGAAGTGACTGGACCTGGCATGTCTGTGGGGACAGTGAGCTGTCCTGTGCAGTCAGAGTAGGGAAGTCATCACTCAATATTCAAAAATTTAAACCCAAGGAGCTGATGGAACCCCATCACAAAGAGCTTGTATGCCAAGGTGGGCGTATGGACCTTGTCTTGGAGGTAATTGGGAACTATAGAAAGTATGTGAGAAAGGCGGTGGCCACGCTTCAGTACCCCAAATCTGTGTCCTGCAATGCTCATCATAAGCTCATGTGTGTGGCACTTTTATGAGTACAAAGCACTCTCGTGTCCATTTTACAGCCAAGGTCATGAGGAGGCCAGCCACTTGTCCAGTCTATACAGCTAGTTAGCACCGGGCCAGGACTTGCACTGAGGCCTCCACTGGTGCCATGGTCCTCCCTGGCTGTCTCTTTGCCCTCTTTCTGGGTGAGTCTATACCACAGGTTCCCATGTACTCAGCCCGGTGGACAATGGCCTGGGGACTGAGCTCCTCTCCAGACCCAGGGTCTCTCGTGCCTAGACATTTCTAAGATGGTTCTTTGAATGAATGTGCAAAATAGCTGCACCTTCCCCAGGTCTGGAGATCCTGATACAGAGCAAGTCTGGGTCCCTAAGGAGGTGAAGGTGGAGCGGTCTCGGGCCCACAGCCACCTCTCTTGCACCTCAGCTCCTCGTTCTAGGCCTAAGCGGACTGACCTGGGTTCCCTATGTGCTCAGGGTTCACCCTCTCCCCTGGCCTGAGATCCTATTTTTAAGGTCATCTTGGGTCTAGATGGGGCAGCCAAGGGCCATAACTGGGAACAGAAAGTCCCAGCACAGGGTCCCTGACCCAGCTGGGAAACCACCAGAAAGTGCCTGGTCTCCTTCCTCCTCTTGCCAGCCAGCGCTTGTTATTGTACAAGAGACCACCCAAGGGTCCCCCCAGAAGGGATTTCCCCTACCTGACAGCCAAGCCTGAGGCCTGCCCAGAGACACCCCTCTCCTTTCTGCCTGTGGCTTTTTCCCCTCCACAGTGCTAGGCCAGGTTGCGCCACCCGTCCCAGGCCCACCTGCCTGCCTACTGCCCGTGCTCCTGCTTTCTGGGCTCCCTCATTCAGTTTATCTCAATTCAGCAACCATGCTCTTCAGCCTGGCTGGGCCTGGAATGATGAGATGTTGTTTTCCAGGAGAAAGAGCAGCCGGGAATGATACAGCATGTTCAAAGTCTTAAAGGTGGGGAGGACACAAGGGGCATAGAAAATGGCAAGAGGCGGAGACCAAGCAGTGCGTAGATGACACATGAGTGGCTCCTGCAGGCTTGATCCTGAGGCCAGGGGTGTGGACTCCTTGTGTGGCAGCCAGTTGGATGGGGGTCCCTCAAGCCCATGCAAAGTGCTATGAGACTCCCTAGTCTCTGGCACTTACTGAGAAGGAAACTAAGCTTAGAGGTTTGGCTAAGCTGCCAGAGTTCACTCAGATACAATGTCGAAAAGTAAATATTTAAATCCAAAGTCTTCTGGACCCAGAGGTTCCAGCAGGAGCCCAACATGATCCATCTGGTCAGGTGGATAGGAAAGATTATCTTGGGATGTTTACCACCTCATCAAGCAGCGAAGAGTACATAAACAACAAGAGTGACCAACCACTGAGGGAAAGGGCTGCGGGGACTGAACTGAGAGGGACACATGGTGGAGGCAGGGAGAGACAGCGAGGCAAGACACTGCAGGCAGAGGGAACTGGTGCAGCTTGCTGTGTGCATGGTTGGGGGGACTCCAGGGGAAGTTTGGCCACCATGAGGGTGGTCTCCTCTCACCGTCCACCTCTGGAGATGCTCATGCACCTGTTGACAGATGGGCTGCCAACATCTGCTACACGACACGCTTCCCTCCCCGGGCTTGGGCAATGGCCATGTTAAGATGGAAGCTAGTGACTTTGCAGATCCAAAGTGATTCCTCCTTGCTGGGATTGATTCCACCTTCCACGCTCTTCTTCTCCACTGGGTTCCATGGTGGGGGCTTCTCACACTCTCAGGGCAGTTTGACCACGATGGCTTCTGTTATCCTCATCCACATGTGCCCCCAGACTCCGAGGCCTGGCACTAGCCCTCTCTCCTGGAACCATGGCCTCATGGGCATGGCCCCTTGGGTGTCTTTGCCACCCAAACTCACCACGTCCAATGCCAAGTGCTCCACCTCTATGGCTGTGACTTGTGTCGTTTGCCCAGAAAGCCTGCTGTTCTAGCCCCATGTCAACCTCTCTAACCTCTCCAACCTCAGCCTCCACCACAGTGGTCCGGCCTTGCTACACCCTTTGTCCCCAGAACAATCTTTATATTCTCACACCTCTGCTCTTTTCTATGATGTTTCCTCCTATAGGAAGCCTTCCAGAACCCCCCAGGTAAAGTTAGGGATTTTCTTCTGTGTTTCTAGAATGACTTTGACATACCGAGTGTTACACCAAAAACTTTTCACTGTTCTGAAGCCCATGTATGTTGAATCCACCACCACTTCCAATGTCCACACCTTGTGGGAGCACCCTAAGGGCAGGGACTGGGCTACTTGCCTCTGGGGCTGAGGGAGTGGTCTGTATGTATGGGAGAATCCTCATTTTTACTTTTGGAGCCATCTAAGTTCTACCTCTGTCCCTGCCATGGTGACCTTGGCAAGTTATAGGCCTCTTTAGCTTTATTTCCTCATCCCTCAAAGGGGTTAACCCAGCCCTGGATTCCCAAGCCCAGTAAGGCCCCCGAAACCCAGTATTGCCCCAGTGGCAGACAGGGAAAAGGGCTCAGGAATGGAGGTAGGGGAGAGTCACCGCCAGTGAGGCCCCAGCAGGGCAAACTGCTGTCAACAGTTCCAGCAACTCAGCCCAGCTGAGTGTCATCTTATGGGAATGTCGACTCAGTTTGCCAAATCTTTAGTTCTCTCAATAAAAAGTAAACCCCAAAATTTGCAGTTTCATTTGAAATTTCCTAATTTTTAAGTACTGGAAACTAACTTAAAAATACTCAGCAAGCCAGCACTGTGCAAGTTCCAGCAAGTCTCAGGGCCGGAGTGCCAGATTCGCAGTCAGACAGGACAACTACAGAGAACACTGCACACTTCGAGATGCACAGCCCTCTGCACTGCTGCATAGAGGCTGTGGGCCCATTCTCCCAGGCCTAATCTCCACCTTATCTTCTGTCTTTGAGGTCCTTTTGATGGTCTGCTACAGTGTAGGAAGGCCAGGTCTGTGGGAGAGGCCTTTCCTTCTGCATGCACAGGAAAGTTAGGAAGAAACAGAAGTCCTAGAATGCAGTTGGTGAGAACTGAGCAGCGCCTCGGTTGGAGTCAGATTAGGGGCAGGAATGGTGGGGAGAGGAACAAGGAGCCCACAGAGCAAGGCAGACCAGAGAGATCTGCCTGCCTCCAGGATCCGGAAGAGCTGAGAGAGTAACCCTGGGGCAGAGACTCCCGCAAAAACAAAAGTAAGTTATTCAGAAGTCTGGTGGGCAGACCTGTAAACAAACTCCTTGGTGAGTCTGAGGCAAAGAGTGACAAAACTGGCACTTGTGAGTCACCTTGGGGTTGACCTAAGACAGTTACCTTGTTGTCTCACATAGTCTTGACACAGGCACAAAAGGGGAGGCCCATTAGTCCCATCTTAAAGGCTGAGGACAATTTAAGTGCTAGTCCCAGGGCACCAAATCTGAAAGGCCCTAGGTCTTGCTTTCTGTGAGACACAGGCTGGAACATTCTGGAGAGTGTCCTGCCTTGGCCCTTCTTGGCCCATGTCTTTGCCCTCCAGTGGCTGATCTGGAGTTATCTCCAGGATCTGTGACCTTTCCAAGGCTCTGTCTTGGTATTTCTTGGCACCTGCTGCTAGCTTTTTCCTGAAGGTCCAAATCTTGACCTTAGTTGTGAGCCTGGTCCCCTTGATGCTGTGGTCTTTTGGGCCAAGGGCCACATATCCTCACCACTTTCTCATTCCCAACCCTTCCCTAACACTGCTCTCTCCAGCTATGGGATGGGTATTGACTGGCCCATGAACTGACTGGTTAGCTAAATTGGTCTGGTAGAATGAAAGGCAGTCCGGATACCTTTCATAGTTCACAAAAGGGAAGCTGGGACAGGATCAGAAATGGCTCCACAGGGGTGGTCTTCATATCTATTCTAAGGCCAGCAGTGAGGCCATCATCCTATGGTTGCCTTTGGGGGCCCAGGAATCAGACAGATCTAGGTTCTGGTCCAGTCTTTGTCATTTTCTTGGGACTTTGGATAAACTGCCTCCTCCTTCTGATCCAGTCTGTTCATATGCACCATGGAGTCCTCACAGCTGGGAGGATGGGTACATGAGCCCAGCTTAGCTCTACACCCAGGGATGCTTGATCTTTGGCAGTCAGTTTCCTGTTAGATCAAGAGGCCAGGACTAATTCTTCCACCTGGCCTGATGTTCAGGGACAGCCACTTCTGCAGGGTTAAAAGGGAACCAGAGAGCTCTGCTTCCAGCCAGGGCCTTTACTGATTTCCTCCCCCTTACTCAGCCCTCTGCCATCAAACTCCTGCCTAGTTCTCTGGTTTTGGAGGTTGCAATGCTTGTTGCTGCTGTGGAAGCAGGTAGGTGTTTGTGGCAGGAGGACAGACAGCTGAGAGGACTGGCCAGAGAGGCCAGGGAAAAACACTGAGTGAATACCTATTGGCACATCACATTAAGGCTGGCACAGTGGGTCAATAAGCCCAAGTTTACTGCATGCTGCTGTAAAGGATTCCACCACTGCTCCTAGCTTTGAGAGTGTCTCAGTGGGAGGTAAGGTCAGTATTTATGAAGAATTAGGCATTTGTTTTAAAGCCTTTTGGTGTAAGAGAGAAGAGGTCAGGGAGACTGACAGGAAAAGAATCTCACTAGGATGGGATACAAAAATCTCAACATAATAGTTTAGGTGTGGTAGAAACCATGACAAGGTGAGGATTTGCAAGAGGGACTCAAAGAATCTGAGGGCCAACCCTCTGTTAATGGGCTTCCTTGAAAAGTTGACCAGACTTTTATGCACTCCCTATATCAAATAGTGAAACAATTTTCTTGTGAACAGACAGGGAAGAGACAAAAATGCTAATGAAGGCAGTGGAGTAGCAGTGTCATGATAATGTCCATAGAAGCAGTTTCAGGTCTGGTGCCCAAGCCAAATGCAAAGGGAGCTGTCTGGGGGTGGCTTGTGCACCAGGAAGGAGAGATTCCAGTCACTGCACCACAGATAAGGAATCAAAAAACCCCCTAAGGCAGTGGCTAGGGCTTCAAACATGGCTCTTAGCCTCAAAAGTCAGTAAGTGTGCTTGGGGAGAATGCAACTGATTCTTCAGGTTCTGTGGCTGACTGGGGTTTGGGTAAGGGAGGGAAAGGGATAATCCAGGTGATAGATGATGGTGATGCGTGAATGGAGGAGCTGATTTGTAGGAGAACCAGGTGAACGTGGGAGGGGATGGCTCTGGTTGGACTGGGTGATTCAAGGGTGCTTGAAGATTTACCAGGAAAGGGGAGGAAGGTGGCCATTAGTGGGGGTCTGTCCTATGCCCGGAACAGGGTTAGCCGCCCTTCCTGCCTCATCTCCTCAAGGCAGCACAGGGTAGAAGAGTTCCTTCCTCCCCCACGGCAAGGCTCAAGGCTGAGGCTCCTATAGCAAAGGGGCGATTAACAAAAGATAGTAGATAGATCTACTTAATCTAAGTTTTACACAAAACAAGAGCTTCCAGGGATAAGTATCCAAAAAAACAAGGAAAGCTGGTTATTTTTATGATAAGTTTGATGAAGTATATAATTGCAGAGAAGTATGATTGGAGACAAAGGGAGAAATGGTCTAATGGAAATAAACTGAGAGAAACCTATTTGCTTGAATTCTTCTCTGTGTCTTCAAAGATAAGGAAGTTCCTTTTCTCTGTGTATGGGGAGATACCTTTCAGACAAAGGTCTTCTGACATACTTCAAAGGAGAGGGTAGAAGAAGGTCAGAGGGCAAGATGAAGTGAAGGTAAAATAACTTTCTGGTTTTTGTTTTTCTTAAATACCAAGATACCATATTTTGGGGCAGTGGGTCTTGAACCTAATCATTAGATATTGTCATCCTTCCCTTAGAAATGAGGAAACTGAAACTCAGAAAGATAAAGGGGCATGTCCAGGCTCACATGGTGGGCTGGTGGCAGAGCCAGGATTCCAGACCAGATCTTAAGACAGAAACTCCTCTCCATACTCAGCTTCCCATTTCCCTGGAAGTTGCCTGTGCAGGTGGGAGGCAGCTGAGGAGACAGGATCCTGAGCCTTCCCAGTGAAGATGGACAGAGCAGAAGTCCTCCCTGCCAGGCTGTCCCTGATCACTCAGACTCAGCAGGTAGAGGAATGGTGGCTCCTGCTCCGGAGGGCCAGCCTGGCAGCAGGAGGCTCCAACTGACAAAATACCTGATTAGCAAGCTTGCTGGCTGGCAGATGTTCAGAGCTATTGCTGCTCCCAGAGTCCACAGGTTCAGAACCAGTGCTTCCTCCCTCACCCAGAAGGCTGTGGACTTTTTCCTTCAGAATCAGTCATTTCTCGAAAGTTTCAAGTAATCCCCAGAAGACTTGGAGCCTTGCCAGGGGAAACAGAGGTGGAAGCTTCAGGAAGGCCAGAGGTAAAGCTGCAGAAGGAGCTCACCTGAGGCAGGTGAGCAAGCTTAGACAGTGAGCAAGAGAGCAGGGGTCTGAGACTGGAGCTAAAAGGTTTGGGACCAAGGGAAATTGGCCCCCAGTATCCCTGGAAGCCAAGCCAGAAGTCCAAGATCTGGCCTGGGGCTGGGACCACATGTTCCCAGTAGCCCACTTATTAGTGGGGCCCTGGGGTGCTGTAGACTCCTTTAGATATTCTTTCCAGGTTCTTGTTTTCCTGAACAAAGAGTTGGTCAAAACAAATGAAAAAAGTAGCATGGCTTTACATTTATTAAAGCTGGGAAAAGCATGTGCTCTGCAGACAGGCATGGTGGTGCACACCAGCACTCGGGAGCCTGAAGCAGAAGGCCAGCCTGGTTCCAAAGGGAGTTTAAGTTCAGCCTGAACTGCACAGTGAGACCCTATTTCAAAAAGACCAAAAAAAAAAAAAAAAAAAAAAGAATATGTTTTCACTAATTAAAATAGGAAAAGAAACACCCTCTGCAGGATGAGAACAGACCATGGAAAGAGCTTGCAGGGGCAATGAGGTAATTGGTGGAGGTCTTTCTGTGTCCCCACTCCTCAGCCTGATCTAGGCTAATCTATCAAAAATCTGCTTGATCTGGCAGCACAGAAACTGAAAGAGAATTTTCTAATTAGTCCCGGGGGCAGGTACAGGGCTTGGGAAGGGCGTTTCTGGAGGGCAAGTCCTGGATCTCCGTGATTGACAGGTCACGTCCACTTGCTCAGTCAGTTGGCCATGCCCTAAACTCTTGCCTCCAGCTAAGCTAACCCTTTCCTCACCCATTCCCGAGTCTTTTCAGAGCCAGGGCTTCAGGTCAGTGACTTCTGCCCTCCCAGAGTCAGCTCCAACCCTGTGTCTACCTGACCTGGCCCCTTGGTGGTGACCTGGCTAGTTTGGGTGAGCTAAGGCAGAGCAGGGTGCCGCACAGCTTTTCCTCAGGGAGCCTGTGCAGCAGCTCAGAGGGATGTCGAATCTAATATCCCTCTGGACTTGAACCTCAGAGGCTGTTGTTGACCAGCAGAGTGAGATTCCTCTGAGCCTGCCGTCCTTACTGGAAGCACAGAGATAGTGGACCTGTGGACAGGATTCATGAGCCAACGCAGGGGAGGTGGGTGGCACAGAGCCTAAATGGTAGCAGGTGACAGGTCTCTGCCAGTACCAGGAACTGAGACTCAGAAACAGTCGCTGCAGTCTCTCTGGGAGCCTTTGCTTTGAACTCCCTTATCTCCTCCCTCAAGTCCCCCCCACACCCCCCTTCTCCAGGCCCACCCTCTCCTCCTCCTTTTCAGGTGCAAGGTTTCCTTGTTACTGTTAGTGTTGTTTGAGAGTTTGCGTAGTAAAAGGAACTCCTCTCCAGACATAACCTCTTCCATTTCTTCCATCAAATTCTTTGAGCTACTTTCTCTGGAATGTTATACAAATGATCAATAAGTGCATGAAAAAAATACTGATCATCATTAGTCAAACCACACTGATGCACCATGTCACACGTATTAATATGACTTTAATTGAAAAGAGAGACGATAGCAAGTATTAGGAAAGATGTAGAGAAATTGAAACCATCCTACCTTGCTGGTAGGAGTGTAAAACAATGTAGCCACTGTGGAAACCTGTTCAGCAGTTCCTTAAATAGTTAAACATAGAATTACTACATGACCCAGCAGGTTTACTCCTAGTTGTACACCTAAGAGAACTGAAAATGTGTGTCACATAAAAACTTACATGTGAATGCTTATAATACTTGAAACAACCCAAATGTTCATCAACTAGTGAATAGATAAACTAAGTATGATCTAGCCATATGGTAGAGTATTATTTGGCCATAAAAAGGAGTGAAGTCCCAATACATGTAACAAATTGGATGAACCTTGAAAATATGTCACTTGAAAGAAATTAGCCATGAAAGATCATATATTATATGATTTGATTCATATGAAATGCCCAGAGGAGGCAAATCCATAAAGTTTAAAAACAGATGTGTAGCTGCTAAGAGTGATGGGGAAGAGGAACGGAGAATGACTACTAATGATATGATGATGAAAATTTTCTTCACCTAGCTAGTGGTAATAATTGTACAACTTTGTGAATACTCTCAAAAAATGCTGGATTGTGGCTTTAAAGGCATGAATTTGTGATATGTGAATTACATCTCAATTTTCAAAACTAATCCTCAGGTTCTCAGACACTATGTGTGAGAGGTGCAAAACCTTGGCTTGTGGAGGTTCAGGGCTTCGGTAGCCTGCCTGGAGTTTGCCTTATAGGAATAGGGTGGAGGGGGAGGGAGTCCTGGGGCTGAGGTATCCTAGAGTCATTGTTCAAGCTTCAAAGAACTGGTTAAATGAGGGGAAACTCCTGCCTGTGGTGAGCAGGTCATGGAACAAAGGAGAAGGCTTCCTGCTGGCTGTAGAGCCACAAGTTGGAGGAAGGCTGGGGAGGCAAGGCCAGCCACAGAGACGCAGGTGGCTGGGTGGAGTCTCCCAAGGCTGGACTTTCAGGCTCCCCACTGATTGTCAGCACCAGGACACCCTAGGGGATGCCTTTGAAGGAGATCCAATCTCACTGGTGTGATTGGGCTACTGCCATGGTTACCATTCTGCAATGGGAGAAAGCCAACATGCACAATGGGGTCACAGGCAAGACAGCTCTGCCCCCTGAGCCATCATCCCACTTGGTGTGTTTGTCCAGGAGGGGGTTAAATGGGGTGGTCTCTGAGGGCCTTCTCTGTACTCACAGCATGTTTTAATGTATGATTTGGAGATTGGATTTTGACCCTGATGGTGATGTCCTATGAAGGACTGGTATTTGTTCCAAAATACACCCTGGAAAATGTGTATTATTCTCCAACTCTGGATGGTGTCTTGACCCTATACCTACCTCATCTCAGATCTCCTATCCTTGTCTGAGACAGACTCAGGCCTCACCTCAGCCTCCAAGAATCCAGGCTCCAAGCATGGAGTGCTGGCTGCACAAACTATTCCACTGCTGGGGCTATTGTTCAGGGCACATTGTATGGCAATGTCCACAGCTTCTTCTTAGGACAGAGAAATCCACTGGAAACAGAGAATGGGAAATAGGTGGTCCTCAGTGGGATGGAAGATAAACCCTTTCAGAAAGGTCCTTTCCAGCACTGTGACATAGGAATCCAGGAGGCTTAAGGGACTTTGATTCTTGGATTCTCACCAACAGCCAAGGTGTCTGACCTCAGAAATACATTGGTTCTGAGCAATTTCTGGATCAGGGCCCATGGTAGTCAGCTTTCAATTACTGTGACAAAATACCTGAGAAAATTAACTTTCAAAAGGAAAGATTTATTTTGGCTCATAGTTTTAAAGGTTTCAGTCCATAGCTGGCTGACTCCAGTCTTCTCTGGTCCCATGGTAAGACAGAACTTCATGTCTGAAGAGCATAGAGGATTAAGGAAGGGTCTGGAACATGATATAACACCAGGAACTGTTTCATGACCCAGCTCTTCAGTTAACCTCTTCCTCCTGAGTTTCCCCCACTTCTATTTTTATTTTTTTACTTTTATTTTGAAGGTAGTAAAATACAACAGAACAAAGCCAATCGAAACAATGCAGTGAAACTGGTACAGAACGTCACAGCAGGTTACCGGGATAACATTAATAGGTACCATAGTACATTTCATTATCTTCACAATAGTTGTTGTCCATTCAATCAGGTATAGCAAAATCAAACCAAAAACAGAACGTATAAAACCTATCAAAACAGAATACTAAATAAAGCAAAACAAGTAATCAGAACAAAGCAAAAGAGTGAAAACGATATTTGCCTTCAAAGAGAAGACAGAAGGAAATCCCCAGCATTTGCTATATTGTATACAGTCATCTTTCCCAAGAGATGCTCAGTCTTCTGGCTCCCACTTGTTAATGGGGGGGATGGAGCGGATGGGATGTTTGATTCTCAGCCCTCAGGCCAGTAGGCTCACAGGAGGTAATGACTAGTTCTCTTCCTGGCTCGTCTGCTGCTCACTTGCACCACGGCGGCTTACCAGGAAGGGCAGTGTGTTGCTTTCTTGTTAAGCTCCCTAAGTTCCAACAGGGCTGGATCTCGGGGGACACTGACTGGTTCTCTTCCTGGCTTGCCTGATGCTAGCTCGTGCCATGGCTGCTTACTAAGAAGGGGAGCGTGTTGCTTTTTTGCTCAGTGCCCTAAGTTCCAACATGGCTCTTCCCTCACTTCTTAAAAATACCATCAAACTACAAGTCCATCAATGGGTTGATCCACTGATGAACATGTACACTCACTTCCCAAAACTCCACCTCTGTGTATTACTACACTAGGAAATGAGCCTTTAACACATAAGCCTCTAGGAGGGACTTCACATCCAAACTAAAACAGGACCATGTTCTGAAATTTCATCTCACCTCCTGGCTGGCTGTTCCACAGGACCAGCAGGCGAGGGGCCCCAGATGCCAAACAAGGACTCCAATGCTACAATGGACACGGAAGACATACCTGGAGGCAAATCCAGTCCAGAGCCTCGGAACTCGTGGCCACATGTGTTCCAAAGCATCAAGGTACCTCACTGGGCTAAGTCAGGGGCAGGGGCCTCTGGCCCAACAGAGCTGAGCTATGTATAAATGCCAAGCAAATTTCTTCCTGCCTCTGTTTCTTTAACTGGAGAGTGGATGGCTGTTGAGGATCAAAAGAAAGAAAATACTTAGCTTGGGGTCAGGTACACGGAAGATACCCAGAAAATGTCCTTTCCTTTCAGAGATGAAAGATGCTCAGTCCTGTGGGCCGTAGGAGTTGAGGCTCCTTGGCTCTCATTTCTCAAGAGAAATGGAAAAGTCCCATCCTAACACATGTGATTGTTTTTAAATGTGGTGTTGGCACTGAAACCCGAAGTCTGGGCTGGGCTTGGCAAGTGCTCTACCCTGACCCACAGCCCCAGTCTACATGCTCTTATTAGTTCCTAGAAGACAAGTCTTTGTCCTTGTACAGATGAGAAAAATAAGAGTTGGAACAATGCGAATATAATTTTCTTCTCCTGGAAATTCTGCCAGTTTTTTTCAGGATGGCTGTGGACAGGCTGAGAAATGGGGTGAGGTGGAGATGGGTAGTTTTGGGTTGATGTGGGGGGGGGCATGGCCTCCTGGAAAGCTCTAAGGGAAGACTATGTGGGAATTGGGTGGAGAAGGAGCTGGGCAGGGGGAGAGCGGTGGAAGAGAGAAGAAGGTCCAGTTCACCTCTGGGGAGCACTGAAGGTCAGTGGGGGGCGAGGTGCTGTCAGCATTTCCCTGTCCCCTGAAGACCCAGTTTTCTGTCATGTGGGTCTCTGGTAGCCCCCAGGTCCCCAGGGCAGATTTTCTAGTGTGAAAAGCCATTAGCTTCTCCAATAACTAGCTAGCTAACTCTCTCTCTCTGTCTCCTCTTGTTCTTTCCCCCACCCCGCCCTCCTCTTCTTCTACCCACCTCCTCTGACTCACCTCCGTGTCTATCACCTCCAACTCCCCCTCCTCTGACCTTGTTTCCCACTGTCTCCCTGCCCCCTGCTACGGTGCTTTTCCCCCAGTTATTCGTCCTGTGCCACAGCCTGCTGCAGCTGGCACAGCTCATGATCTCTGGCTACCTCAAGAGTTCCATCTCCACTGTGGAGAAGCGTTTCGGCCTCTCCAGCCAGACCTCTGGGCTGCTGGCCGCCTTCAATGAGGTACGTCCGGGCCCAACCACAAGGTCAACCGCCTCTCTGCCAATCTCCCGTCCTTCTACCCGCTCTAGACCCTTCTCCTGCCAGTACTCTTAGGCAGCGCCTGCCCTGCACTGCTCTCCCCACGCTGGGCCAGAAACTGTAGACCTCCTGCCCTGGACTACTCCAGCATTGGCAGCTGATTTCTAAGGCCCAAAGGTCCTGTCCTGCCCTTGGGAGCATGTTGCTTGGGGGCATGGGATGTTTTAGAGCCAGCCAATTTTCCCATCCATTCTGCCTTTGGCTTCTTTGCTCTCTCTAGCATCTAGCTATTAGCTATCCCAGGGAGGAAACAGAGAAAATCACTTCCGCTGTCTCCAGAGAGGTTTAAATTACATCTAGGGCCCTCTCTGACCTTAGAATGGCAGGCGAGGGAGAGGCACCATGGAGGAGCATCTGTTCTCAGTGCTGCCTGAGGATCCACCGGCCACTGCATGCAGCCCACAGCTAGACAGGAAGATTCAGATGAGCAGCTCTGGGTGCATTTGGAGATCAGAGTCCAGCTGTGCCCAACCCTATCCTGCCGGGTGTTTTCACCCTTGGAGAAGGACGCAGTACCCCTCTTACCCAGCAGATTTCTATGAAATTCTCTCCCTTGTTTCATATGTCACATTCCTTCTGATCCAAAGCCGCAAGACAACCCCAGATGTGTCTCAGCACACCACACCCAAATCTCTCAAAGGAAAGTCACTTCACCTATATAGTGGAAGGTGGCTGTCCTTTCCAGGGTCAGCGCCCC
Source organism: Hydrochoerus hydrochaeris (assembly GCA_004027455.1). Lineage (NCBI taxonomy): Eukaryota > Metazoa > Chordata > Mammalia > Rodentia > Hydrochaeridae > Hydrochoerus > Hydrochoerus hydrochaeris. Next base: position 137,984 of record PVLA01000644.1, read on the forward strand.
ACCTTCCCTCTGCTTTTAGGACCCCACTCCCCCAGGAGGAGTCTGAGGCTCACCCATGGTCATTGGTCCAGAAGCAAGGGGGAGAGGTACCTTCCAGCCCTGTAAGCTCACAAGTCCCCTCCAGTACTTGTAGCCTTGGATTGTGAACCTGAGGCAGTGATGTGAACTTCTTAGAGCACTCATTCATACAAACATCCCTATGTGCCTAGGTTCGCTACCACTGGTCTAAGGCTTAAAATTCCAGGTCTCAATCCTCTGGCTTCAGACTTTAGCTCATTGTGTCTCTCATTTGTGACATCCCTGAAATTCAAAACTGTCTTCAACTGCCCACCCTATTCCATGTCCTAAAATGTAACTGATCTTTTAGCTTTATCCTCATTTGTCTGTCCTAAAGGAGCAGTGAGGTGCTTCCTAGCAGGTCCCAGAATCTGAGTTCATAAGAGAAACCCAAATGATTCTTATTCAGCAACCCCTCTCTTACACAGCTGGGACCACTGGGATTGGCAATGGAGAAAGGATGATATGGGCCGTTGGCCCTGGGCTCTGTGTTACTTTAATGGGTCCCTTGTCCTTTTGCAGGTGGGTAATACAGCCTTGATTGTGCTTGTGAGCTATTTTGGTAGCCGAGTGCACCGGCCCCGCATGATCGGCTATGGGGCTGTTCTGGTAGCCCTGGCGGGGCTACTCATGAGTCTCCCGCACTTCATCTCCGAGCCATACCGCTTTGACCACACCAGCCCTGGTAAGAACCTGATGGGCTAGGCAGTCCTGTCATCAGGGACCACCCACAGGCCCACAGGGGGCAAGATGGGTCCCACTTCCCAGGGGACCTACTAGTCCTCCACCCCATCCCCTCTCCCCAGGGCAACTTAGATGTGTCTCTCTGGCAGGCCTAGAGTGAGGAGTGGGAGGGGTGTCCCAGGACAGAGGCGCAAAGCCTTCTAGGCCTCTGTTGCTCAAGGCCTATTCCTGTGTCACTGTGGTTTCTTTGAAGTGGGGGGTGAACTTTTAGTACTGCTTCCTTTAGGGCCTGGCATTTGCTAGACCCTCAGGAAATGCTTGTGGAACAATTGTACCTCACACTACTTCCTGTGCACCAGACTCCATTCTAAGCACATCGTGTTAATTCATGCACTTAATCCTCACAAACAGCCAAGAAGTTGGTGAAAGAAAATCACTGAGAGAACAAACAAATTTAAAAGATGAAAAGAATCTTAGACAGGAGTAGTGAAACCCTGTTCATTCCAGTGAGAGTTTGGTGAGGGCCTACTTGACAGAACATTCCTGTCTCAGAGAATAACCCTCACAGCCTAAGCATCCACTTTCCTCCTTTTCTCTTCTTTACACTCAGCCACCCATCCACCCATCCTTTCATCCAGTGGTCTGTATTACAAACCCTTAATGCTGTTTACCCTAAGTCTGACCCCCTCTCAGGAGACTCCACCCTTCTTTCCAGTCAAGTTAACATAAAACCCAGTGTGTCATTTGTGCAAGGCAGAAAGGAAAGGTTGAAAAGAACCCAAGAGAGGAGTCTATACTGCAGCCCAAGATAGGGAATACTTGCCAAGGGAGGAGAGCTGTTCAAGTGCACCATTCCTGCCTTACGCTCCCAACAGTTTCCACCTCTGAAGTGCCGAGAGTAGACATTCCCACTAGAGTGCAGTTTGGAGTGAGCATGAACAATTCTGTTACAAGGTTTAGATAGACCCACACCTTAGGGACTGACGGAAGGGAGCTATTACAGCCCAGACTAGGGGAAGGAGGCTTGCAGAGGAAGAGAGCTGCAGGACAGGTGAAGGTGGCACTGGGGGGTGGGGGGAATGGAAATTGCTATAAAGGGGCCAGGCATAGGCAGAGCTAGAGAAGCGGACAAGCAGAATGTGCAGGAAGGGCGCAGAATGGTTATCTAAACCGCAGTGAGCAGCTCCCAAGATGACTGCTTGGAATGCTGAAAAATAATTTCAGTGTGGGTCACTGGGGACTGAATCATTGAACCCAAGGAGCGCTCAGCTACATCTCCACCCTCTTTTAATTTTAGTTTGATTTTGAGACAGGGTTTCGCTGAGTCGCCCAACCTGACTCTGAACTTGCAATCCTCCTGCCTCAGACTCCAAAGTATCCAGAATTATGCAGATGAGTCACCATGCCCAGCACTTCTTCATATTTTTATGCCCAAGAGTTCTTCTTTTCCAGAACCCTTTCTATGAGGATCACAGGTTATTCATCCTCATTTCCAACCCTTTTCCATCTGAGCCTTCGTATTCACATGGACTTGGAGTGTAATCTCTGAGCCTCTGCCCTGCTCTGACACTCCCAGCTGTTTCATTCATCCATCCTTCCTTCCACACTGATGCAGCTCTGTTATATTGCAGGCCTTCTTCAAGGCACTGGGGCCCAAGTGTAAAAGGAGACCAGATCTCTAGCATAATCAACACATCTAGCGTCTACTGGACACTGAGCAGGGGCAATGCTCACTCAATGTTCAGAGCCCTATGGGGCTGGGATCATCATTATTTCCTCATGAGTGCAAACACGGGCTCAGAGAGGGAGACACTTCCCCAGGCACTGAGCTAGTAGAACTATTCCTAGACCTCTTCTCTGAACTGCTGAATTTTCCTGCTTCTGAATTCCTCAACTTTAGAGAACATGCATTTTAGGAAATCCCTTTAGGAGGTAAGGACTGGAGAGGTGAACACCTCTGTCCAAGTCACACATGTGGCCCAAGAAGCCTCCGCTGTCCGCTGAAGGTCAGTTCTACGTTCTTGATGGTGGCTCACTGACTCTTGCAGTTCAAGGGTGTGGCTCTCAGTGGCCCAAGCTCCCACAAAGGGAGGGCCCCAGAGAGAAGGCTGCTTCTACTCCCTCATTTGGGATAATAATAGTATGGCATTCTCAAGTTTGCTGACCAAATATTGGTGAGCTAAAGGGCATAAACATCTGGTATTAAATTAAGAAACTGTCCTTTCCTGTACTCTCTAACTGTGTCCTGGGCTGACACTGCTCCCCACCCAACCCCCACCTAAAAAAAATGAATGAACCCTCAGGGTCTGGCCCCAGCTCCCCTGCCTGGCCTGCATGCTTTGTGACCCAACCATTCTGAACTTCTCATTCTACCAACCAGGTGCCCTTTTGAGCCCATACTGTGACTTCTTCCAAGAACACCCCTCCCTCTCTTTCGGGAAAATTTTGTTTGTTCTTCTTGACTGAGTTCAAACCCTACCTCCTTTGACCTCACCCAAGAGCCATTATTACCATGAACCTATAAAATACCCCTGCCAGAAAGGTGGTTCTTAAAGTAGTAAAAGCAGGACTCTGAAGTCAGACTTCCTTGGATTTCAGTCTTGCTTCTCCTCTGCCTCTTGGTCACCTGGGCATCAGTTTCTTCATCTGTGAAATGGAGTAATGAGGAGTCCTGTCCCCTAGCTTTGTTGGGGGGAACAAAAGATTCCTCTCCACAGTACTTAGAACAGTACTGGGAAGTGCTGCATCTTGCTCTGATCCTATTTGTGTTGTGATCTCTCAGAGAATGTGTCGCAGGACTTCGAGGCTTCCCTGTGCCTGCCCACAGCCTCAGCCCTGGCCCCTGACCCTTCCAATGGCAGCTGCTCCAGCTTCACAGAGGTCCGGCACGCGACTGTGGTGGGAGTCATGTTTGTGGCGCAGACTCTGCTCGGCGTGGGTGGGGTGCCCATTCAGCCCTTCGGGATCTCCTACATCGATGACTTTGCCCACCACAGCAACTCACCCCTCTACCTTGGTGAGATGCCTCCCACCACTCAGGCTGTGGGGGCCAGGCCAGGTTGGGTAAAAGGCAGAGTGACCCAGGGTGGGGGCTGGACACCGAGTCCCTGATCTCTACTTTACCTGATCAGTAAAAGTCAGGAGAAGATTGATTGCCCTGCCATAGATTTGGCAGGCACCAACCTACCAAGCAAACCCAGGGCTGGAGATCCTGACCCAGGCTTTGTGTTGTAGGGATTCTATTCGCTGTGACCATGATGGGACCAGGGATGGCCTATGGTCTGGGCAGCCTCATGCTGCGCCTCTATGTAGACATTGACCGGATGCCAGAAGGTAAGCTTCAGGACCCACGCACTCATTCCCAGGGTACACAGATGCCAGCTCACTGAGCACTGACCTCACCAACACCGAGGGACCCAGGTACACACTCGAGCAGCACCACTAACCCACTCTGGGCCTTGGCTTTCTAGGCCTCAACATAATCTTTGAACTGTCTCTCTCCTAAGGCTGTGGGCAGAATCCAGTAAGGTGACAGAGATAAACTGTGAAGTGCCAACTGATGAAGACTTATGCTTGCTGTCACTACCATTATTGCAAGCCTTTACCTTGTCACATCCCTCAGCCCCAAGTGTGCATTAGCTCAGGTAGAACAGAGAAGATGATGGTACCCAAGAGACACCTGGAGTACAACTCAGTGACTCACGTGTCACCTTAAGTGTCTCCCAGAGGGGATATGCACTGGGGCACTTCAATGACCTCCTATTCTTGACCACCTCAGAATCCTGGAAACTGCTGGTGTAGCTTTTAGGAAGTAGTGGTCTCTGATCTAGACAGTGGTCAGAAGGATCCCAGAGGCAGGACTGGAGGTTAGTCTGAAGGTGGCCAGGAAGGAAGAGCCCTGTGGGTTTCAGAGCTCTGGAACCCTCAGGAAGAAGGATTCCTGTTATAGCCTGTCGCTGTGACTTCTCAGCTGCCTGCTTCTCACACTAACCAATTACGAGCTGCCATTGTGTCTTCTGCTTCTCAGAAGTTCTGACCCTCACCTGGGGATTTTCCAGAAGGTCCTAGAAGCCTCGGGTGACACTGTGCAGCTGAATGGATATTCCCTAGCTTTTTTCTATGGTAACTCTAGGCAGGATAGATCTAGACAGTTCTGTACAATAGCCATTAGGGACAACCCTGCCCTGTCTCTGTTCCTTCTAGAATGCTGACCATAAAACAAGACTTGGGGTTTGGTCACAACTGCTCTCTTCCCAGAAAGAAAGGCCTGTGAGTCAGGGGTGTTCTAGGTTTCTGAGGCACACCTTTGCTTGGGGGAAGGAGTGTACTTTCTGCCCATAATGACACCATCCTGGCAGCCCCACTGGCAGATGTGGCATGTCGAGGGACCAGTGAGCCATCTCTCAGGTCCTTTTTCTTTAGGGGGGTTTTGTAGGGTGGACAGATCTTGCCTACTATAGGCACAGACCGGGGTGAGTGGAGGAGCTGAGGAGATTGCTGTATGAGCTCTCTCTAGCCTGGCACAGAGGCAGGGCAGATAACAAGTGAGGGACAAATCGGGTCCCATCAGTGCAAAGCCACATTCAGATAGATTTGCTGAGAGCCAACTGTGTACCTTGGCCCCTGCCCAGGAACAGCTCAAGATCAAGCACCTGGGAAAGCAGCTGCTGGCTCTGGTGGTTGGCGTTGTCACGCATTTATATGTTTGCAAAGTGTCTGTGGATGCTATGGAGATTGGAAGAGGAAGTGTCCAGCTCAGCCCTCTCGGAGCTTTGTTTCAGGAGAGATTCGTTCACTGCAGCCAGGAGTGCATTAGGATAATCCAGTCCTAATTAACCCCACGTTGGAGATCACAATCACCTAGGTAACCTGTTGAAGGTACACATTCCTTGGTCACCTTCCTACCTCACCCTAAGTGAGGTCACTCTAAGTGAATCTTCAGTGAGATCAGTAGCTCTGACAAGGACCTCTGGTGATTTTCATCAGCATGCAGTTCTGAGAACTAGCACAGCAGTCCTAACCATTATTTAACTTAATAATAATTTGATTTAAGGTTGGGCATGTTGGCACATGCATGTAATCCCAGCACTCGGGAGACTGAGGCAGGAGGATCACTCTGAGTTTGAAGTCAGCCTGGGCTACAAAAATGAGTCCAAGGCCAGCCTGAACTGCATCGCAAAATCCTGCCTCAAAAAGAAAGTAAAATAAAATAATTTTATTTAGTAAAAATAATCACAATAATAAATAGTAATGGAAAAAGGAGAAAAAAGAGAAAATGCCTACATAGTACTCTTCTAATATGTTCTTTACCTATGTTGGTCTTTCTCCTTTTCTGCCTCTCTCTTCCTCTTCACTTTCTGTAGATTTTTAAAAAATTTTTTTGGTACTGGTAATCGAACTCAGGACCTTGTGCTTGCCAGACACTGAGCTATATCCTTAGCCCTTGATTTTTAAATTTTTAATGAAGTTTGTTTTTTAGCTTTACATGTCTTAGTTTCTATAATTCTCATAATAAACTTATGATATACAAACTACTATCCCAGCTGTTATCCCGACTTCCAGAAAACCTATTAATACTATACCTGTAGTTTGCAGGGGAAGAAACTGAGACACAGAGAAATTAAGTAGCTTGCCTGAGGTTAGAAGTTAGTAACCAGTCTCAGTTGTTCATGACCTTGAGCATTATGCTACATTGCCTCGGTGACTGAAGAAGCTACGGTCCAGAAAGGGTCAGAGACTTGCCCAAAGTCACACAGCACACAAATGGAAAAGCTAAGACCAGAATTCAGGTCTCCTAACACCCCACACCACCACCACCACCACCTGACTGCCTCCTGTCCAGTCCCAGGGTGGTGGCCTACAGGAGACAACAAACACGCCTTAACCCTAACATGACCATGATCTTTTCTTCCAGGTGGTGTCAGCCTGACCCCGAAGGACCCCCGATGGGTGGGTGCCTGGTGGCTGGGCTTCCTCATCTCTGCTGGCATGGTGGCACTGGCTGCCATCCCCTACTTCTTCTTCCCCAGGGAGATGCCCAAGGAGAAGCATGAGCTTCGCTTCTGGCGAAAGGCATTGACAGGTGCAGCCTCACCTGTCAACAAGGTAAGTCCCTCCGTGTCCTGCCTCAGCCCAGGCTCCAGCTCTCACCATGCATCCTTCTTTGTAACAACAGACTTTGTTCATTCTTCTCAAGCCCTACATGCCACAGTGTACCAAGCACCTTTCTGTCTGGGCTCCGTTGCACGCACCCAGTAGCTCTGCATAGTGAGTATCACCAGCCCCTCCACAGCGAGATCTAGGGCTTTACTTGTACCATGCAGATGGACTCACACAGCTAGCAAAGGAGTATGGAAGAGAACGCAGGCTGGTCTGAGTCTGTGCCCCTCTGTGCTGACTATTTGTGAATTCTGAATGTGCAATAGGAAGGCCAAGAAGCGGAGGCTGTGGAGGGTGAATCTGGGAGGGCTTCGGGAAGAGGAGGAATTTGAGTGTACGTGAAAGGAAGTATAGAAAGAGGGGTTGGGTTTCCAGGTGCAGAAAAGGCTTGGGCAAGAGGTTTGGCTGTAGAAGGGAAACTTACCCTTTTGGAGAGAGTGAAGGGGACAAACAAGCACTGAGCAACTCCTCCGGCCTGGCTCAACGCTGGACACTGGAGAGCAATACCTGGTCTTTACTCTTAAAGTGGCACAGGCTGCTGGGTGTGGTGCTGCGCTCCTGTAATCCCAACACTTGGGAGACTGAGGCAGGAGGATCATTGCAAGTTTGAGACCAGTCTAGGCTACAAAATGAGCCCAAGGCCAGCCTGAACTGCATCGCGAGACCTCATCTCAAAAAGACAAATAAAAAAAAAAAAGGTGGCACAAGCTAGGGAGGACAAAGACTCCTGGCCAAGTGTCAATAATGATGGGTGTCTCAGAGACCCAAAAGATGCCTGCTCAGTTGTCAGGCTAGGTGGGCTCTCTTTAGAGGAGGACACTGAAGCCCACCCTGGTAGAGGAACTCGCCTCAGATCACAGAGCTGGCGGACCAGGCAGGAGCCTATGACCCTTGGACAGGACAGATGATTAAAGTGTTCCAGAAATTCACAAAAGCATGAGGTCTGAAAAACAGCACACCAACTCCAAATAAGAAAAAAGAAAAGATTTCAAAAATGTTTTTTAAGTTTAATTTAATGTCCTTGAGTTAATTTCATTATTTTTTAAATACACACATTTCATTACATTCTGAAAATTTATGTATTAGATTCCTTCTTTTCCTAAGAATGGGAAGTGGTTGGTAGAAAATGAGTTATAAATTAAGCGAGATTCTAATTTCAAAGGGACAATTTATAAAACTCCTGTCATATATTTTGCAGCAAGAAGAAGTCTATTTAATGTGGTAGGCTGGTGCTTTTGTATATGTTCGAGCAAGAAAGTTTGGGCTTGAAGAGTTCTCTGCCTGGAAAAGCTGGAGTCTGAGCCCGAGTCTATCTGACTCTCTGCCACCGCCACCCTACAAAACTCCCCCACCTCACCCCACACCAGCCAGGCTGGAGAGAGGGTGCGCATGGACCAAAGAAAACTAACCAGCCTTAATTGCTGGCTTCAGGACCAGTGAGTAACCTGAAAGGAACATCTGTCACCAGGTGACAGGTAGATTAAAGAACTGTGAAGGACAAAGATCCTGTGCAGAGAGAGGTGACAAGCCAGCTATGCAATGCAGTGGGCAGGCAGGAGGCAGTACATTGGCCAGAAGGCCAGCAGTGGGCCCACACACTGCTCGGGAGCTAGTCTGCTGGAGCTGCTGGGCTGATGCTAGATGGACACAGACTCAGAGGCAGGGGAAGCAGTTTCAAAAGCACAAGATAGCTTGAAACCTCAGATTCTCTTTCCTAGTTCTACCTAGCTCAGGCCAAAATCTGGAGGACATGAATTCCTGGAACTTGGGGAAGAGTTCTTGGAAGTGGGAGTGGTGGCTACAGATGGCCTTACCTTTGAACAGAGAAGGCCCAACCTTTGAATAGTGGGCAGTGGAATGGATAGTATGGAAGGAGCAAGGTTGGGGCAGGTGACTGTCTATACTGGGCCCTGTCACATTTCTGCTAGGTGACTTTGAACAGAAGCCAATTTCCCATTTTGCACTGTCTTGTAAGGCGCAGAGGCTGGGCTCCTGGAGCAACGCTCTGTTCACCTCAGAGTCTGAGAATGCGTAATTCCCAAGTCAGAGCTGCTGTGATTCAAAGTCAGAGCTTGAGAGCTGAGTGCTGTGATGTCTTGAAGCGCTGGCTCCCCGGCTGTGAACCTGTCTGGCTGTCTGCATTTATTCTGTTGGCACAATGGGGATGGGGAGTGGGGAGGGTAGGGGGGTGAGAGGTTCTTAAAAAAGAACTGGAGTCTGAGAACATGATGATCTGCTTCCAGCGGCTCTCTGGCAATAAATATTGATGTGGGAGGAATCATTCCCCATCTCCTTGAGGCTGCCTTGGCCGGGCTGCTTGCAGTAATGCTGCCTGGCCTGGCCCACTAGGGCCACTGATGCGGACCAGCATGGAGCAAGGGGAAGGCCCAGCTAGGCAGTAGTGGCTGCCAGAAATTCTAGGTCCCCATACGAGAGATATGTGTTTTCTGCAAAGAGAAGGAGTGGGCAAGAGGGAGAAAGTGAAAGAGGATTGTTTTAGAAACCTCTTCCAGCTCTACTTCCTTCCTGGAAGTATGCAGCTTTTAAAGGTATCAGGTAAATGACATAAGAATTACCATATGTGACCCGCAGAGGGTCTTGGACCTCAGTCTCCCAATCTATACAATAGCAATAGGTTCAACAGAGTCTGCCAGCTCTGGTGTTTTGGACACTGTCTCCTTTAAGTGTTTCATATCTCTGGGGTGTTACCTGAACTTTTTCACCTCAGAGATGAGTAATACAAATCATACTGCTCACCCCAAGGAGCCCTGAGGTAGTAAAGAAAGGCAAGGTGAGGAGAGACAGGGGACACCTGAGACAATTCAGGTTGTTCCTGTAACTGGGACTGTGAGATTCTGTGCCTGGGGGAGGACTCTGCAGGATCTTCGGGGCCCCCTAACAGATTCCCTGTTTCAGACCCCACCTCCTGTGCTGTCTGGTTCTGTTTGCTCAGGCTTCTTGCATGGTGGACTCAGGTCTGGCCCAGCCTCTGAGCATCACTAGACTGTGACCTTCCCTTGGGTCATATTTTCCAAGAAGTTACTTGTCTTTTATTTCTGTTATTTCTCTGAGAATCTGAGAGTCTATAACATGGTTTTAAAGTACTTGTGTTCTATTATTTTGAGGTTCTATGACTGAAATAATCTATGATTCCCCAAATCCACATCCTTCATTGGCTAAGAATCTATAAGCCACGGTAAGGCCCATTGTCTACCAGTCATGAACCTCAGTGCACTTCTTTGGGGGAATAGGGAGGTGGCAAGAGTCCTTAAAATCTAAGACTTAAGGGTGGTCTGCTGGAATCTGCCCATGCCAACCTGGCATTTTCACGTTCCCACTGCAGCCCAGGCCACCTGTGTTTCAAGGTGCTGCAAGCCTTCCTCATCCTCTTTGCCTTCTACTTGCAGCCCCTGCCTCTAGACCCCTTCCAGCCGCTCTTGGAGCTCTTTGTGTCTTTCCCCATGGCCTGCAGTCCAAGTCTGTGACTCTATCTTCTCTAAGGTTGTACCCCTATTCTATCTCACAAATGGAAGGATTGAGGTCCAAAGAGTCAATGAGGTCCCCAGAGGTTGGCAACCCCTGCACTTGTCTGTACAAAGCTAGGTCATAACCCTAAAGGGCTGATAATAGCCTTCCCCCTGACCTGGTCATGTGGAGCTTCCATATACATCAGGTTCTTTTTGTGATCTGCTTTAGGGTTTTCAAACTGCACCCTATAGAACTGCAAGGGTACATTAAAAAGAAAATGACGAACATCTCTGAGCAGAGTTAAGACCCTCCCGCCCCCTTACACACACACACACACACACACACACACACACACACTTCAGTCAGAATATCTCTACTTTTCTGTGTTCTTGTATACCAGTCTTTCAGTATTTTTTTTTCCTATGCTAGTTTCAGACCTTACACATGCTAAGCAAATATTTTTCCACTGAGCTACAATTTCAGCCTCCTATCTCAATCTTTAGATCAAGGATTGAAATTGGGGAAAAGATTCTGTTACTTAAAACCAGCGAATCTAGTCCAATACCTCCATGTAACAGAGAAAAACACTGACACTAAGGAAGACACTTGAGAAGTATCTGATCTGGTCCAAGAGGCATCCTGCAAGCTCTCTCAGTGCGTGAGTCATGCTGCAGTGGCAGCGGGGAGGGAGTAGACACACGGTATCTGTGCCGTACTGGCCCAGCTCTGCTACTTACTAACTGAAATCTGTAAAATCGCTGTAACTATGACATCTACATCTTGGAGTTTTTGTAACAATGCCATAAGGCAAAATGTGGAGGTACAGGGTTCAGTGTCCCAGATATAGGCTCATTAACAGAAGTACTTGTTTTTAGTCCCTCTCTTCGATCAGGCCAAACTCTTTAGAAGAGAAAAAAAAAAAAAAAAGAAAAACTGGTTTTTCTACTAATAATCTTCTTGAATGCTTATCTTTTTTGAAAAATTTTGAAATTTTCTTCAAATTTCTTTTTAATTGACAAGTAAAAATTGAACATGTTTATGGTGTAACAAATGTGGTTTTGATGTACACATATACTGTGGAATGGCTAAACCAAGCTATTTAATTATGGATTACTTCACATACTTATAATTTAAGTATCATTTAAATTGAAAACACTTAAAATCTACTCTCTTAGCAACTTACAAGTATACAATATCTTGTTAGTACCTGTAGTCACCATGATGCATAATAGGCCCCTTGGGTTTATCCCTTCTGTCTAAAGTTTTGTGTCCTTTGATCAACATCTCCTCAATCCTCTCTCCCCAGAATCCTAGGACTCAGTGTTCTACTCTTTGCTTCTCTAATTTCTACTTTCTCAGACTTCACATGGAAATGCAATCATGTGGTATTTGCTTTTCTGTGCCTGGATTATTTCATTTAACAATATGCTCCAGGTTTATGTTATCACAAATGACAGATTTTCCTTCTTTTTACATTCCCATGAACACTGTGCAGGGGCTTCTGTCATGGTTTCTAAATGGACCTGTGCCCCCCCCCCCGCGCCTTATGCATTCATAGGTGGGCTTTGGAGAGGCGATTATGTTGCCGAGTAGACCCTTAGAAATGGCTCGCCAGTCAAAGTATTCCAGGTCCTTCTTTCCTCAAACAAAGAATTGGACAAGACATGCCAAAAACGGTGACAAAAAAGTTTATTTTAAAACTGAGAGATGAAGGGATAAGGGAAGAACTAGCTCAGTACAGTAAATTTGGTCTGAACAAACAAAAGAACAGATAAAAACAAAATTAAAAGTGCATTCTGTGCCTAGACAGAGTGGGCTACCTTGAGAAGTCACCGTAGTGTGCTCCTCATGGTAACTTGTCTCTTTTTTGCTGTCCACAACTCACAGGAACCCATGAGGAATTTCATATATGGGTTCCTGGGAATTATTTGGCACTGTCCTGGGGTTTTGTAATTGACAAGCCCCATTTATTTCCCCAGTCCTCTTTGCCACACCCTACCTCCTATATCAATTGGATACATGCAGACATGATACCTGTCAATAGACTACTTCACTGATGAGTTTCTAGCTAACTGTGATATTGGGGAGTGAAGCCTGATCAGAGGAGGTGTGGCCTTGAAGGGTCAATAGCCCTCTCCTCGATCGCTCTCTGCCTCCTACTGCCCGTCTATGCACTGTTTCTCCTCTACCATGCTCCTCTGCCATGATTCTCTGCCTTGGAGCCAGCTGACTATGGACTTAAACTTCCACAAACTGTGATTCAAAATTAAACCTTTCCTCCTTCAGGTTGTGGTTGTCAGCAACAAGAAAATAACTAAGACTCTCTTCTACATCCTCTCTAGCACTTGCTGTCTTTCCTTTTTTTTTTTTTCTATAGTAGCTGTTCTAATTAGAGTAAGGTGATATGTCATTGTGCTTCTTATTTGCTTTTCTATATCTTTCCTCCACAATATTTCCAGAGAGAGTTTGAAGCAGCTTACACCAAACTCAGGATAATACTAGCAAAATAGTAGGAATTAGGCTAACATTTATTACCATCACTGTTCTAAGGTCATTGTAGGGATTATCTCATATAATCTTCTTAACCACCTATACAGCAGATGCAGTTATTACACAGTTACAAAGAAATTAAGCAGCCAGGTCACATTGCTAGTAAATTATGGAGATGAGGTTCATTCTCAGGAAAATCTATTGCAGGACCCGTGCTAAATTAATTAATCAAGATTAAGGAGCAGGAAAAATATAAATAAGAACAAAATGTTAACAGAATATATAGACTATAAAAATTAATTTTGTCTCATGTGAGAAACTGAAAGTGCAAACAAGAACCAAAATATACAATAGATATTGTAAAATAGGAAGAAATTGTTCAAGAAGAAAGAAAAGGAGGAAAGGAAAAAAATGAAAAAGTAAGGTTAAAATGGAAACAAAGCTTTGTAAATAAGGGGAGGGAAAGGGAATGGGGGAGAAAAGGGAAACTAAGACATCATGTAAAGGTACAAGTTTCCTATGAGGAATGTGATCGTTATGTATATCTAAATTGTACTGATAAACTTAAGTTAAAAATTAATTTGGTTGGCATAGTTAAGCCACTTATTCAGTCTGAGCTTCTGATAACCTTGGGAAAAAGAGGAATAATCAATTGCATGATCTCATTGAAGGAAGGCTGGAAGTGTGCTTCATTCCTCACAGAAGCTCAGATCTCCAGACGCTCTGCTAAAACTCTCTGAACAGATAACCTATCCTTGTGGCTGTTTCCTGTGGCAATGTGAGAGAGAAGCCAAGAGTTCTACATTACCCACCAGGATCTACCCTGGCTCTGAGGGATTGGGAACCCAGCTCCAGGACAGTGGCCCTCAAGAACTCGATTCCAAAGGACAGCTCAAGGATCCCCAGATTCCCAGCAGCCAGGAGGCCTTGCATGTCATGTCCTTCAGGCTTGCAGTGGTCAGCACAGTCTCAAGACGGGAAGTTCTAGTGGCCCCCAGCCCAGAGCTGCTGACCTGGGCAAACCGCAGTCTAGATGGGCCATACTGTATTCCAAGCCCTGCTCTGAGCAGAAGCACACTGTTTCCTGTTTCTGGAAGCTGCTATTAGTCAGCAGTCCTTAAAACAGATGAGGGATAAGAACAGGAAACTACTGAGAACACGAGGGACAGGGACAGTTACTTCTCCTGATACCACAGAATAAAGCTCCATTCCCTTAGTTGGATCCTAGACCTCTAGGTTCTGTCTCTAGCTCACCTTTTGCCCCAGTTACTGCCCTGGCAAACAAAATGTTTATTTTAGTCATATTGGTGTCCCCATTGCCAGCTCCCAGTGACCAACTCTTTCCCAGCACCATGCAGTTACTCATACTATGCCTATGCTTCAAATCACTGCTCCCTTCCCGTCTTCTGAAAACCTCAGCCTCACCAACCTCACTTCTCCAGCCATGCCTTCCCCACCCCAGGGTGCCTGCAGATCTGTCCCTTCCCTCCTGTCTTCAAATCCTTTGCTCTCTTTCAGGGTTCAAGACAGAGAGAACCTGGGCTTGAAAGCCTCTTGGCTAATGACTCCCTGGGGGCATTTCCACTTTGGGACCTGAGTTTCCTCTTCTATGAAATAGATGCAGTAACAGTGCCTGAACCAGACAGATTGTTGTGAAAATTAAATGATGTGGTGGGTGTGAGAGGGAAGTGTCAGCCTGATAGGGACACACAATAGGGAGCAGATAACATTGCAGTTGTGTTTATGTTTACCTGGGAGCAAGGAACTCACCAGATTCTGCTTGTCTCTCAGGAGGGCCAGCTTGACACTCCCTGGTAAGAAAGACCCTCCTCCATCCCTCCTGGCAGGGCTCCTGCGCTACCACCCTCTCCCTCAACTGCCCAGGTCCCTCAGGTCCCTGTGATGCCCCTCGCTGACCTCAGTGGGGCTAGGACTGAGAAAGGAATGAGGAGACTCCCTAATGCTCTTTTAAGGCAGCAGAGCCAGGGAAATAGGTCAGCCACATAAGGATTTCTAAATTTTCTGGTAGGCAAACTCAAAAGTAAAAAGACTTTAGTTTTAATTATTTTACTCAGTATATCTAAAATATTCTAATTTGGGCCATATAATAAATATAAAAAATAAATAAGAAAATAGTTTCCTTTCCTTATACTTAAGTCTTCAGAATGCAAGGTATATTTTGCACTTGCAATGTGTGTCAATTGGAACAAGCCTTGTTTAGCCTCAGATGGCTGCTGCACCAGGTAGTGTGGCCCTGTGGTGTACATGAGTTAACGGGCCCAGCTTCTTACCCCCAAGACAAATGGTGAGATTTCAGGCCTCTGCACATCTAAGGTACCTCTTAACTCTGTTCTGCACCAGGGCTGCTGGTTCACAGGGCTTAATGCATGAGTTTCCCCAGGGACAAGTTTGAGCTCAGGTCTTAGTTTTGCCACTTTCTAGATGTGTGATTTTAAGAAGTTGCCTGTCTCAAAATTTGTTTACTCCCCAGTGAAGAAACAGATAACTCCTCCCTACTGTGCTTATGCATACATGCAGCCTGAGTCCACCTACTTGTGGCCTGGAATGGTCTGGAGGGAATCTCCGTTCTGCCTGCTCCCTGGGCCACTCTGTTAACTTTGCCTGTGTCTAAGCACTCGGTCCAGAAACCCACTTCAGTGTAAGTGTATCTCCTCTTGCTGCTCTCAATTTTTCTTCCAAGAGCCTGGCACTGCCTGCAGCCACTCCAGTTTAGAGCCATCTCTTGCTCTGTTTCTTTTAACAGGTATTTATCGAATGAATACCTATGCTTTTGCCCCAGTCGCTGAGCTAGTCACTGAGGTTTCAACAGAGAACAAGATACAATAAGTGGGATTGCTGCTCTTGCAGAGCTCAGGGCCCAGCAAGGAAGACAGATGTGGAGTAAGGCTTGACTCAGACTTAAATACATATAAAGTAATTTCTTTATTTTCTCTAAAATCAATCTGATTTCTACTCTGAATGCCCATCCTGTCAGATCATCCAGGAACTCAACTTCTTCATTTCTCACCAAGGTGAAGCAAAAGCCCTGAGGTCTTACCTAGTGCCCAGGTGCTAGGGTAGCCTTACCTCCATCCAAAGGTCATTATTATCAGCTCTGTCTGGACTCCATGGTGATGCCCACCTGTAATGCTCTGTGGTGCCCCTTAGAGATATCTTGGTGTGTTTGAGAACATGGAACCCCTGCCTCATTAGGATGGCCTATAACTTGCTCTGTAGAAGTGACCTGCTTCCTTGCACCCTATCCCAGAAAGCACTTGGCTCCCCACTGCTTATGGGACCCATAGGCTACTCAGTGCCTACCCTCTCCTCTTTTCTGATTTTTAGTTATAAAAAGGATAACATTCTCCTCCCCTCATCCTCTTTCCTCACTCCTGAAACATTCAAGAGAATCTTCTCGGCAGATTCAAGCTTTGCAAGTAGAAGCTAGGAAAGAAACCTCACAGAGAATTAGCACTTTCTGCCCCACCACAAACCTCTGCTGAGTCCAGGAGATCCAAACATGCTCCCTGCAGCAATGAAGGAAGAGAAGAGAAGGAGAAAGAGAAAAGCCCACAGGAAGGAAACACACAAGAATGAATACTTGAATGAACTGCCCTGCTGGGACAGGCCAGGCTTTTGACCTACACAGGGATGGAGACAGAAGATCTGGAATAGGAGATGCCCACAGAGGAGGCCAAGGAGCTTCTGAAATGTGAAGAAACCCATCATTTGCCTCGCAAGTCTCCCTGTTAAAATGGGATGGGATGAGAAAAATGCATCAGACACTGACAGGGGAACTCAGAGAAGCAACATAGGCAGACAAAAGACCAAGCCAGGGGAGCCCAGGGAGGCTCTGCAGACCAATGGATGGTATCCAGCATCCTGGGCCAACTTCCTCCCAAGGAAGCCTGTTCTAAACAGTTCTTTACACCAGGGTTACAACTTCTTCCACTGAATGTGTTGCTTGTAACTCTGACCTCAGGCTGCATAGAAAAAATAATGAAAGTAAGGCTAGGAATGTAGCCCAGTGGTAGAGCCCTGGGTCTAATCCCTAGCACTGGAAAATACACACACACACACACACACACACACACAGTAATAAAATAAGACCCCAGTCCATTACTCATATTCAAATGACCCCTTCATCAGTAACAACTTCTCCAAGTCTAACTTCCTCATCTAAAAACTGTGCTCATAATATCCCCTGTTTCCTAGGGTTTTGTGGAGAGGAAGGCAGGAAGCACAGTCTGGGCACCTACTGTCCTGGTTACTGTCTTCGCCCAGGGTGAACCAGCCAGCGGGAGTCCAGCAGTCTGGGCTCAACCTTAGCAGTTATGTGAATTGAAGTAAGTTACTTCATCTCTCTGTGCCTCAGTCTTATAATGTGAAAATAAAAAATAAATAAAGAATGAGTTATGCATTCATTGTTTCAACAGTATAATAAGTCCATGGAGCAAGGGCTTAGTAGGCATTATGCAATCTTTTCTTTATTAGTATACAGTCGCAATAGGTAGTGCATACATTTATTGTGAGGACTTGGTATATAAGCATATCACCTCTTAGTCCTTTTCATCTTTGCTCTTCCTCCCTCTCCTCTTCCTCCATCTCTAAATTCCTTTCCTAATGTAAAACATCCACACCCCTGTTTCCTATCATCTGTCTTTTATTTTGCTCTTTAAATTATTTATACTCTGGCTTTCTTATGTAAGAGAAACCATTCAATATTTAACCTTCTGTGTCTGATTTTTTTCATTTGGCATTATTTTTCCAAGGTGCATCCATTTTCCTACATGTGATTCAAATGTATCCATCTACGTGGCAGAATAGTGCTCCACCGCGTATACACAACACATTCTCTTTGTCCAGCCATATAGGCTGTCTCCAAGACTAAGCTATTTATTGTGAGATGTGCTGTTATAAACATGAGTATACATGAATCGTTGTAATATGTTGTCTTTAACCCTTTCAGGAAGATACCCAGAAGAGATATAGCTGGGTTGACTAGAATTTCTACTTTTACTTTTTAAAAACCTATCCATACAGATTTCCATGTGGTTTTATTTGTTTACATTTCCAACCAGATTGTAGGAGGATTCATTTTTCCCTATAACTTCATGAACATTTCCTGGTTTTTTAGTTCATAGTGATGGCCATTCTTTCTAGACTAAGGTAGATCCTCAGTATTGCTTTGACTTCCACTTTTCTAATACCCAAAGTCCTGAACATTTTGTCATGTATTTATTGGCCATTTGAAATTCTGAGAAGTGTCTATTCATTTTAACTGTTCGTTTTTTGATTGAGTCTTTCTTGGGAGGTGTCTACATTTTTAGTTCTTTATATATTCTGATATTAATCTTCTGTTTGAAGAATAGTTGGCAAAAATTTTTCCCATTCTGTAGGCTGTCATTTCACTCTTGTTTCCTTTGCTGAGCAGAAATTTATATAATATGATCCCATTTGTTAATTTTTGCCATTATTTCTTGTACAACTGGAGTTCTGTTGAGGAAGTCTTTGCCTATGCCCATGACTTCAAGAGTTTTACATTTTTACCTTCCAGAAGATTCAGTGTTTCTGGTTTAACATCCAGGTCTTTAATACCGCTTTTTATTATTTCTTCCCTTCTTCCTGACACCCAGAAAATGTTGATCATCCCACACAGGCAAGTCCTCTCTTCCTCAGACCTTCTTTTGGGAACCATGTGGAAGCCATCCTTACCTGGGTGAAGGGATCCACTCCACTGTCCCTGGGCATCTTCATACTCTGGGCCCAGAGAAGGACACATCCTCTAGGTGTGGCCTGACTTCCTGGAGGAGGGAGGGGCTGTTCTTTCTTACCCTCTCCCAACCTCCCGCCCTAGCAGACAGTAAAGAACAGGACAGGCTTGGAGAATCATACCACCCCACCTTTCGGTAGGCACAGCTCACTCACTGGAATTTCCTGCTTGTGGTGGCTCACCAGATGATTACTGTCATAAATAACATAATAATTAAAGATAGAGGCACAGGTGCCATCATATTGTTGAGGTTGATGTTGATGGTGGTGGTAAAAGTGGTAAAGATGTTGTCAGTGGTGACAAGGACATTAATGATGATGGGAGTGATGAAATAGGTGATGGATGGTGGCACTAATAATGACATGGATGATGATTTAGGAAATATTATTGTGACAGTGAGGATAATGGTGATTGGATTATGAGCTGCTGGTATTCCTGGTGACACTGGTGGTGTTGGTGGCAGTGGTGATGGAGATGAACTCAGTGATAGAGATATTAGTGAAAATATGCGTAGCAATAATGGCCATGCTCCACACAGTGGTATGAGACTGATTTTGAAGGTTTGAGTGACAGTGATAACGATGAAAATGCTGGTGGTGGTGACCAGGACTGAGACAATGATAATCATTATATCATAAAGGAACCATAATGATACCTTTATCCATCATGAATAAACTGGTCACTTACTCAGGATATTTGTGATGCCACAGGGATGATATTTAACAACAGGCATAATAATGATAAAGATGGTAATGGTGGTTATTTGAATGGTAACATTGGTAACTATTAGGATATTAATGATTGTGATGATAAAGTTTAATCACAGGAATTTTATTCTCTCTCTCAAAACCCCCTGTTGAATACCTTTAGGGCCAAGGACCAGTAGAACATTTGCCTCCATTACCCCTCCTGTGGTTACAAAATTTCCACCCTTCGTGTCTCCTCCCAGAGCTCCCTTACCCAGCCCACAGCCATCTCTGAGCAGGACCTGTGGTATTCAGCTGATTACCCTGGATTGTGTATCTCTCCAGGTTGAGGACTCTACCTCTAAACAGAGCCTTGGGGAACCCTCAAAAAAGCAAGTTAACCCAACTCAGATGGCACCAGACCTGACTGTGATCCAGTTCATCAAAGGTAAGTGGCCTTGGGCCAGGATTGAAGAAGGCAGGCCAGAGGCGCCGTAGAGGCTATACAGGATCCAGCCCCTTCTTGCCTTGCTTGATTACAAGCCCCTCAAACACTATATACTCCTGTGAATTTTTGCTCATGCAGTCCTCTATGTCTGAAACATTTTTATGGTCATCTATCAAATCTGTCCTTATCCCTTGCGTTAGCTTTCTGTTGCTATGAGAAAATACCTGAGGAAAAAAACTTAAAGGAAGAAAAACTTATTCTGGTCCATTGTTGTCCAGTTTCATTGCTTTAGGCTTATTCTGGTCCATTGTTGTCCAGTTTCATTGCTTTAGGCTTATGTGGCAAGACAGAGAGGTGGTAGAAGAAGGCTGCTTACCTCATGGTAGCTGGAAAGGAGACAAGGAGAGAGGAAAGACAAGAGAGACTCAGACACAGAAGTAGATAGGCCAGGGATAAGATGGATGTCCTTTGTAAAAGCATAGCCCCAGTTACTTGCTTCATCCAACTGGGCCCCATCTTCTATGGCTATGAACCAATCAGTGGAAACCATCAATAATGTTAACATCTTCATGATATGCCCTGCTGGGGATCAAACTTCCCACATAGGAGTCTTTGAGGAACACCGCTCATTTAAACCACAGAGCACCCCAACCCAGCCCATGGCCGTCTCTGAGTAGGACCTCTGGTGAGTCAAGGGCAACATCCACTCTTTCTTTCACCATGCTTAGCTCTCCCAGCTAGCGGCTTCCTTCCCTCCTTTTGGTGCTTTCCCTTCCAGATTCTGTACCCACTCTAATCTGTGCCGTGTACTTGTCCAGCCCTTCCTCCAAACGGTAAGCTCCTAAATGTCACGGCCTATGCCCTTCCCCTCCTACCCTCCACTGGTCCTGAAAACAAAGGCCTTCAGTAAATATTTGTTAAGTTTCCAGGCTGTGGCATGGATGAAGGGAGCTCTGAGCTTTTGTTCTGGGTTCTTACCCCTCTTTGGGCCTCAGTCTCCCCAGTATAGTTTCTCAGTACAGTGAAAGGTAGACTGAAAATTAGAAGATTCTTGCAGCTCTGATCCTGACACTGTGAACTGAATCAGTAACCTGAGTCCTCCTTGTGACCAGATCCCAATCCCATGAACATTCATTGAGTGTCAGGCTCCTGAAGAGCCCTGAATAGCACGTCAAAAGACATCATATTGAGGTCTGGCCCACATTGACTGGTGTACAGTCCTGTAGAGTTACTTTACTTTCTGACCTGAGTTTCCTCATCTGAAAGACTGAACCAATAATCCTTGTTCTGCCACTCCCAAGATATAGTATGAGAATAAAATAGTATGGTATATAGAAAGTCCCTGCATACTATTTAAACAGCTGTACCTCTGTAAGGTTCATTTATTCCCATGATCATCCTACACTATTGTTCTTATTGTGACCACACCCTGGGATAGTAAATAGAGCTGCCTCAGCTTCAGAGAGGTGCTTAATCTCTCACTGAGGACTTTTGCAACAGGAAGGAATTGGCCCCAATTCTCGGAAGAGGTTTTTAAGATTTAATACTGCAGTATCAGTAATATAGTCCCCCATTTTCCAGCATCTCCAGGAAGCAAAGCCTGGACTCCGTGGGGCCATGCCTGGAGTGGGGGATTAGTTTTGCTAACTTAGATCACCCCCAGCTGCTGGAAGTCACACTGCACCAGAGAGAGCTTATTAATCACTGCTTTGGCTCCTGCCTAGAGAGATGCTGGAATTGGTTGCTGAAATTGAATCCTAAAGTGGGTGTTCTAGATCACTGATAGTTTCAGCTTCTATAGGTTCCTCCGGGAGACCAAGGCAGGGCTGACCACGGGTTCTGTAGCCGGTTGAACATCTGACCTCTAGGATTCTCCTGAGCTCCAGAGGGGCCAGTCTGACCCCAAGGCCTGGCTTTGACCTTCATGGAACCATGGGGAGAGGCAGAGGCTCCTGACTCACACAGCCCTAAATTGAGGGAGGACCTATTCTACTTGAGGCAGGTGCCTGGCCTCTGAGATGAATTATGAGGAAGATGTAATCATTGAGCTGCAGTGGGCCCTAGCTTGCCTGATGGGCAGACATATACTGGGCTGAGGAAAGCCTTGTTTTATGGGAAGACTTGTCTGTGAGCTGGAAGCAAGCCTCGGAATTACCCTTCAGGCAGCACCAGCTAAACAAATTGCATAGCCCTGCCCTCCAGGAATTTTCCATCTGTCCTAAAGAAGGCCATGGATGCCAAGGAGAGGTGGAGGAGGAGCACACAGTGCACTGCAGGGATTCCTGCAGCGGGAGGGAGCCCTCTGAAGTCAGACTGCCAGGGAGGCCAAGGATGGAGGGAGAGGCAGGGGACATGGCAGGGAGTGAATAAGAGTCAGCAGACCCGGGGGGCTCCCGGACTAGGCCTTGTCTCTCTGGATAAACTTAGGCACATCCTTACCCTCTCTAGGCTCCACTTACAGTGAAGACATTCATACTACTTGGGCAAAGCTACAGTAAAATCCCCTGGTTAATATGAAGAATCAGGGGAGCAGGAAACTGCAGTATTACCTGAAGTGAGGGCCAAGACCACACCACTGAATTCCAAATTCTGGCAGGGAGCATGGCATATATGGCTAGGGATTAGGGACAGGAGGCAGGCTTGGAACACAAAGAAGGGGGAATTCCATGGCCCCATGCCCCACCTGCCCTACCTAGCCCATTTGTCTTTATTTCCTGGCTCTTAAGAAAACAGCTCCTGGGCTGGTTAAGCCTGGGGTTCTAGACAACTAGCTGGTCCGACCATGCTCTAAGGACAGACAGAGCTCATTTCCTATGAGAGAGACCCTGGTCCTGCCACTGCAGAGACAGAAGATGTGGCCTTCTGGCCCAGAGGACCCCCAAGTCCACCTCTCCCCTCAGCCCTGACTGGCAAATGATTTGCTTCTTTAGAGAAGGTTTTTGCTTTCTCCACCACACCTGTCTGTCACTTCAGTCTTACCTACTACAGGCAGAAGCACAACTATCCTCTGGTGACAATGGAGTGAGGTTCACACAGGTCAGGACAGACAATACCCTTAATATCCCTGCACTGTCCCTACCATTGAGGGCACTGAGGCCCAGAGGGAAGAGACTCATCCATCATTGTGTGCCCTTCAAGATAGCAGGTTCAGAATTCCCTCTTCCCTCTCTCCATCTCTCCAGAGTCCCCCATTTTGTAGGTCCTAGCTCTGCTCCACCTCCAGACACCTAGCACCAAGTCTTCTCAGCTGACACCTTCTCCGGAGCCCTTAGATTCTGTCCCAGAAATTTTGACATTTGATTATATATTAATCTATATATCCAGTCATTTATTCTTTCATTCCCCAAATATTTGAGTACCCACAATGCTGCAGGCTCCAAAGATTCAGCAATTAACACAGAAAAATGAATAAATATATAAATCTTGCTCTATGTGGGTGCTGTGTGTGGTGCCACATGCCTGTAATCTCAGCACTTCAGAGACTGAGGCAGAAGGATTTCCGTGAGTGACCAGTCTGGGGCTACAAAGTCAGTTCAAGACCTGGTTGAACTACATAGAAAGAAACCTGCCTCAAAAGAGAAAAACGAAAAAGTAAAATAGGTGTAGTGACCTAAATGAATAAAATTTGTAGCCAGTTAGGTGCATTGCTCGGAAAAATAAAAACTAGAAATGGGGAAATCAGGGTAGGGTTTCAGGGCTGGGTTGAGGGCTTAGGAGGGAGGTCCTAGGCCGGTGTTGGCTTAGAAAGAGTTACAGGACAGGGCAAAAAAGACTTAGTGTGGGGGAAAGAGGGGTATGGTGAGTAGAACTGAGAGAATGAATTGAGACAGGATGGAATGAATGAAACAGAATCAGAAGGGATGGCATGAAATAGAACCATATGGAAGTGGACAGAACTGAATGGAAATAAACACATTGAATAAGATGCAATCTAATTCAAAGATGGAGAGGAGTCAAATGGAATGGGATGGAACTGGGTACAGTAGACTCGAATAGGATGGGATGGGGTGGGATGGGTGGAAGGAAGGAATGGAATGAACAGAACAGGGCAGGACGGAGGCTGTGGCTGGCCTGTCCACTCCAGCCTTTGACTTCCTCTCCACTTATCCAACAGCCTTCCCCAGGGTGCTGCTGCAAACCCTGCGCCACCCCATCTTCCTGCTGGTGGTCCTGTCTCAGGTGTGCATGTCATCCATGGCGGCAGGCATGGCCACCTTCCTGCCTAAGTTCCTGGAGCGCCAGTTCTCTGTCACAGCTTCCTTTGCCAACATGCTCATCGGTGGGCTCATCATCCCCATGGCCATTGTGGGCATCGTGGTGGGGGGCGTCCTCGTCAAGCGCCTCCACCTGGGCCCCGTGCATTGCGGAGTCCTTTGCCTGCTGGGGTCGCTGTTGGCTCTGGTGGTCAGCCTCCCTCTCTTCTTCCTTGGCTGCTCAACCCACCACATTGCAGGCATCACTCTGCAGCCTGAGTGAGTATGTGTTGGGGCAGGGTGCATGGGCAGGGTGGGCAGTGGGCACCCCTGCCACACTCTCAGCTTCCTTGTGTCACCTTCTCCTGACTCACTCCCAAGCAGGGGACATTGTCTTTGGAATGCTCTAGTGACCCAACAGGCACTCCTAAAAGGGCACAGATGGAACTTCTTGAAGCCTATGGAGGACAGGAAGCCAAAGCAGAGTCCCTGCCCTGTGTGCCCAGCTGAAGTGGGTCAGAGGCCACATTGTAGGAAACGGGACCCAGCTTAGCCAGAGGAAGGTTTTTGCTCCCAGGCAGAGGTTAAACCTGCCCAGAAGAGAGCAAGCACCATCCCAGGAGAGCCGAGGTGGGAGAGAGGCTGAGCAGAGGCTGGGTGGCCCCTTGAAAGAGGCTGCAGAGGAGAGTTAGGCAAGAGATGAGGAAGACTGGAGTCCCCTAAGATTCTTGGCTCCTAGAGACTGAAAGCTAGAATTCTGTTGTTCCATGACCCAGACATTCCAGAATTCTTGATCCTTTTCTCTGAGTCAGTGCTGTGCCTCCACCCTTGTGGAGAAAGATTTCAGATGCTTTCTTCCTGCCCTTGCCCAACAAACAGACTCTCTCCCCTTGGGAGCCTTCTAAAGAAGTTGCTGGAAGTTCCATCCCTGCCTCATCCCCAAAATGATCTCATTTTTCCTGACAAAGACTCCAGGCTTAGGTTGGCCTAACTCACTGCTAGAATTTCCCCGCTTCCTCTCTCCCACCTCCTCTGGGGCACCCCTCCACTCTCGCACAGGTTTCCTCATCTGGGGCTCCTTCTGCATGGCTGAAGGCCTGGCTCAGGGCCCAGGCCCCCTCATGTCTCACCCTTACAACCTCCTCTACCCCTGTCTCCTCCCCTTCCCTCCCTCCCTGTTCCTTTTCCTTTTCCAGAACAGCGAGGCAACTTGGCCACCTGCAGCTATGCCCTTGGGAAGGCCCTCCTCCCAGCCTGAGGAGGGAGGCAGGTCCTTTCAATGATTTTTTAAGTAAAAACTAAATGGATGTTTTATCACAATTTTTTCAAGTAAATGGGAAAAGTAGCCCACTTATCCTGCCTGTCTCTTCTTCTCCCTCTCACTCCTTAGCCTTGACAGCTCACCTTTGTTCTCATCTACATTCTTGCAATTAATTCATCAGGCTCTGGGTTCTAATGCATTGAAGAAGTTTGTGGGAACTAATTGAGTAGATCAAGAAAACCTCATATTTCTGTACAGCTCATGATACAGATAGACAGAAAACGGAGGGTCTCATATGTACCTAATCCCAGCCCCATCACTTCTCCTATTACATCCTTTTGAGGCTCCTTGTACCCATTTTACAGAAGCAGCCAGCTTCATGTGGTCAAGGAGAGAGGAGGGACTGAGGAAAAGCCCTCACTGGCTCTTATACATGTGGTCTTCCAGCTGCTGTCAGAAGGTTCCAGAAAGTGTCTCTCTTCTGGCAGCTTCCTCTGGCACAGATTTCTAATGGGTCTACAGCTCAGGCAGTGCCACCGAGACCAAATCGGATGCAGGACCACTGACTGGCTGGGGTGGGGAGAGGGAAGGGCTGCGCTGATGATCTTGATGATCTTTGTCCACATTCAGAGGGGAGATGGGGACCCCTGCCCTAGGCAGGGAGGGGCTCACCTCTGCCACACGCATCCTGCCCTGCCCCAAGCTTTCCAAGGCTGTCTCAGCAGCTGTCCCTTCTCCAGCTTCCGTGGCCCCTGCCAACCCACCTGTGCAGAGAACTGAGCATATACCAAGCTCGCCAGACCCCAGTCAGTCCACATTTCTGCCATGTGCCCATTCCAAGACCAAGAAGGGAGTCCCCTAGTTTCCCCTACTAGACCCTCCCACACGATGTGACCACTGGTACCCTGTGACCACACACCAGCCTTCTGGGTCTCTGTGTCCTGGCAGGTGCACTGGGCTCCCCCCTCACCATAGACAGTGTCCCAGGGGCCACCTTCCCGCCCCCTTCCAGGGTGATCTACCCTCTCCAACTCAGCCTCTCCTGCCTCTGTCCACCCCCACCTTGCCCTGGCCACGTGGGCAGGGACACCTAGGATTTGAGAGAGGCCCTCCGGAGGGGCAGGCAGAACTGAACACAGTGAGCAGGATAGGAGGTAGGGCAGAGAGGTTGTGGGACCGCAGGAGCACAGGGAGAAAGGCGCCCCAGTCTCGCCAACAGTTAGAGAAACTGAGGCCCAGAGGGAGACAGGAGCAAGTTGGAGATCCCACATCTGGTCAGGTCCCCCGGCAGAATCCCCCACACATGGCTGGATTTTTCTGAGAAAAGGAAGCACTCCAACTCCTGAAAAAAGAGACCGCTTCATCCGACCCCAAACTCCAGGTGTTGAGTTCTCTACACAAGAGCCACCAGAGACATTTGTAGAAGCAGCTCAAAGGTGCACAGGATCTAGGGCTGGCAGGGGGCTCTCGCCATGATCCAGACCCCCCACTACTGGATCAAGTGCCTCCCGAGCTTCAGCCCATCTCCCTGCTCACACTGCCCCATGGGGTGGGGTCCAGGCTGCCACGCTGGCAGCCTGGGGAAGACAACCAGACCAACCCTGCTGCCTTCTCTTTCACCAGCACCCAGCGCACAGTGGAGCTGTTTCCAGGTTGCATGGCACCCTGCTCCTGCCCAGTGGATGGCTTTAACCCTGTCTGCGACACTGGCAACCGTGTGGAATACATCACACCCTGCCACGCTGGCTGCACAGCCCAGATGGTCCAGGCAGATCTGCATAAAAGCAAGGTGAGGGAGGCTCCTGGCATGACCTC
This sequence comes from Hydrochoerus hydrochaeris, assembly GCA_004027455.1. NCBI lineage: Eukaryota > Metazoa > Chordata > Mammalia > Rodentia > Hydrochaeridae > Hydrochoerus > Hydrochoerus hydrochaeris. The sequence continues at coordinate 165,018 of PVLA01000644.1, forward strand.
TGCCTCACAGGGCTCCCAGAGTGCGCTGCTGTGCCTCACACTCGTTTCCCCACTGCAAGGCCCCTAAGGGCCTTGGCCATGGGTTCTCAGCCCCCACCAGCATCTGGCACAGAAGAAGGGCTGAGGGAAGCTTTGCCAACTGTCGGGACTTGTGCCAGCCTCCTCACCGCTCTGTCTCCTGTCATGCACTCTGCTTGGCTTCTTCCACACTACAGCCTCAAGTGTGACACAGCACACGTGATCCTGTCACACCCCCTCCTTAGAACCCGCCATGGCTCCCCACTGCTCTGGTGTTCAGGGCCCTTCCTTGTTTGGGTCTGCCTGTCCCTCCATTAATCCTCATGCTACTTCTCTAACAAGGATTTTTGTAGTTACTTGACACCCTGCATGTGTGTGTATGTGTGTGTACACTTACAGGTGTCTTTCTCAGTCTTTGCATATACTTTCCCCCCTACCTAGAAATCACTTTGTTTCTGGGTCTTAATTTGCCCACTCATTTTCAAAGATCTGGGAAAATGCTGCCCCCCTTGAAGCCTTCTGAGACAGACCCTCAGCGTGGGCTGACTCCCTCCATCCACATCTGTACTGGCAAGGGACCACTTCAGCCCCGAGCCTTCTACAAGTGACTTCCTTTTGCAGCCTTCTGTGCAGGTTTCTGGCAGTCAGAGCTGGCAAGGAAAGCTTATTGAGGGAATAATGTCCTGCATCCACCAACAGAAGGAAGAACTCAGACAGAGACAGGGCAGAGGGCCAGGGAGTGAGAGAGAAAGAAGCATGAAGTGAGACAGACCCACAGAGATAGAGACAGGCAGAGGCTTTGGGAGACTTTAAGTAGTAATTTTTATTCTACCCATTGTACAGATGGGAAATAAAGGCCCAGGAAAGGACTAAGTAGTTCCCAGAGTCTTCATATCATAGCTAGGACTGAGCTAAGGTGCTGAGTGGCTAAGAATATAGCTCAGTAGTGGAGCATTTGCAACCACTGGTGGAATGAGGCCCTAGGTTTAATTCCCAGCACTACAAAATAACACCCTTGAGGCTCTGGCCCCCAGCCTAACCGCCCTTTGCATTGGCCTCAGAGGCTTGGGTTTGATGTAGTACCCAAAGCAGAGGGCAGCTGAGACCGAGTCAGCACTCAGCGACCTCTAGGCTGGCCTAGAACTGTCTCCTGCCACGTGTGCCTCCTCGGGCTGTCCTTGGTAATCCTTCCACAGGGATGGGTTGACCCATACTCAGCACAGATATGATCAATAACAGACTGAGGGAGAGACATGGCAGGATCTCAGGCTCTCTAGGTGGTGCTGCCACCCTGGGAGATAGATGCAGGGGCAACAGGAGAGACTGGAGGCAACTGTGGGAAGAACTTCCCACCATGGGAATTAGATGCCTGTGAGTGAACAATCAGAAAGATCCCAGAGGGGAAAGCCTGCAGCCCAGTGTTTCCCTTGAGCCCAGGACCAGTAGCAGGGGCCTCTGGACCCAGAGGCATTTTTCTGTTACTTGTCCCCCTGCCACATCTCCAGGTCACTTAGTCGACAAGCCAAGGCCCAAAAGCCACTTGTCCTGCAGTGTGAATTGAATTGGTGTGTACCTGGCTCACACACGCACAGCTCAGCGCCATTGCACACGTCAGCTCTACAGAGCAATGTCCGGCTGCAAAGCCTCAGGGTCTCCTCTCCTTCCTCTCCTGCCCCTGTCTGTCTTCTCTTGTCCTGTCCTCTCCTCTCCTCTTTTCTCCTTTCTTTCTTCTCTCCTTCCCCCCTTCTTCTTTTTCCTTTCTTCCTTTGATCTACCACCTAAATCACTTCAAATCAAAATCCCTTTACTCATCCACCCCAGCCCACAATGGGGCTCTTCACACGTCTCCCCACCCAGTCTGTCCTCCCAGCCATTGCCAGAGCACAAGTACACAGGACCGACAGGATTCATCTCCGCCATGCTTAAAACCCTCCCAAGGTCCCCAGGCTCCACCTCAGGCCTTCTCACCCTGGAAAGTTCCTGAGGCTCCCATGAGTGGAGGTGACAAGCCCAGAGGGCTCCAGCTGCCCTAGGGCCACCCGGAGAGAAGATGAAAACAATCCCCGTCTCCATGTGAAGCACCAGTGGCTGCAGTGCACAGGTCTCTTTGACAGAGGAGTAAAACCCGGGCTCCTGGCTTGGCTTTGCTCCTGACTGATGCCTGAGGGCACTGGCGGCTGGACTTTTTCTTAAAGAACCTTTGGCTGGAGATTTTCCCTGCCACCAGAGACTGTGGATGAAGGGTGCAATCAAGTGCACCGAGGATATTTCTTTGCCGTTGATGTGTCCTGTCTAGGCGTGGTGCTCTTCCAGGCCCCCTCTGCCTTTTTACTCTACATCTCTCAGCCTCATGGCCAGAGGCCGATCTCAGCCCAGGTTGTGCAGGGCAGCCTGTCTAGGACCCTCCTCATGCCACCTCAGCACTCAGTTCCACCTCAGCTGGCTGTGGGCCATGGGACCCATGAGGCGCCTTCTCCTGCCACAGGCTCCTAGCAGCTGCCTCTTTGAAGACTTTTTGAGACTCACGTCCCCCTTTTTTCCTCTCCAGGTTTTCTATAGCAACTGCAGCTGTGTGGTTGGGGGAGGCCCTGTGCCTGCTGGCTCCTGCGACTCAGTCTGCAGCCACCTGGTGCAGCCCTTCATCCTCCTGGTCAGCCTGGGAGTGGCACTGGCCAGTGTCTGCCACACACCCAGCTTCATGCTCATCCTAAGGTGAAAGCAGGGGCAGGGTGGGAAAGTACCAAAAAGCCCTCAGCCATAGCCAGGACATGCCGGGGGGGGGGTGTTGGTTGAAGGAGGCACTCGAGTGTCCTTGGCTTTCCCTGCTCTGACTTCATCCCCCTGGAAACCTTCTGAGACGGTTTCCTCTCCATCTTGCAAACAAGAAAACAGAGGCTCGGGAAGGCCAGAAGCTGGCCCTGGTTGTATAGCAAGTACCACACAGAATAGGAGCCCAGGCTCAGTCCCATCCCCACACTTACAGCCTCGTCCTGTTCTCCCCAAGTGAGACCATCATACAGTAAGGAGAAGGTGAGCTCCTCCACCCCATCTGGAAAGGCCGAGCCACAGAGGTCCATCCAGGGAACAAATGGTACCCATGTGGCCCCCAGCCTCCATGCCCTTCAAGGCAACAGCACCTAGTAAGTGCTCACAGAGCACCCATACTGGGTACTACTTCTCGGTACAAGATCTTCCTGGCCCTGTTCCGAAAGTGCCTGCTGGATCTAACAAATTGTTGCCCAAGTCCAAGTCCAAAGTCAGGATCTCCTGGGATAGAGTTGAGATAAGAAAACCTCTGAGCAAGATAATTCCAGTTTGCTGGGTTTATTTTATTCACCATCTACGTCCTAGAAAATTAGAAGGGAAGGGAGCCCCTGGGAATATTAGATGTGGGAATCTATGAAACAGGCTAACCTGAGAGAGATCAGATGACACGGAAAACTGAGAATGTAGACTGTAGGCAGAATGAATCCTAGCTCTGCCTCCAAGAGCCATGGGTCCTTGTCCAAGCCATTGAACCTGTCTAGGTATCAGTCTGCTTATCTGTGAAATGGTCTAATAATATAATAGGAAGGCAGAATAGGCACAGTGTAGAGTTGCTGAGTCCACAGGAAGTGCTCCTTAAGCACTGCCACTATGTCACAGTGGAGAAGAAGCTGGAGCAGGTAGCTGACTATCCCAGCTCCAGCTGCTGCCAAGTGCAGGAGAAAGAAGAGAATTCGGTGGAGCCGGGGAGCAGGGCAACAAGGGTGGCATCTGTGGTGGGAAACTGGGCAGGGGGACGTGTGCAGAGGACCTTGATGGTTGGTGGGTATGGGCTCTGCGAGTTGAGAATAGAGGGAGTAAAGGGCCCGAGCCCCTCAGCTGGACCCTCAGCCTGGGGGAGAGGGGCAGAGCCAGTGGCAGAGAAGAGTGTGGGGTGAGTCCATGCTGCTCTCGGTCCTCATGTCCTGTGTCCCTGCTTTTAAGGGGAGTGAAGAAAGAAGACAAGGCTTTGGCTGTGGGCATCCAGTTCATGCTCATGAGAGTTCTGGGTAAAGAGCCTGGTTGGGCCCTATGTGGTGGTGATGGGGGTCCAGCTGCCCACTGTGCACCAGACCTAGGCCTGAGTGGACCCTAGTCCCTGACTTGGGGCTAAGGTGTGGGGGCACCAGGTGTCTGGAGGTGGCTGTTCAAGTAGAACCTGCGCCACCTGACAGATGGGAGGCTCCCTCTGGTACGTGGTAATGGGCTGGCTAAAGGCCACATTCCTGAGCCAAGAGACCAGCTGTGGCCTGGGCCCCTTGAGGGCTTACAGAGAGGCTGGGGACCTCCTGGCCTTGCTGTCCCCTGAGCACCTCCTCTCTCAGCTTGGATGCCAAGCCCCGTGATCCACGGCAGCGCGATTGACACCACCTGTGTGCACTGGGCCTTGAGCTGTGGGCGTCGAGCTGTCTGCCGCTACTATGACCTTGACCTGCTCCGAAACCGGTGAGACCCCAGCAAGGGCTGTGGGAAGCTGAGAACCCTCAGGATGCCAGGCGGGGCGCCGGTGGGGAAGTGTTTGTGTGCACCTGCTTGGTGACAGGTGCTGTTTCACAGGCTCACCAGTCCTGTGAGCTGGACAGTTCTACGCTTTCACAGATAAGGAAAGTGAAAGCTAAAGTAGGCAGCTCAAGGTCACACACAGCTAGCAGTCGACACAGCTGGGCCTTGTCTGAAAGCTCTGAAGACAGAGTGGTCTTGAAGTCCTGGGGAGATTTGGGAGCAGCCCAACTGTAAGACTGAGTAGAGCCTGGGAGAAAGCTCTAACTGTCCAGGGCTCAGTTTTCCTATCTGTACATTGGGGAACTTAAAAGAATCTGAAGGCTTAGAGGCTGTAGACCTGGGGTGGATAGAGGGAGGATTCGTTAGCAGGGCCAGGGGCAGAAAACAGGTCACTTCCAGCTTTGAGAAGGACACAGCTCCCATGGGCTAGGGCTGCTGGCAGAGGGAGGGGAACTTTTTAGAAGAGAAAAAGTCAAAGGGCCTTGGTGAGTTAAGCAAACAGGAGAGGAGAATCCTGTATTCCTTGTGGAAGATGGGACCATCCCAAGGTGGTTGTCAGGTCCCTTGAGCCTCTCAGAGAGGCTTGGAAATAGAGCCAGTCCAGTCATATCACAGTCAAAGACAGAGCATGGGAACAGGTTTTTGTCCCTACCCTTGGGTCCTTCTGCAGAGCTTTCAGCCTCCTCTTTCAGGCAAGGACCCCAAAAAGGGTCAATGACTCCCAAACTCAAAGTGTCCATATGCACAAAGAATAATGTCTACGGACTCTACTGGTTGTCCACCCAAGGGCATCCACGCCCTGGATCTGTGCTCCTCATTTCAAGGTCTTTGTTCTTCCTCAGGTTTGTTGGCCTCCAGTTCTTCTTCCAAATTGGTTCACTGGTATGCTTTGCCTTGGTTTTGACTGTCCTGAGGCAGCAGAACAAAGAGGAGGAGACCAAGGAGGCTGTGTCCAGCCCTGGCCTACGGCAACAACTACTAATGTCAGGGCCAGATAAGAAGCCAAAGGATTCCAGCGCGTGAGCTGTCTTGGGACCCACTCTGGCCAAGAGGGGCAGCCACAGTGGTATCTCTTCAGAGAGTCTCAGGAACACTGTGTCCCAGGTCTGGCTCCACCACTAAATTGCAAGTGATTACATGAAAGTTACTGGCTATCTCTGGGCCTTTGTTTTCTCATCAAAACCAGGGACTTATTTCTCATCAAAACCAAGGGAGTTTGGTGTATTGACCACTTCTGAAACAAAAGCATCTTCCCAAGTCCTCCCTCAGCAGCCAGCTGTCTGCAAATCAAGCTTTCTTGGCTGGGAGGACTGCATACCTTCACCTGGGGACCTAGGACACAGAAATCGACCAAAGTAGACCAGGCCGACCTCCACACCACACAGCTCTGCTCTGCCTCTCACCTGGAGCACCCTCCCTGAGTCTCAGTCCACTCTTCTGTCAGGCGGGGATGGACTTGCCAGCTTTCAGGCTCTTTCAGCTGTGACCATCTGAGTGGTTAGGAAGCACTGGTCTCCTCCCAACCCTCAAGAACTGTCCCTTTGGCGCCCCCTGGAGGCTGAGCCCAAAGCTGACTTTTAATTAAGGGGATCCCCACAAGAAAAAGGGAGCTGGCTTCCCACTCAGGACCTTCCAGCTTGGCAAAACCCTGGGGTGGAAGGTTGGCGTGGACCCCTGCCTGAAGAGGAGTCTTACTCTAGAGTTCAGGAAGTCCCAACACTGGGAGACAGTTTGGGGGTGAACCTCAGTCCCTGCCTTAGTGGCCCTGGAGGAGCAGACTCAGCTGAACACTTGGTCGTTTTCCAACTTCAGAGACCAAACATAATTACTATCTCTGTATCGTCAGGATCTCACACCCTTGACAAGGGATCACCAAAGTATCTGTGGCTTTTGTAAATAGAATTCTAGTTTCCTCTTTTCTTTCCCAGTGCCTAAGTCCCTGTCTTTGGTCCTGTGTAGATAATGTTCAATGCCATGAGGCTCGAGTTAGTGGTGGCCTCTAGTCCTCTGCCTGATTCATTAATATGACAGACCTTGTCTTGTTTTCTGTCCAGTCTTGTCTGTTCTGTTTATTTCCCAGGACTAGGAGGGTGTCTCCTGTTTGCTCTCAGTCCTATCTGCTGCCACCTGTACACCCCGCCTATAGCCTGTATCTTGGGAGGTGACACTGGGAGCTATTGCTGATGGCACCCTGTGTGCCCAATCCTGCTGGGTGGGGACACTCATGGTTCTTGGCCTCTGGGCAGCTCCCAGTGCCAGAGCTCTTGGGTTTTCACTTGTGAAAGATGAGGAAGGAAGTATAGAAGGTCTAATTTCTATTTTATTCTGCTGCTTAACTGTAAATGTTTAACAAATATCTGAGCCTGCATTTATCAGTGCGAGGAATTTCAGTCTCTTCCAACAATATGAGGCTTCAGTAGGTTTATATTCCTTCTCCTTCCTTCTGTTGTCCAGGTTTTGCAGCTATAAGTTGGAATTATAGATACAGCTTATTATTAAATTTGTTCTAGCATAATGTCTCTCTATTACAAAAATCCCTTCTTATAAACTGCATTAGAGGTTTGCAACAACCACATTATTTCCAGTTATTTACATTTAAATTTTACTGGGTTCATTGCTCACCATTATTTCTCGTGTATTGCATCCTTCCCTTGCTTTATATTCTGGTCTAATTTTCATTTGGCTGCGTTATTTCCTCAAGCTATGGTTTCGAAAATGGAAGGAGGTCATAAGGTTAGGTCCTCACCTTTCCAAATTGTCTTTTCCATTTTATAGAAGAAAGGATGAGTGACTTGCCTAAATAGAAAATAAATAATGGAGCCAAGGTTGAGTCCAGATCTCATAGGAACCACAGCTAATACCATTTGAGGAAGACCTCTTTAACAAAAGGAATACAAAAGTATGAACTCAGGTTGAGTATCCTTTATCCAAAATGCTTTAAATCAGAAGTGTTTTGGAGTTTTTCCCCCAGATTTTAAAATACGTGCATATATGAGATATCTTAGGGGCCCTAAACACAAAATGCACTTATATTTCATATGTATCTTATACACGTACATTTTAGTGTGCTTGTGTTTTGACAAAAGCCCATCACATGAGATCAGGTATGGGATTTTCTACTGAGAGTATTGTGTTGGTACTCAGAAAGTTTCAAACTTTGGAACATTTCAGATTTTAGCTTCCTCATTAATAATGTTCAACCCATATACAATTGGGTGAGAAAGTGAATATTTACCTAGAAACAGAAAAAAGAAAAAAATACAACACACAATCCAAGAAGATAACATATTTTTTATTAATTGCTGCAGTTCGTTTTCTTTTTTTAAAAAAAAAACTTTTTTCCCATGATGATTAAAAGAATTTTGTAATCTCTACTCAATGAAGAGCCTGTGGAATTTGCATCTGTGAGTTTGCTGCCTCTCCCCTGTGCCCGAGGCAGTTGGGTGGGGGTGGTGTTAAATCACTGTGCGAGATCCTAGTGGTAGTGAAGTCCAGCAGAGGCTAGGACAGTGACAAGTACTGACATCCTGATGCCTGGCCTGAGTTCCTGCTGCTTGTAACACATGGTGGGAAGTTACAAGGCAGGCAGGAGCCCCTCGGGAACCAGGAGCCAGGAGCCAGGATTGGCAATGCCTGGAATGGGCAATTGGGAGCTGCTGACAGCCACATTAGGAATCTGATTAAAGGCACAGACTCTCCATTTAAAGTTTTAATTTAAAGACCACACACAGCTGGGGATATAGCTCAGTAGCACAGTGCCTGCCTGGCAAGTGCAAGGTCCCGAGTTTGATTCCTGGTACCACAAAACACCACATATATAAAAACATATACAACCGTGCATACAATTTTGGAGGTTGAGGATTCACTGAAGCCCAGGTGTTGACTGCCTAAGAGTCCATGATCCCAGATCAAAAACCCTCTGTGAAGGGAAAAGATCAGAAAGATGGAGATAATTTCAGCTGAGACCTTGAGTTTGCCACTTATTCACAGCATGGCCCTGAGCAAGTGGCTGGACTCCTCTGTACACTGCTTCTTCACCTCTGACGTGAGGCCCGTCAGCCTTGTGTCCCGTCTCCCACGAGTTGGGCAGACTGATAAGACACTGTTCTGGCTCACAGAGCAGCACTTGATGATCAGGATTTGGAAGTTTCCTTCCCTTCTCCTGTCGCTGAAGGAATTTAACAAGCACATGGAGTAGGGAGTGGGAAGGGACAAGAAAGAGGGAAGTGGGAAACACAGCGCCTTTCCCTGCCCTGTCCACAGCTCCACTGTCCCTTAATCTATCCTCCGCTGTCAGCCAGGGCTCAGCTGGCCAGCCTTATCTCTCCCCACAGCCAGCTTGGGACAGCTTTTCTCCACCAGATTTACATTTTTATTGATTTTCTTTCTCCCTTCCAGAGCAGTCCCTTCTTTCTGCTTCCCTCTTGCCTATAAAATGGGCTCACCTCAGGATGAAGCAATTCTGAGGCTAGGTGAGAAGGGATGATTCAAAGACAGATTCATTTTCCACTCCTTTGTTCTTTCACTCATCCAGCCAATATATCCTACATGTCTGCTCTCTGCCCAGTGCTGGCACTGCTGAGGAAACAGCCATGTGTCAGACACAGCCTGCTTTCAGATTTCTCATGTAAACAGACTCACTGACAAGGAGAAACACAAGCACAAGTAGTCACTCAGTAAAGGGAACAAGAGGAAACCATGAGCTCTTCCTGGGGCCAGCTGGAAAGACTTCTTGGCAGGGGAATAGTAGAACTATTAAAGATTAGGTAGGGCTTCCCCAGGTGGAGAAGAAGGTACCAGGCAAGGCTAAGAACAGGGTGAGCAAAGAAAGAGAGCATGAGATGTTCAAGATGTGACAATCAGAGCATCTGTGTTTGCAGCACACTCAAGAGAGACAGAGGGACCAAGCCTTGAGTTCTAACTAAAGGCTTTGGATGCTTTCCTGCGGGCAAAGAAAAGTCCTTGAAGCATTGATTGATGGGTTATTCCATTGACTGGTTATTTTAAGCAGGTAGTGACATGACAAGATTTGTGTTTTAGAAAGGCAGGTGGCTGCACCATGGGCGTCTTGAGTGGTAGAGAGAAGCTAGAGGCTAGTAGCTCATGCAGGAGGCAGGAACGATAATCAGGAGAAGCAGGAGCCCTTGAACCAGGTCAGGAACAGCATCCTAGAAGCGGAACATATCAGCTGAGTCTTGAAAGATGAGGAGTAGGAATGTACCTGGTGGAGAAGTTGGGAAAGGTGTCCAGCCTAAAGAAACTGCAGAGATAAAGGCTCAGCACAGAAAGCTCTTGGCAGCCTGAAGAAATTTCCATTAGTTCTACAGGGTTGCAGCATGGCTGAGGGTAAAGCTGAAGGAGTAGGTTGGGGCCTTCAGGGTTAAGCAAACCCTGAGGGAAGTAGCAAGGGCACCCTCCTCACGTGTACAGAGGGAGCTGTGTGGGGATGGGAGCCCTAGGTGAGATGCTGCTTCCTCAAACAAACTTCTCCATGTTCTTCTCATATAGTAGATTAAGAAACTGAGGCCCAGAAGGTGCAAGAATGTACCCAAGGTCACTCAGGAGCCTACATATCCCTTCTTCAAATCACCATGCTGTTTCTCATAAGCCTGTTGTCCCTCAGCCACATACACAACAGAGGTAGTAGGTATTGGCTACCCTGTATGGAGCCTTTTTAAGGGAGAAAGAAAAACACACCAGAGAAAGAGATTTTTTTTTTCATTTTTTCACATTGAAACTGGGGATATCCCAGTTGAGAAAAGAGAACCATTTGCCCTTTGCTTTGGAATCCCATAACCAGGAATGCAAATCCCAGCTCTACCATATACCAGGTATGGAAAGTCACTTCACCACAGCTGAGCCTTGGTTTTCTCATCTGTAAAAGGGAAAAACAAGCCTCAACCATCAGAAGTGGTGTAAGGGGTGGGGCTGGGGATTTAGCTCAGTGGCATAAATGCCTGCTTAGTAAATGTGAAGTCATAAGTTCGATCCCTGGCACACACACACACACAAAAAAGTGGTGTAAAGACTTGATGTGATAGTGTAATACTCTCCAGTAATTATATATTGCTGAGGAATGAATTACTCTAAAATTTAGCAGCTTAAAGCAACAAGCATTTATCATATCACACAATTTCTGAGAGTCAAGAACTCATTAATGGTTTAACAGGGCAGTGCTGACTCAGGATCTCTACTGAGGAGAGAACTGAGCACCAGCCAGTGTTGACAGCATCAGAACTGCTTCTGGAGTTCTGCTTTCAAGCTAGAGAACCTGCTTCCAAGAGTTCCCTCAGTTCCTTGATGACAGATGGCCAAAGGCTTCTCTTCTTTCTCACATGGACCTCTCCATAAGGCTTTTCACCACTGCCAGCTCACCATCCCTAGAATGAATGACCCAAGAAAGAATATATGCTACCAAGATGGAAGTCACAATGTCTTTTATAATTTAATCTTGGAATGTCATGCTAGCTTTTGCCATATGCAATGAATCAAACAGACTGATCTTGGTATTACATTGAAGAAAAATGCCAAAAGTGTCTGAATATTAGCAGGGTGGGTCTTTGGGAACCATTTGGAAGCTGGTCTAACAAGCATCCTGAACAGTGCCTAGCACACAGTAAGTACTTCACTAGTAGGTGCTATTACTTTCAAAATGATCACAGTCTGAATGGGAAAACAAGATGTGGACATGAAAAAATGAGAAAACATGGCCAAGAAGAACAAAGCGAAATGAGGCAATGCTCGATTACAAGATAGAAGAGGGTGTTCTGGACAAAGGATGGTAAGGAGGGAAGATTTCCAGACAGAGGTAACAAGGAGAGGAGGGTAATTCATAGAGAAGGCAGATGAGTATGCCCAGCAATTTTGGTTGCCTTCCCTCAACCAATCTCCTCTTCCCTGTTGCAGTAGATGCCCACCCCAAGGATGATCTAAGCCAGACTTAGAATGCCTTTTCCTTTGCCAGTGAGTCATCTCAGAATAGACATGTGATTCATTTGGGCCAATGAGATGTAAGAGGACAGTCTTCTGCAAAAGCTTTCCTCTTGGGTGAGAGAATAGCTGAGAGAATAAGAACCCTTTTTACTACCATACCCTTCCTTCCTACTTGGCAGGACATCACACTTCATGCTACATCAGCCATCTTGTGACCACAAAGAGAATCTTCCCCAAAGCTTACAATGGGGAAAGCCTAGGTCACCAGAGACATTGTTGAATTCCCAGACTGATCCTGGTACCATTTTCTTTTGGCCTCCTTGTTTTTTTAAAAAAGAAAAGATTTAAGCCTCTCTGAGGTCAATTGTCTCTTCCTTGTACCCTAACTGATTTGGGTACCTCAGTTCCCTCTGGGGTTGTTTTTTTTTTATGAGGAAGAGAGAGAAAAAGGGCAGTTTGGAAGGCAGAAGTCCTTGATCTGACCCTAGTTCTGCCTTTTAATTGCTCTGTGATCTTCACCAAATCCCTTCCTCTACTGTGTCTCTAATAATTATAGCTAATATTTATTGACTGGTTGCTCTGTGCCAAGCACTCTGCTAAGAACTTCCCTTGCATTATCTCATTTATCCTCACATTAACTCTATTATGTCAGTATGACTATTCTATTTCATGGACAAAGAGACTGAGGCCCCCAAAACATAAGTTAGTTAGTGCTGGATCTCTGGATTCCACACCCAGACTTGTCTTCACATTTCAGGCCCTCAGACCTAATACTGTAATGCCCAGTGGTAAAGTCTCCAGGCAAGGTGACCTAAAAGAGCTTCTCCAACTCCAAAATACTCTTTGTTTGTTGACCCATTTCTAGCTAGATGATCAACAAGCCAGCTTAGCCTAAAGAAGAAAGAAGTAAAGGCTGTCTTTAGCCATCTGAAAAGCTGTCATGTGAACAGGAGATTAGACATGCTCAGTATAGCTCAGAGGACATGAACTGGACCAGTGTAGAAACTCTAGAGAGATGAGAGTCAACTTATATAATGGAGAACTTTCTATCTGCCATTTGGCAGAGTGTAGATCTATGCCCAGATGTAATAACTCCTCCATCATGAAGGTTATACAAGCCTGTGTTTGATAAATCTTTGTCAGAAATCTGGCATTAAGCAGGGATGGAACTGAATGGCTTAAAACTTGAGGTAGGAATTAAATGGGATAATGCATGAGAATACACCCAGCACTACAACTGATAGAAATAAAGGGGTAAGTAAACTGTTGGGGGGGTTTTCATTCTCTTTTGACATTGAAATTCATGGATCTTAAGTTTCTCTAGTATGGATTTTTGGCTCTTTAGCTCTAATTCTGCATCTATAATTTCAATGCACTGTGATTCTGCCTTGCTAATACTCTAACTTTCCATGATCCTGTGGCTCAAGAAGCTAAGAAGACTATGAGCCTGTAATTTAATAGTCTCTAGTTTTAACAATTTCAGATTCAATAAAGCATGTCTTACCAACCCCATTAGGAAATTTCTTCAAATTCTGTATTACATTGGCCTGGGTACACATTGGACTACTCCTTCCACTCATTCCGTCATTCCATCAACATCCCCTACCACCTCAGCCTAATCAAATGCCCTGTGGATCCCTGCCCCCCTCTCCATTCTGCTGTCTTACAAAGCCATAAGAGGGTACATTCACTCATTACATGTTGATGCTGGCTTATTGAATAAGAGCCTTACACTGTATCCAAGCTTGTTCTTATTCCAAAGGATATATAAGAGAATGAAAAAAACATGGCCATAGTTCTCAGAGTTCCTAAGAACTATGGACCTAGCTCTCTTGCTTTTAAACAGAATTTAAACTCAACTCAACTATAAGACTTCAACTCTACCATAAGATCAAAATAAAATATCTAACAACAATAACCTCAATTACAGGTGTGGAGCTGTGGGCTGAATGGTTTTTGTGCACATCTTCAACTTATCTGGTAGCCTGTCTCCCTACTCATATATGAGATTTCCCCCTAAATCAAAAGTATGTCTTCTCAGCCAGATTGGGAATTTTCCAGAAAAAGATCATGTCTTCCCAATGAAACTGGAAATTTCCTGTATTCATGACTATACTTGTCTTGCATAGTATCTGGGTTTGAGTTGGATGTTGAATAATGTTCTTCCACCAGATCAATAAATTCCCAACGGTAAGTTTATTGAGTCATTGGACTGACAATTGCATAAAAGCAGAAGCCATTTGTCCTCTTAAGATAGTGAAATCCCCACTGTCAAAGGCTGTGACTCCACCCTCAGATGGGGAGAGGAATCTCCCCACCAACAAGAAATCAAGGGCCTTCACCTTTCTGTACATTCTTTCTTTCCCAGCCCAGGGATTTGGCCATGAGAAGAGATGTTTTCCCTAAACAGACAGATAAATTAAAAACAGTAGATTCAGGAAGCAGAATAGGAAGTCAAGCACCTTCCAAGATGAACAGACTCTCTCCTGGTCTATCCAGTACCCTCTCCTAGAAGTTAACCATTCTTCTGCCGGAAAGGTCCTCTTCCAGCTCCTCCCAGGAACTCGGGGCAAGTGAAGATGTCAGCACCTTGGACAGCGCCCAATCCATTATAGGATGGAACCAGCGCGAGGCTCTCCAACTCCCTTAGCCTCTGGGTGATGGATTTCCTCATTTCTCAATTTGATTAAAGCCCAGTGGATAACCAGAGCGCCTTGTTCCTTTCTCTTCTCTCTTCCTGATGAACATAATTAACTCCGTTAGCCTAGGGATACTTACTCTTAAATACAGCCTGCCCAGCCCCCACTGAGGCATGAATCAGTAATACACAGCCACAGCACTTGGAAGACTTATATGTTTCTTCAGAAGGACAAAGGTGGAAAAGGAAGCTCTCCAGGAGCTATGTAGAGGCTGCAAATGGAGATTGTGATGTGATGGGTGGGTAAAGGAGTCAGGAAAAATGAATTCTGGTTTTACCACTCTCCAACATATGCTCTGGAGAAACTCAAATGCTTTTTCTTTCTGAACCTGTTTTTCCACTTGCGAGATGATGATGTTTGACCAGGCAATCTCCCATGCTGTGCTCAGTGCTAAGATTCTGGGCTGGGGATCTTAAACTAGGAAAGGAAATGGATTTACCCAAAGACACCAAATTCTGCCAAGCTGGGTTTGAATTCATAGCTTCCAGGTTCTAATTAATGCTATTTTCCCTCCACAGAACTTAGCACTTTATCTGTATTACAGGCTTTCTTGCCTCAGGATGAAAACTTATGAAATTGAAGACAGGTGGGATTATATTAATTGGTGCCAACAAAAATAATATTTAAAATATGTGGAAATGCTTATCTCTCTGAAGAGAACAGAGACCGCAGCATAAACGATTAAGATTAGGGGAAAAGGATAAATAAAGAAGTGCATAATTGGATAGGAGGATAGAAAATAGATGAATTATAGATGGATTAGTATATTGATAGGTGAAAATATGACCTCTAGGTGAATCTAGAGATATAGGAATAAAAGAATAGGTAGTTAGTAAGGCCAGTAAGTGGATGGGTTGATATATAGCTGAATAATTGTGTGGGTAAGCCAGGCATGGTGGCTCACGCTTGTAATCCCAGCACCTGGGAGGCTGAGGCAGGAGGATCACTGCGAGTTCGAGACCAGCCTAGGCTACAAAGTGAGCTCAAGGCTAGCCTGAACTGCATAGAGAGACCCTGTCTCAAAAAGACAAAAATAATAATAATTGTGTGGGTGGATTAGTAGTTAAATAATTGCATTATTGTGTGGGAAGATAAATAAAAGGGTAGGTGGAGAGAAGAATTACAAAAGAAAACATACAGTGATATCCCTAATGTCACAAAGGTTTTTTAATGGAGACTTTCTATTGTTAGTACCAGAAAAAATGACTATGGGATTTGTTAAATATGCTTAAACTGTGTCAAAAGTGTTAATTGTTAAGGATCCAAAAATCTTAAGTGATTTCAAACTGTATCAATAGAAATCTAATGAGATCAAAAAGACTGATGACTCTGCCCTTATCTGAACTGTTCATACTGCCTTGAAGCCTTATCTGCTCTGTTCATCCACAAAGATGACAGCATGTATGGCCCATACGCATAGAAGACACCATATGGAGTGGTCTAGAGTCCTGAAAAGAAACTCAGGAGTGATGATCTCTATGTCCTAGGATCTAGCTGGTTGTCCTGGGGTATGCTCTGTGGCCTCAAAGGCAAAGCTGGCTCCCAGAGAAGCCACAACACTGATTTTTCAGCTCGACATGAGCAAAAAGACTTTCTCCCAGGCAGAGTTATCACTGGAAAGCTCACTGCCGTAGGAGACTGATCCTAGGGCAGTGAGCTCCCCAGTCCTCAGAGTATATCAGTGGGGCCCAGACATCTTTTATCAAAAGCCACAAAGTAGAGATTTGTTTGTTTTGTCAAGTTGAGATATGCTTCTATTCTAAAATAAAATAATCTACATCTTTTTACTCCTTAACAAATTAGATTTATCACCATTCTGTGCTCAGACTGGAGTGCAGGGAATTTCTGCCCTGAGCTGAGTATTTGGAGGAATCTAATATCTTATGGGACCCTCAACTTTCTCAACATATAGAATTGGGGCTTGAATAATGAGAAGTTGCTGAAAATGTCCTTTCATACCCCTAAATGACTGGAGAAAGAAGGATCAGGGCTGCTCAGAGCCAATCCATGACCCAGATTCCCTGTAATTAATTTACCTACGTCACTGACATGTTGGCTCCCGATCAACGCCACCTCCTCAACCCCAGCCCAGCTCTCTGGCATGAGATTAAATCAATTAGGAGGCGGAGATCTGGCTGGTGCTGGTTAGGGACAGCAGATAATTCACTTACATAACAGGGGATTGAGGTTTGGACTTGGCTCTTGAATAGTGGGGGTGGATCTCAGAGCCCAGGTCTTTGCAGGGAAACTCCCAGACTTGAAAGCAAATGCAAAAAGAGAAAATGAGCCCTGGGAAAGAGGAAGCAGTTGCCCCAGGACCATCCTTCATCTCATCCCTTATTTTCTGGGATGAAAGAGGACCAAATTGAAAAACCCTTCTCCTGCCCCCCAAATGAGAGTGTCTCCATCACCAAGATTCTTCAACAATGCCAATCTAGCCAAGTCTCTCTCCTTAGCCTGTCTTTCAAAGCCCTGTAACCTCACCAACTATGTCTCCTGCTTGCAAAGGGTGGGGCAGGCTGAGAGGAAGCTACCATGCCTGGGCCCCAGATAGACACTGGAAGTACAGAGAGAACAGACACATTTCCTCCTCCAGGAGTGCTGCCTTATGGGGGATCTACAACAACTATGCCCCATGCTATGTGTTATACAGAGCTGTGCATGGGCAGAGCATGAAGGGGGCACAAGTCAGGGAGGTCTCCCAGGCCAGCTATAGAAGGCTTCCCAGAGGAGACAGTGCTGGCTTTCCCTGAGCTGTAAAGGAAGGATGATGGATTAGTGGCAGTTCGTTAGGCTGACCTAGCTGCAGGAGGGCTCTGCGTGGAGGGAACAGCATGTACAAAGGCATGGCAGTAAGACATCTTGGCACACAGAGCTATGAGAAGTTCTTGCAGATGGAGCCTGGAGCATGAGACAGAGATGGGGGAGATGGGGAGAAAGGAAGCTAAGTCCAGGTCTCACTTTGATGATATGCCAAGAAAGGACTGAGGCAAGGAGCCCAGAGTCTCTGATCAATCCACACTTCCCGAGCACTGACAGCATGCCAGGCCCTGAAACTGGGGGCTGGGCAGAGTTGGGGGAACAGAGATCAACATGACTCAGGCCCTTTCCCCAGGAGTTCTAAAAATACGCAGATGTTCCCCTTTACCAAGTTGGGTAGCCCCAATTTGGCTCCAAGTAGGATTCAGGCCTAGATGGTAGCTTCTGGAGTGCCCTTTGTTGGCTGAACTTGCCCTTAGCCTTTTGTCAAAGGTCTGGGATAAACAGACAAATAGTCTTGTTGGTTAAGGGGGAGCTGATCTCTGGGGTCCTCCCTGGCCTTCTAAAGGTGGAGGTCTTGTGGTGAGAACAGTCTCATGAGCAAATGCAGACACATGAGAGATAAAGACAGGATGGATTGGTATCCTGGGATGGGGGCAAAGCATGGATTGAAGTGATTAGGGGTAGACTCACCAGGGTCCATTAGATGTCAGGGAAGAAAAGAGCTAAGAAAGGGTCTTGGATTATACTCAAGACTTTTATCTTGGGCCACACTATTCTCTGGGAAATGGGAGAACACAGAAGTCAGAGGGCAAGGAAAAGAATTGTGTTTCAGCTGCTTAAATCTCAGGATTTGTCATCTGGGGGCCCAAGAGTCCCAAGATCTCAGTCACAACACAAAAGCTGCCTGCAGAATTTTCTTCAAGTGGAAACCCTCCTTTGACTCCCTGCTCTCCTTTACTCTTTCCTTCAGCAGCTCTGACTACCTTTTCTTTCCACACTGGCTCTGGCTGAGTACAGAGGCACATATCTGTGCATCACCCTGTTCTTTACCCAAAAGGATAGTACAAAGCACAAACTTTTCTGCATGAAAACTTAGGCCTAGAGTTGAAGCTTGTGGTTCAGATTTATTGCAGGGCTGAAAAGATTTTAAGAACTATCTTTTATGATTACAAGCAATAGAAACAGAAAAAATTTATTGGCAGTTCCACCAAGCAGTTCCAAATGGATGAGAAAGCTACAGAACCAAATGAGTGGGCAGCTAGATTCACAGCCAGGTTCAAGCTATAGGAACAACTGGCCCCAGTTCCTTGACCTCTGAACATCACTCAATTGCATACTCAGAGCCTTGCATGACAAAATCACAGAGGGATTCTAATTAAGTTTCCCTTTTGCCCAATTAATTCTCAAACCAAATCCTAAGTCAGTCACCCAACTGGTCCAATTACCAAAAGGTGAAAGTGGAAGCACATATTGGTCATATTTAAATTTCAAGGAGCCACACAAACCATGGAGGGCCTAGGAAGAGAAACAAACCAAGTTGTGCTTCCTGTGAGTTGGCAGACACTATGCCTGGCCTTGGAGGAGTAACAAGAAGCCAATTCACCCTTCCCATGAGCCATGCAAACCATGCAGGGCCCAGGAAGAGAAACAAGCCAATCTGCCCTTCCATAAGCCAACTGAGCCAACTGGAATGCAGGCTAAGAGACAAAAACCCATCCCCCCTCCAAGCAACCAACCAGCTGATTCAGAGGACAGGATGAGTTGATAGCAACTGAGGTACAAATACAACTTAATGCTTGTATTGTTCAATTGACTTTGTGGGCCTAAGGCTGGCAGTCTGCACATCTATTAAGATTATAACAGTATGCAATATAGCAAATATGGAGGACTGCCTTCTGTCTTGTTTTTGAAATCCAATATTGTTCTCACTGTTGTGTTTTATTCTTTTATCATTTTGTTTTATTCAATGTTCTGTTTTGATTGGTTTTATTCTGTTTTGTTTTATTTGATTTTATTATGTCTGATGGTATGTCTGATGGCAGCAATTTTGAAGATAACAAGAGGCATTATGGTAGCCATTGTTGATTTCCTGTTCTGAAGTTCTGTATCACTTTCACTGTTTTGTTTTGATTGGTTTTATTCTGTTTTATTACGTTAGGTTTTATTTTCTTTAAAATAAATAAATAGATTTCAAGTGAGAGATGGGAGTACTAGTTTCCACAAAAATTCACCTCATGGGAGACTCACTCAAAATACAAAGCAATAAAATAGTCTTACATGGGTAAAAATATGAAAAATGTACACTGCACCTTTACTAAAGATCCAATATGTCCTGAATGCATTACCAAGGAGTCTTATTTTTTGTTTTGTTTTGTTTTCTTGTGCTGCACATGACACCCAGAGACTTCACACTGAGCTACAGCCAGCCTGTTTCTTGTATGTTGAAACAGGGTCTTGCTAAACTACTAAGTTGTCCAGGAGGGGCTTGAACTTTCAGTCCTCCTACCTTGACCTCCCAGAATGCTGAGATTACAAGTGTGTCCCACCACATTTGACAAGGGGCTTTAAATACACAAATTTTCAAGGCAACTCTATAACCTACACAAGATCTGATCCCATTTTACAGATGACAAAATTAAAGTTCGTAGAGGTGATGCAGCTATCACAATGCCATGCAGCTAGAAAGTGACAGAGTCAAGATCAGAGCACAGGCAAGCTTTTTGTAATTGCTAATTAATACATTATAACCCTTCCCAAATTGTAAAGGCAAAGAACCTGTACATATGGTTTCTACTGTGTTAAAGAAACATGATTGGAAATAAACACTGTATCCCAATGTCTTCACACAACAATTGCTGCGATAATGGGATATTTTGTCCAGCTTTTTAATATTTTCCAGTATTTTCTTTTTTAATAAAGAGTGCATTTGGGCTTAATGACCAATGGAAAATACATAAAAAGTTTTAAAGATACAAGAATATTGGCATAATTATAGAGAAAAATTCATAGAAAAAGATGAAGAAAATTCATCAAATAAGCATTTCAACCTCTAATTTTCAAAACACAGTATGGAGGGGGAAACTAAGGTAAATTTCATTTAAAAACCATATGTAACAATGACATTGATGAAGTATTGGTACTGACAGTGCTTGGTCCCTCCAAGCCTCCTAGTCACAGTCTCTAGCAGCTTGGAAACAACTGAGCTTTCTCAAGCAGCCTGCAGTTCCCACAGTGTTTGCTGTGAGAGCTGGTGGAGCTGCGATGGGTCCCAGTAACCACAGTTATCTCAGCCTGAACACTGAGCCAGTGTGGGAAGAGCCCGGCATGCCCACCTCTTGTAACATTTCATGTTATCAGGTCCTTCTGCACTATGAGAGTTCCAGCTCTGGTGGCTGGATTCTTCCTTTCTGCTAATTTTGTCTCTCATTTTTCAGGCTTCAAGATTTACTGGCCGTGCTGTGAATGGGGCCAGTCTCAGGCCCCTGAGAGGTGCCTTCTGCCTCTCTCTGGTCTGAGTTGCAAGTCCTCTATGATGAGCACCACGGATGAGGAAAGGGTAGAGATTTGGGTCTCTCCTGCCTCAGTTGAGTCCAACAGCCTCAGGGGACTCCAGGATAACATCCCAATCAGGTGGAAGAGGCAATCTCTGTTTGCCAGAAGGCATCCCAGTAGGAGAAGAGAGAACAGTGCTGACTTGTACAGAAAGAAGGCAATCTTTTCCAGTCTTCACTTCTGAACCTTTTTCCCAGCACTCTAGGCCTCTCTACCCTTATACAAGTAGACAGAGTCTCTGTTATGGCCTCCCCTGACCCCCAGGGCTCTCTGCCCCCCACTTTCCTTTCTTCACTCTGCTAAGCACAAGGAGGTTTCTTGGTGCCCTGGGTATCCTCTGGCAAGGTCTCCCCCTCTCTGCTCTTCAGGGTTTTCCCTGGGGAAACCTAGGGAACTACATAGCCTTGAAACTTTTCTAGCCCAGGGATGACATTCTGTGTTTTGTTCATTCCTCCTGGCCCTTCTTCTCTCCTCTCCTTAGCAGCTTCTTCACCAATCTGCTCAACTTCCTGCTCCTTCCAGATGCAGTTCCTTGCTGTGAGCTCCTAGAGAATCTCCCAGATCAGCCACTTTGGCTCCTGTAGCTCAGTTAATTGCCTACTTTGGGAAGCAGTTGCTGATCCCTGCTCCTCCCCAACACTGCAATAGGCTCCTCTGGCTCCCAGTCAATTTCCATTGCAGCATGTGGTCAGTGCCTGCTGCCCCACCCCCATGGTGGGCTGGTTGAGGTTAAGGACCATATTTGTCTCTGCATCCCAGAACCCAGCATGGACCTTGGTACAGAGTGCTGCAGAGAGAGAAGCAGCAGGTAGGTGAAGGCAGCTGCGAAGGAGGAGGGCCCAGGCCCAGGTCAAGGAGGGCAGGCAGGGCAGGCAGCCAGCCCAGCAGTCCAAGCCAATGCTACCTCAGCAGCTTCTGCCAAACTCTAGCAAGGCATCTATGCTTGGGTGGCAGTCCCAATGGAGAGGCTCGTGGGGGGAGGAGGACACTCTGCTAAGGTCAGCACAGTCCTCAGAATTCTCTCTGAAGGTGGAGGCCAGAGGATCTAAGGCCAATCCTGGACTCAGGGATAGTTGGAAATGATGCTTCCTTCTCTCTAAGGGAAGTGATTCAGGTCCTGAAAAACTAGACTCCAGAGCTGAGCAGGTCTCCAAGGGACATTTCCTAGATACAGGAAACTCCTACTTCACTATAGGCTGTGGAGCCCAAGCTCACATGCCCTCTGGGCAGGAAGCTCTTTCCCTTTTATGGCAGCCCCTCACTCTGATAGTTTATGCATCAATTGTTGAGCTGTCCCCAATGCCTCTTCTGTACCAAGGTCCATGCTGGGCTTTGGGGATGCAGAAGCAAATGTGATCCTTAACCTCAGCCAGCCCACTAGGAGGTGGGACAGCAGACACTGACTACATACTGCAGTGGAGAAGACTGGAAGCTAGAGGGGCCTATCCCAGTCTTGGGGTGGAGCAGAGATCAACAACTGCATCCCAAAGTAGGCAATGAACTGAGGGGGGCGCAAATAAACATGTACAGTGAGTTCATGGCTTCAATCACCATCTAAATGCTCCTGACTCCATGATTTGTCTCTCCAGCCTCAACATGGCTCCTGAACTCCAGACTTAGATATCCATCCAACCAACCAACACAACTATAGGGATGTCTCAGCCGCCCTTCCTCAGTCAGAAGGTTCACCTTCTGTTTTAGTCACATACTGGTCACTGGGACTCAGTATCCAACACTAACATATGAAAGGAGGAGAGGTTTTTTTGGTTTTTATTTTTAAAGGGTTTTTGTCTCTAGCTGATTTTAGAGAAGTGGCTTGAGGGAAAGGAAAGTGCCACAAAGGAAAGCTGCTTGTCATGGCAGCCAGGAAGCAGAACAAGAATGGAGAAGAGATGGACCCTCCCAGATCAGATCATGTCGCAGTGATCCACCTCTTCTTGCCAGGGCCTACCTCCTAAAAGCACATTTGTCTACAGTGCCTCCAAGATAAGTCACCTCTCAGAAGTTCCTCAGATAAGCACATTAGGCTTTAGGGGGATATCCAGACATAAATCATAACACCCCTTCTGTCTATGCCACACCTGGCCTTCCTTCTCAGTGAATGCCCTTCCATCTAAAGGCCAGAACCCCAGATCCAGAACCCAACACCTTGTATCCAGTCTGTCACCAGGTCCTGAGTGCTTCAATTCACCTACTTACCTTGCTATTTCCCTGCTGCCACCCTGTCTGTGCTCTACCATCTTTTACCCATAGCCCCTCCAAAGTCTTCTGTTGTTTTTTTCACATTCCACCCTTCCATCATACAGTGAGAACAGTTTTTCCAAAATGTAAATAAAATTGTGTCATCTCCTGCTTAAAAGCCATCAGCAGCTTCTCCTTGCCTCTGGGATAAAGGACAAAATCTTCAACAAGCCCTGCAAAACCTTTGCTGACCAAGCCAGCTCTATCTCAACAAACCCCTACCCCATCTCTCCATCTCTCATCTCCAACACACTTAGCCTCATCCTCACCTTAGAAACTTTTGTGCACTTTATTCTCCTTGTCTTCTCCATGGGCACAGACAGATTATCCTCTTTTCCTCTTTCAAATGACTCCCAGAACATCTGTTCCTCACATGTTCCCGCCCCTGAACACCAGTCTCTCTGCAGCCCTTTCCACCTGAAGGAACAGCTGCAGGACACAGCAGGGGGTTGCAAAGTGAATGTGTGTTTAGGAGCCAACATTCTGGACTTACCCAGCATCCCCAGATGCATGTCCCTGCCTGGCTCATGGGTACTGTCAGGACTCCCATTCACTCCTGATTGTTTCCCATTTCCCAACTGGGGACTAGGGGTAGAGGACTGGAAAATCTCCCTCCCTTAGTCTTGCCCCCTTCTACTGAGGGGCAAAGATGAAGCTTGTTCACTCTGCCTGGACTTGCACTCCAGGCTCTCCCTTGACAAGTCAGCCAGCCTCAAGCCAGGTACTAAAGTCAGAGAGTTCCAGTTTCCTCTAGGCTTCCCTCCAGCATTTTGCACACCTCACAGTGTCGCATTTGCCTGTGGTAGTATGAGTTTGTCTTCTGTAGGTGAGGTGCTCAGCTTGCTCAGGAGGCATGGGTTTTCATCTCTGTACCCCAAGCCTCACTCAAGGATAATCCAAGAGTAAAGGTTCAGGAAAGGCTCCACATACAAATTCAGAACTACCTTCATGTAAGTGTGTGTTTGGGTTTTTGTTTTCACACAAATGGCTATTAAACTCCGTTCCGTCTTGAACTTTCTGTGAAGAATGTTCCTGAGAAGCTGATGGACTTGGGCTTTGATCTAAGCTCCATCTCTTACTTACTATGTGACCCAGAGCAAATGCTTAGCTTCTCTGGTGTTTAGTTTTTCCTTCTCTATGAGAACAGCCTCCTCGTAGGGTTTTCACAACTGAGATATCTCATACTAGGGTGTGACGCAGAGTGTGTGCTCAGCTGTTCCTTCTCTCCCTCACTACAGTCTTTAAGTCCTCATGGGAACTTGCCCTCCATGAATTTGAACATGTTGTTATCACCTATAGTTAGAGCCAATCCATATTATTCTGAAACCCAGTCCTGCTATCGGACACAGCCACCATCCCACCCACAGATTTATAGGCATATTTCATTTAACTTCTTTCTAGTCTTTAAAAAATGCACTAGATTGAGCAAGACAGCATGGAAGACTGAGCCCCAAGCAACATAATATCTTTACCCCAAGTGCAGCTGATTCAACAATACGTTCTCCACTGGCTGTCCAGATAGTTAGGGATCCCCCTAAGGGGTCACTGTGTGATCCCGCGTCTTTCTTGGAAGTCCTGTGCCTTGGGAGCTATTCCAAGTGCCCCATGAAATTAAGATTATCAAGTTTCCAATAGACCCTAAGCCATTACTCAGGTTCTCCCAAAGCAAGACAGAGGAGAGATTAGCCTGATTCTTTTAACCAAACCTATGGTCTTGATGATCACTACCTTTTCTTCTTCTTTTTAAAATGATATAAATTTTTTTTCTTGTGTCTTTGTTAATACTGTTAAATTTGAAAAATTTTTAATAGGTAATAACGAGTCTCACTTTAAAATGATCAAGTTAACACAGGCTATTTGCCTACAATATTTGGCCGTTGGCTAACACCAGTTTAAAACTCTTAAGCAGAACCTCCCTGTATCACAGGAAATTTGCTTTCTAAATGAATGAAGTCTTTCTATATGAAGATAAATGTCTTTCCTGCTCTCTGACTCATTGTAAATGTGGAATGGTGAAAATCAAATAATTGCTGTCTTATAATATTGAATCAAGCATTTGCTTTTAAAAAATATAATGACGTTGTTTCTTAATAAAAGCTTAGCTGTATATTTTAAGACCTAGAAAATAAACTTGGGCAATCATGACTTTCAAAGTTTTGTAAGAATATTGAGTACACAAAAAGCCAGTATAAGAAGAAGCATAATGAAATCCAGCAGGAATAATTTGTAATTAGAAAGCCCCACGCAATGCTTCAGCCAAAGATAATGGTGATCTATCTTAAAAACACATGTGTCCCATGCTGGGCGCTGATGAGTCTAATCAGACATACTTCACTGACATTTTTCACAATACCAAGGGGCCCCTAATTGCTGGTAGGGTGCGGACAGCTGAGCATCTTGTTGCTCCTCTCAGGAGGTCATGATGATTGAGAGCAAGCCAAACACCCACAGATGAAAACACAGCCCTTCTCCTACTTGTCTGTGTCCTTAGCCAGGTTCCTTAAACTCTGAGCTTCAGTTTCATCATCTTTAAACTCTGGACTGAGAAGCACCACCTTTCAGGGTGGTGCTGTGAGCACGAAGTTAATTCTATCTGAAGTCTACCTGACTCACAAGGTGTCTCCCCTACTCCCCTCTTGCCACCAAGGTACTGACAGAAAGGGCAAAGAGCATGTTTGCCCATCTTCTCATCCCTTTATTAAGGACATCAGGTCCAGCCTTTGTGTGCAGGGTCGCTGCTCACAGAAGCTGTGCCCTGAGCCCAGCTCTCATCACAACACCGTGAACCTGGGCCTGGCTCTGATCAGCTGACTTGCTGGTGATCTGCCCAGCTCCAGCAAAGGTGGCTTGGCTCCAGCAAGGGCTAAAAGTTCTTCATTTCATTTCCTGCTTGAGTTTAACCATCTGGGAAAGTGGATGTGGTAAGAGAGGGAGAAGAAATGCACTATTTCTATCCTTCCTCTCCATTTTCCCCCATAGCCAGGCACAGTGATGTATGGTCAGGCATTGTCTTGGACCCCAAGAAAGCTCCTCCAGGGGTCCCCTGTATGAAGTCCCATGGGCTGAGAATGATCTCCCTCTCCATTCCTCTATAGCACCTCTACTATTCTTCCATCAGTTTCTCTCTTTTTGTGTCCATTCTACTAGGACCAGTCACTCCTGTTTCTCAGGAGCTCTTGCCACATGCCTGACCCTCATGGACTGAGCACCAGGGGCACAGGGATGATGCAACCTAGGCTGTGCCCTGCAAGTGCTCATTTTACAGTGCCTCAAACAGCCTACACAGTGGGCAGCCTGAGCCAAAGTCTACACAGCCCCTTTTAAGTGGTTATGTGGTTTTGGGTCAACTATTTTCTCTGGGTTTTCACCTCTGCATTTCAAAGTTAGGGCCAAGAAACCTACATATCAGGGCCATTGTAAGAAGTCAATACAACCCATGCATAAAGTTCTCCACTCAGCGCTTTAGTCTGCTTGCCTTCCCTCTCTTCTTCCAACCCTCTTCCCTTCTGCAGCTGCTGCTTCCAAAGGGAAGGCCAGGGCTAAGTCTATGAGTAGAGGCTGGAACCCTGTTCCCAGCTTGGGACCTGCAGACCCAGGTCAGATAGGCATGGAAAGGCCAGCTTTGTGCCTGGCAGTCGGGGCAAGGAGCTGCCATGCTCTGCCTGCCAGGTGCTTTTTTCCCAAAGTAGATTCAGTCTTCTGACCTCCTTTTCCTCTGTCTCTCAGTGGCTAATTAGTGCCAATTGTGGGCTCTTTTTAGCCTTTCCTTTTATGAACTTCCAAATGGCTTCTTTTCTCTTTCCCCAAAGAGGGCTGGTGACACAGTGGCCAGGCAAAGCTAAAGCTCCTACCACAGCCGGGCCCTATACTAAGACCAGGTGAATGCTCCTTATTCTGGCTGTACCGCAAGGGCCACCAAGGCACAGAGTCTTGGGTTGCTGCAACAGGAAATTTCTTCTTGACTCCTTAGTCTGATGTCCACCCATCATACTAAGGTTCCTAAACTGAGCAGCAAGTCAGCGTTCTGATCATCCTTGTAGGCCTTCCTACCCACCCACTGCCTGCCTTCCAGAGTGTGTTGAGTTCACAGAGATTCCCAAAGACACTACACCCCATGGAGGAGAGGGAAGCTATCCCAAACCCACCTCAGGCTGAACAGTTTATCATTGGGGGCCAGCATTGGGGAAATCCAGAAACCTAGATCCAGACTCACTCAAATAGTCAAAATGAGGATGAGAAAGATGAAAAGGTTCTGGAGTGACAAGGAGTTCTCTATACCTATGCTGCTGGCAGTAGATGGCCCATTTGCAAAAAGCAGGTTTTCTGGGGGCTCCAGCATAGTGGTGGTAGGAAAAAAACAGTCATGAGACCCAGGGTCAAAGATTACCAGTAAGATGGACTGAGCCCCAAGGTGGAACTAAAAACCTCCATCAGAGAGACAGGACTGCTCCAGCTGGAAAGCAGGGCCATGGCAACTGTGCCAGGGGTGACTTACAAAGAAGCCTGGATCTAACAGGAATGGTGGAAGGTCCAGATGATGTCACACAGGAGTTCTGAGCAGAAGCAAAAGACTACAGAGGCCAGAGTAAACATCAGGAAGTTTTCATTAACAAGTGTTACTATGAAGTCCAGGAGATCCTGTGTCAAAGATTCAGGAGGCAAAATGGAGTTGCCAGGGATTTAAGCACCTGCCTGGCAAGTGCGAGGTCATGAGCTTGATCCCCAGTACAAAAAAAAAAAAGGGGGGGTTTGCTAATAATCTTGAGTTTCAAGGCCTGCATCATGGTTGGCTCTGCATTCCCAGCAGGTGCTAAGAGAGTGATGCTAGAACTACTCAGTGCCAAGCTGTCCTCCAGGCTCCAGCTCCGGTGAGTGGGAGGCCACCACATGTTCTCATCACGCCTTCTCACCTTGAGCCAGAGCTGTTGTCCGTTTACCCCTCTGCTAATGGAGTCCAGGTGTGTGCTTTATTCCCTTGAGGGAGACTTCCTGGAGAGCACACCTCTTCCTACCTAACCACCACACCTAGGTCACCTTCAGCCACAGAGCCTAGTGCAGGCTGATGTACATTGTCGTGATGTCACTCCAGATGATAAGGCCATTGAAGATCATACTGCCTCCTCCTCTAATTGGCTACTGATCCTTGAGCTCTGCCCACCCATTGCTGTCATTTCTGGCTCCACTGGGTGAGAAGCAGTGGTCACTTGAAGGTTGTCCTTTACAATAAACTGGTTGGCTGTCTAGTCTCTCTTTGGGGAGAGAGGTTGTATCAGTATCCTTGTGAGACAATTATATCTCCATCTGTGGGTCTGTAACTGTGGCCTTTTTCAGTGCACATATCTATAATTCTCTCTGCTTATCTTTGTAATGCTTGGTCTCTTTCTAAAGATATGTGCCCATGTGTTTCTTTGTGCATTTCACAGCAAAGCTTTCTTTAAATATAACAACAGATTTTATTGGGGTTTATTGTATAATAAACGAAAGCACAATATTGTCCTTCTTGTTTCACCTCCCAAAGGTCTAAAGTTTCCATTCCAGAGTGATTTCCACCAAACAGGAGAATCTGATTCATGCTCTGCTGGGGTTTGCTTGTATTCAAAAAGACAGGAAAGTTTTAGTTGATGAATTGCAAAGCTTCAGAGGGGCCAGAAATTATGCCTGAATGAATTGGAAGAGATCCCAAGTCTTCAGACACTTTAGGGCCACTGGGTCTATCATCTAGTATTCTCATAGTCCAGACTGATATATGTGTGCTCCTGGAACTGAGCTTATATTGATTATAAAATTTATTTTCACCATGCTTGCCATGATCTCCTTCTTCACCATCATCACCACTATTATTACTACTATAGTCATTACTACCCACCATCCCCATCAGCACCATGGTCAACTATCAAAAGTACAACTCTCACACCATAATCACTGTCATCAACAGCACTATTCCACTATTACTATCAGAGGCTTGTACTATGTTCTGATAGCCATTCCTCTTTACTCCTCAATAATAAGGACCATGACATTCTGCTGGGCACATCACCTCATATTTCCCAGATTCTTTGAAAGTAGTTAAGTATGCCATATAACTGAAAATGTTGAAAGAAATTATGGGAAATGCCCATAAATGGAAAGAGGGTCTTTATCTTTCTCTTCCATGTGCCATTTGGATGACAATAAAGACTACACCCCAAGGGAAGATGGTGTAGAGAGCCAGAGTGTGGGTTTATCGTGCCTGTGGACAGACTATTCAAATGCTAAAGTACTGCTACTGGATTTTCTTCTGAAAGAATAAGATGAAGTTGTATTTCTATTATTATGTGATTTACTGTCATTTGGGGCATTCTGATACACACAGTTGAACTTAATCCTAGATGCTGCACATCACCATCACTACATATTATTTTGCATTGAATTGTCCAAGCCAATGATCTAAAGGAGTGAACACAAAACGCCAGAATTAGGGTAGGATCCTGACTGTGGGAAGTCACCTTCTCTGCGACGCACACAGGGGCAAGCAGGATGAACGTTTCAGCACCACGGACAGATCAGAGGCCACACAAGCACAGTGGACTAGACATAGCAGGACAAGGTGAGAAGTGCAGTGGGGCAGGTGGTAGTTTGGTTCAGTGGCACCAGCATCTGTTCTAAGAACTGAGCTAAATACCATGATAAATTTCCATCACACCTTACTTTAGCTGTTAGGACCAGAGCAAGGATATTATCATGGGAAGTCATTCTGAAGAAAGGACAAAGGAGTGAAACAACACTATTTGACAGAATGGATTCCTGTGGGGAGGGGGTTATTGAAAGGGCATGAGTGAGCCAATTGACTTGTCTGTGAATGAAAGGAGAACATAGCTCTGGATTGCAATTAAAGAGCATGAGATTTGGGGACCTCCCATTCTTCAAATTCTGTATCAGTGGTTTCAGTTTCTGCCCTAGGATTCTAGGATGCTGTGAGTGTTTGAGCATATGGAATCCATGGCTAAGTTTCTAAAATTCCAATTCTAAAGCTACACATCAGTGAGCTTCTGTTGTGTAACAAATCACCCCAAGATTTAGCAGCTAAAAATAATGAACATTTCATTTGCTCACAATTCTGTGAGTCAGCAATCTGGGCTTGAATCTGGTGGCTAGTGCTTCTGGTTTCACCTGGTATCCCACAGGCAGTTGAAGCCAGGTGGCAGACATCTGAGAGCTGGCTGCCCTAGAGTTCAGCTGAGATAGTTATTCTCTAAGATGCTTGCATTTCTACATATGGCAATTTCAGGGAAGCAAAAGAGGGGAGCCCCACTGTATAAGTACTTGTTAGTCCTCTGCTCACATCACACTTGCTGATGTCTCATTAGCCAAAGGAAATCCCAGGGCAAAATGAAAGGCAGTGTGCAGATGCAAAACATAAAAGTAAGGGTTCAGAGACAGAATTCCTTTGGAAACACTGATAAAACAACCTACCATGGGCTGTATATGGTTCACTCACCACCATTCATACAGTATTAGCAACACTATTAAGTCCATGTTATGATTCAAAGTGACTATGGTTCTATGGCTGTCTTTGGTTCTTAGAATTCAATGTGATTCTAAGATTCTGTGATTCTAAAAGTGGAAGCCTGGATTCAGCTGTGGAAGAACATGAGGTCCTAAGAGAAGGCTAAAAGAGTCATACAACTGTCTTTCCCATGTCCAGCGCTCAAACCCCAACTCTGCCTGAATCACAGTAGTAGCAGCAACACAAGTTGGAAGCAAAAATTCTAGATTAAAGGCTCTGTTTCATCATTTGGTGTGCATGTGTGTGCACACACGTGTGCACATGTTTATGCTGCTGGAGAGGGAACCCAGGTCTTTATGCCAATGAGGCAAGTTCTTTGTCACTGAGCCATTTGGCCAGCCCTGCAAGCATAGCTCTTAAACAACCAGTGTTCTCCTGTAGCCGGCAGGATGTCAATCCATTTTCTGAATGATACAGAACAGTGGCAAAGCCAGAAGCAAGGCGCCCACTAATTTCCATTATCAGAGGCCTGGATGTCAGCGCATCTGAGGAAGGAGAGTTTGCTCCCATCACCTTGAACTGCATCTTGAGATGCTGCGGAGACCCTACATTTTAAGGAAACTAAGATTCAAACAGGGATTGCCCGTGGTCTATCCTTATCTCTAAATGTCAAAGAAAGAAGGGATTGGAAGGGATCCAAAAATGCCCCTTCCTGTTTCCCTCTACTTACTTTTGTCCCTCACCCATGGAATCTACATTACAGTCCTAGGTTCAGACCCGACTTAGCCTTGAGCTTCAGTTGCTCTATCCTTCAGCTTCTCCAAGAGCAGCATAAAAACCTGGTGACTGAGGAACTTGCTCACAGCCACACATCTGGCCAGCAGCAGACTAGGAGGGAACACTGGATGAGCTCAACTCCCCTTTGGTAAATTTCAGTTTCTGATTCTAAACAGGAGATAACAAGCCCAGCATGGGGCATCATGTGTAAACTGTAAAGCACAATAAAAAGGCAGTAAAAGCATCATCTTTTATTGAGTGGTCTGAGAATCTGAGGGGGTGGGATTTCAGAAGATTCATCCCATTCATTTATATCAGGCCAGAGTGGAGGAGGAGGGTATTAAATATCAGTTATTTAAAAGCCACTCGCCCGCCCCACAAAGTGGAGTGTGGCCTCTGCTGACTCAACAGAGAAAATGAATCTTGGACCTATGGATTTTCCAGTTTCTGGCAGAGGAGGAGGAGGGAGTAAGTGATGAAAAATGGGAACAGCCAGGCCCACAGCGAAGTCCTCCTCACCCCCACCACCAAGCCAGCACAGGCGCTACAAAAGTAGAGAACCTGGGCCATCCTGCTGCCTAATGGCTGATCTTCATCATCTCAGGCCTGCCCAGCTGCTCTCCATTTGCCTCACAGGAACGGAGGACCAAGGAAAGGAA
Organism: Hydrochoerus hydrochaeris; assembly: GCA_004027455.1. NCBI lineage: Eukaryota > Metazoa > Chordata > Mammalia > Rodentia > Hydrochaeridae > Hydrochoerus > Hydrochoerus hydrochaeris. The sequence continues at coordinate 196,673 of PVLA01000644.1, forward strand.
AGGCAGCGCAGGGGTCCCCAGGATCAAGGGAATCTGCATGACAGGACACTAAAGCAGCAACCCTGAATGGACCCCCACTTCATAGTATCACCCCTATAAACAAACTAGGGCCTTAACTGGGGCTGAGCCAAGTTCAAGATTATACATGGAGAAGGTGGGGAGAGCAACTTGGGCAAATCAGTATTGCCTTCCCCTCCCTGACCTAAAAGGCCAAGGGTACAAGACAAAAACACACTCTGTGTAAAAACACACACACAGTTTTTTCAGAAAGAGAAACTTTAGTCTGGAAAGGCAGAGACTTGCCCAAGCACTTTCGTAATCTGGTGGCATTTCTGATGCCATTTTGGAGCTGGAGCCTAATGGGGAAAGAGCTACCTGCTGGGTATCCTAACAGGGAAATCATCAGATCTCTCTAGGATTTCTACCAGGCCTCAGTAGAGTTTACAGAAAATATGATCTTTGCAAAGAGAAAGGAAATCCAAAGGAAGGAGCTTGAAGC
>PVLA01000644.1:197271-493168 GCA_004027455.1 Hydrochoerus hydrochaeris
GAGGGAGGGAGGGAGACAGAGAGAGACAGAGAGAGGAGAAATTAAGGTCTAGTGTGGCTGCCAAGGGGGATTCTCATCTGGGCACAGGGCAGGTGGTCATTTGGCTCCAATGGGATGCGGATGCCTCATTTGCCCTCAGTCTTAAGGATAACCATACCGCCTGAGTTCTTTGCCCACAGGGAGAGCTGCTGTGCCAAAGGAAAGGAGCAGGAAACCTGAGCTCCTGTCAGGCCCAGGTCCCCCACAGCTGTGTAACCTTGGGGGAAGTACTTAACCTTTCTGGGCAACCATCCCCTGGTGTAAAGTGTAGACAGGGGATCCTCACCAAGCTGACCTCACAGGAATGCAAAGATTAAGTCAGAGATTTTTAAATCATTACTTCATTCAGTAAATGTTCCCTGGTGCCTCTTCTATGCTAAGCCTTGCTCTGTGTTCCTGACACGCAGAAAATCAGACCAATCTCCAGCCCTGATTATAGACAGCCAAAGGAGGGCTCTCAGAGGAGCCCTTGCACTCCGACCACTAAGTGAAGCTCCAAACATAGACAGGGAAGCCACGAGAGCTTCCTGGAGGTGGTGAACTCATCCTGTGCCCAGAAAGCCAGTAAAAGGACTGCAGAGGGGAGGGAAACAGCCCAAGAAAAGATACTTCCCATGGATGCATTGGAGAAGAAATACAACCTCAGACATAACTGGGTGTTCATTTATTGAACACGTACTGCCACCCTGCTAACTCCCAGCTAAACAGAGCTGTTCTTCCAGAGACCAGAGCAGTTTCCCCATCTGTACAACACAGTTAACTTGTGCTGTTCTCTGGGCTTCCCTTCCCCAGCTGAGGTGTTTAGCAGCCCTCCACCAAGGTTGCCTTAAGTTCCCTTTCCCAGAGGTGCCATCAGCCAGTTAATCAGAAGTCAATCACTATAGGGGTGGGGGTATGACTCTGGCTTTGGAAAGTGGTCTGCAACTCCACAGGACTGGAGGTAGCAGCTGTCCCTTCATTCACGATGAGCCCATAAGCCTTTGCTGCACACTTCTCTCATGCTGGTTCCTGAAACACTGCAATGCAGAAGACCCAGGGCCCCACCACCACCAGCACAGGGAGAAGTCAGAGCTGGGGATGAAGTGGACCAAGGTTGAGAGGAGTATACCAGATAAGTACTCAGCCTCAAGGGCAGCTATTTGAGTACTTGTGCCTATATGGGGAAGGACCACCAGCCTGTGACCTCCACAGACCAAGGGCACAGTGCAGGGTGGAAGGACAGGCTCCCAGGGCCAGCCAACCTCTGGATGCATATGCTTACATCACACACGGGTTTGTAAGCCTGCCCCTCTGAGAATGCTTCTGGGAACCTATAAGGACCAGCAATGCTTATTCAAGCACGTATGTGCTTATGAATCTATGGAAACTTAGCAGGGTCCACTCAAACTTCTATTTCTACAAGTTTAAATATTGTGTTGTTTCTCTTGTGTGAGAAACCCGAAGAGTAAATAAGGAGCATAACACAGGATATTAGAAAGTAGGAAGAACATATTCAAATGGGAAGGGGAACAAGGGAGCCTGGAGGAAAGGAAAGGGGGAAAAAAAGAGAATAGAAATAAGGCTTTTGTAAATGAGGAGGGGGGAGAAGGGTTGAAGGAGGGCAGAAGGCTGTAGAAGAAAGAATTAAGATATACTATCTACAGGCACAAATTCTCTATGATGAATGTGATCAATATGTATGACAAGTATGTGCCGATAAAGAAATAAAGTGAAAAAGCACTCCCATAAAATTTTTTTTAAAATAAATACATTCCTGGGTACACATTTATAAATGAACCTGCACATATTTGCATGAGGCACATCTTATCCTGCCTGTGAAAGCTTTCTCATGCATGTCTACACACTTCCGTGTAAGCACAAGTCTGTGTATTCATATCTGAACACATTTAGGACTGTTCATGTGAAAACATAACGTTCCCCTTGACATGTATAAGCACACATGCGTACATACAACCTCACGTGCGCATCGGGAGAGAGATATCCAACTTTGTATGTGTAGTTCACCGTTATCATCTGCCAGTAATCTGGGAGTGCTACGATGCAGGCAGGGGAGAAAGGACTGCAGGGAAAAGGAGGCTGGAGAATCCCCTGGTCCAGCCCTGGTCCTTCGTGTTGGTCCCTGCCTGACACCCAGGCCATGGCAGGGTCTGCTTCTTTTCTTTAAGTGGTTTCGATCCTGTTGGTCGATCTGTTAAATATAACCTCAGGGACGTCAACCCGACAACTGGCAACCCTCCTCAATTCAGGAGAAAGACAACTGATTCCTGGGGGAGGGGAGGGGAGCCTCTATCCTAACTTGCTTTGATGCTACTGGAATGGCCTGCGGATCAAATGTCAGCTTCTCCAACCTGAATAATTCACGCCAAGGCCAGGAATGCTCCCTTCTCGGGAGCCTGTCTCTTTAAATCCGGTCTGGCACTTCCCAGTTCTGCAAAAAATAAATAAGTGAAAATCCAGAACAAAACAAACCTATAAACAGCTCAGCCCCTCTCAGCCCTAGTCCCCTCAGAAACCTCATTCCATGCTGCCAAAATGGTTCCTGTTCTCCCAGCCTCTGGAACCCCCCCCACCACTAGCAGAGGAGAAGCGTGAAGGGGAGGGTGCAGGGTCAGTGACAAGAGGTGCGCAGGTGCGGGGGTGCAGTGGGAAAGCCAAGAGCTGAATCACTCTGCCCAACAATCCCGGTGCCTAGGAGAGTGCTTGGGAAGAGTCCTGCCCGCTGGAGGGAACTGGATGCCCAGACTCCCGGTAGCGGCACAGCCAGAGTTGGTGGGTCTGGGTGGGGCAGAGGTTGACTTCTCCAGGGCATGGGCAGGATCCAGAAAATGCTACTGGCACAGGACCTGCAGGAGTAGTGACTTGGCTGTGCCCAATGAAATTGGGGTCGTAGAGGAGGTGGCCAGAGGCTGGGGATTTTCCAGTCTCCTTCCCCTTGCATATTCCCTTTCCCTAATCACAGAAACGGGGAAGAGGCTGAAAAATGAGTAACTTTCTCAGCCCACCCCTAATCCTTGCCTCCTTTTGTAGTTCTAAAGTCGCCCTCCCTTAAAAAGAAAAATACTCTTCTTCTGAGTAAAGACCCACCTACCAGCTTGGCCAGCTTGCCCCTGCCGGCCCCGCCCCACACTTGCCACGGAGGGAGAAGGAAACCAGCCTAAGTGTGGGGGATGGGAAGGAGGGGAGAAAGCAAGTCAGCCTCAGAAAGCCGAAGTTCTCGGCAGCCGGGAGACTGGCGTGCGGAAGCGAGAGCTCAGCGACGAAACCCAAATCCTGATTCTCGGGAGCCTCCCACCCCGCCTCCTTGGGCGAAGAGGGCGCGGAGACTCCTCTGGGGGCGGAGGAGGCGGCCCGGAGGCGGGGAGGGGGAGGCAAACCCTGCCCACTGGGCTTGGAGCCTGGAACGGCCGCTGAAGTCGGAGGCCAGCGCGCAGGGCGAGGAGGGCACCGGGGGCGGGGGGCCCTGCTCCCCGCCTGACCCCTCTCGCCCCAATCCAGAAAAGTGAAGGCTCTTCGGACTTTTAGAGCCAGGAGACAGACAGACCGAGACTGCCGGCGCACCGGGTCAAGGACTTGCCCCACCCGTGTCCCCCACCAGGCGCTCCCAACTCACTGGTGAGCGCGGCGGCCCGGGCGCTGGATGCGGGGTCGGCCGCGATGGCACCGCGCGCGGGACAGCTGGGGCTTCGGGGGCCGCTGCTGCCGGGGCTGCTGCTCGCAGCGGCAGCGCTGAGCCGGCCCGCCGCGCCCTGTCCCTTCCAGTGCTACTGCTTCGGCAGCCCCAAGCTGCTGTTGCGCTGCGCGTCGGGCGCCGAGCTCCGGCAGCCGCCAAGGGACGTGCCGTCCGACGCGCGCAACCTCACCATCGTAGGCGCCAACTTGACAGTGCTGCGCGCGGCCGCCTTCGCCGACCGGGACAGGGACGCGGACGGAGAGGAGGCGGCGACTCCTGGTGTGCGCCTGCCGTTCCTCACCGCGCTGCGCCTCACGCACAACAACATCGAGGTGGTGGAGGATGGCGCCTTCGATGGGCTGCCCAGCCTGGCGGCGCTCGACCTGAGCCACAACCCGCTGCGCGCCCTGGGTGGTGGCGCCTTCCGCGGGCTGCCTGCGCTGCGCTCGCTGCAGCTCAACTACGCGCTGGCGCGAGGCGGCCCCGCGCTGCTGGACCAGCTAGACGCCGCGCTCGCCCCACTGGCCGAGCTGAGCCTCCTGGGCCTGGCGGGCAATGCGTTGAGCCGCCTGCCGCCCGCCGCGCTGCGCTTGCCGCGCCTCGAGCAGCTGGACGTGCACTTAAACGCACTGGGCTACCTGGGCCCCGACGATCTGCGCGCGCTCGAGCGCGATGGAGGCCTGCCCGGGCCGCGCCTGCTGCTCGCCGAAAATCCCCTGCGCTGCGATTGTGGCGTGCGTCCCCTGCTGGCCTGGCTGCGCAACGCCACAGAGCGCGTACCCGACGCGCGCCGCCTGCGCTGCGCGGCACCGCGGGTGCTGATTGACCGGCCCCTGCTGGGCCTGGACGAGGCGAAGCTGCGCTGCGCGGTTGTCGACCTCGACCGACGCGGAGAAGAGGCTGACGGCGCCGGTCCGGAGCTGGAAGCCTCCTACGTCTTCTTCGGGCTGGTGCTGGCGCTCATCGGCCTCATCTTTCTCATGGTGCTCTACCTAAACCGCCGCGGCATCCAGCGCTGGATGCGCAACTTGCGCGAGGCCTGCCGGGACCAGATGGAGGGCTACCACTACCGCTACGAGCAGGACGCGGACCCGCGCCGCGCGCCCGCCCCGGCCGCCCCCGCCGGCTCCCGCGCCACGTCCCCAGGCTCCGGCCTTTGAGCCTCGCTTGCTGGTTATGGGGGGCTGCCCTCCCAGCGGATGACCTCACTGGGGTCCTGGTCTGAAGCCATAGGATGAAACTCTCCAGGGCATGGCACTCTAGGACCAACCCCAGACCAGCTGAGACCTTTGGACCATGGTATTCCACTTATACTCCAAGCTGTATCCCCTCCCTCGGAGTCTTTCCATCTGATTCCAGAAACTGCACCTGCCCACCTGCTCTGAAAGCCCTCTCACCCTTAATGGAATCGCCCAGAGACCCTGTCTTTCAATCCGAAAACTCTTGAGATAGCCTCCACCACTCTGGCTTTGAGCCTGACCTCTACACTGCGCTGACTCCTATCCCCAGCTGGAAGCCAACAGTCCCTCTTCCTAGGGCTCAGAGGCTTCACATACCATTCTGTTCTCAGAAGCAGGGCGCCCCCATCAGAAGGTTTTAGTAGACTTTGAGCCCTGTCTCCTGTCCCGGAGCTCTGAGCCCTCCATCTTGCATGGAGACCTACAAGGCCCGAGAGTTGGAATCCTCCCCCACACTGACGGTGTGTTTCGTATCCCAGTGCTGGCTGGGCCCCCTCTCTTCTGTGGCCCAGGCTTGGGACTTCAATCCCACTCTGCCTTTCCCTTTCCAAGGAGGAGCACACCCTTCTGTAGCCTTAGTGTGGATTCCATCCTCAGCCTTCCCCACCAATGTTCTGACCTCCCAACACTCACTGCTTGCCCCCAACCTCAAACATCTGAGTTTTGTTCCCCCTGTTTAAGTTTTAGGCTCTCGTTAGCCACATACCCATCACATGGGCTTGTACCACCTCTGCTGTTCCCCTGCCAGGGTTCCAGTGATAAATCCATCGCTGGGCTGTGCCATCCCCTTCCCTCCCAAGATGAGCTCTCCAGTCCCACAGGACAAGCGCAGAATCCAGCACCTCAATGTGCACTGGCAGATCCTCACAGGGAAGGAGAGTGCTGAGTGTGCAAGGGAATGGAGGGGCTACAGAGCCAGGATTGCAGGTGCATCATGGCCTCAGAGTCATGGGGGGTCCATTTCTCCCTCTGCTGGCCCCCTCCCATTGTCTTGAGGACTCATTGCCACCACACCCCTACCCCAGCCTGTATGTCTCTGGAAGAGGATGGGGTCTCACCTGTCTCAGGCATAAACCCTCCTGTTTAGGGTCAGAGCCTCAGCACCCTGCCTTCTGCATGATCCCAAAGCACAATTGGTGAGTTGGGGATGGGGCTGCCCTCCCTGACTGCCACCCCTAGGTCAGGCAGAATGGTTGGCCTGTGCTGCCTCTGCACACAGGATGTCTCCCTCCTTTACTGTATCGGCTTGAGGCCTGCCTTCCCAGCCCTTCCCCAAGAAATCTGGACCTTCATTGGGCAGTTTTCTGTAAAGTCTGCAATAATCTCGGATACATTCCTCTTGTAAGTGGTACTATGTCATTCGTGCTCACCTTGGGATATTGATGGGGATGGGAGATGACATGGGGGGACCTTTTGGGTCTCTCGGAGGTGGGGTAGTAAGCTTTGCTCTGAGCATGTGGAGAAAGTGAGGTCTGATTATACATAGCAGGACTGAAGCTAGACATGTGGGGGACTTCCCATTCGGATGATATTGCTGTCCATTCAAGTCTGCTCTTTAGCTTTTAGATGACATTAGTCACTGCCAGGATGGAACCCAAAGCTTGGCTGAATCCTGTTCCTCTCCCAGTGCTCTTCCCTTGGGGTGTGGTTGGAAGGTGGAAGGGAATGGGTTTAGACTAGCAAATGCTGGCCTGGGGTGCAGCTGCGAGGAAGAAATGCAGCTGTAGAGAGTGAGAGGCAAATAATGCAGACAGAGAAGATGGGTCATGTGCTGTTCTGGTGCCATCCCCTGGGTGGGTCTCCTGGCTCTTCAGATAAGGCCTGCACCTTGGGTATGTGAGAGTCTGAGGGCAGCAACAGCCTGGAGCTGGGGGTAAAATGGCCCCTGGAGATATGTGGAGCAAGGGGACAGGTGGCTGCAGACCAGTAGTGTCCTAGCTATTTTGCATTCAGGGTCCCAGAGCTCTAGAACCATGGGGTAGAAATCCAGATGCTGGCTTGTTAGCATCTCAGGGTCACATGATTTTAGGACACATGCCCCCTGGACATTTCAGGGAAACTCAGTGATGTGGGACCCCCCCCCCAAAGTAGTCTGAGGGAGCTCCCTTTCACCACCAAGAAGTCTTCTGGGAGCCAGGAGCCTGCTGCACCCCAGACCACCACTCCAGTCAGAGACAGCGCATGAGTCTCCTTGTCTTCTCCCAGCAGTTCCCATCCTTCCAGTTACTCCTCTGAGAAGGGATGAAATACCCTAGAGGCATTCCCATCTGCTGGTGACCTTCAAAGGTGCCCCAACAATCCCCTAGGACAGTGGTGACAGGCCTATGGCATATGTGCCACAGAGGGCTGCAGAGTCCTGTCAGCATTCGAGCCAAGCCCCTTGATCACCCCGGCAGCTGAGCATTGGATAACAGTATATATGCGGCAGTGTTGTCTCTGCAATAAATAAATGGGTTTGCGGTTGCAGTTTGGGTGCTCAATCTCTAAAAGTTTCACCACCACTGCCCTAGGACAAAATAGTGATGGTCTCTCTCACAATTCAGAGTACTGTTTCTAATAGACAAACTCCTCCATGGCAAAAAATGCACCCTCTGGTAATGTAGCCTTAGACTGCAAATAAATCCTGGCCTAAAACAACAACGAAATCCATATTATTAGCTGTGGGTTTGGTGTCAGCAAAGAAATCTTTGAGCTTTTATATGAGAGTCATTACAATAGTCTCCTAAGTAGTAAGAGCTTAGTTTGTTTGAACTGCTAAGTATCATTAGTTACCAAAAATCAGCTGAGTATCTGCTGTATGCCAGTTGATATCTAAACTTAATGCCCTCCACTGATTCCCCCTTAAAAGTCATCTCTGATCTGCCACCCTCTTTGTTAGTGGCCTTTGGCTTTATGAGACTATTAATAGGGTTCCACAGTTCCCAGCTTTGCCTCCTCTGCAAATCTAACCATTCACTCAGCCTGTACTGATTGCAACTCTCCAGTCCTAGGGAAGTCAGTGATCCAGGAAGGAATCACCCTTAAGTAAGGTCTAGGGAAAAGAAATTCTAAGAAACAACTCACAATAAGGGCCCTGACAGCCTAAGGAATCTTCTCAAAGACAGTCAAGTTTGAGGTGAATTTTGAAGAATGAATAGGAGTTTGCATAACAGAGAAAGATCAGAAGCTCCAACTTGTACAAAGGCCCAGAGGCGGGAAGATCTTGTCATTTTGAAGACTGGAGAAGATCAGAAATGGCTGAGAATAAGTAGAAAGCTCTGTGTGTGTGTGTGTGTGTGTGTGTGTGTGTGTGTGTCTGCATACTTGAGTAACCAGGGTCTGCATTCTCCACTGGGAAGCACTGGCAGGTCTTCTGCGTTGGAGGAGGTGCCAGGAAGTAGAGATGTATGAGGTGGAACAGGGAAACCGACTTTGCCTCTTACTAATTGAGCCTAATTGTTTTCTTCTACCCACCCACTCTTCTGGGCTCTAGAGAGAGAAGTACCATGCCCATGTGAGCCCAGAACTACTGTATAAGAGGGCAGGAAACACGGTGGGAGCCAGAAGAGACCTTGAGGGAAGGGGGGTCCAGCATTACCTGCCTGATTACCTGCTACCACCCACTCACTGTCTTGGAGGCTGCTGAAATCGAGTGTGAGCAGAGGCCTCTGGACCTCAGGGACCAAGTGGCAGAGGACAAAAACTATCCATGCCCTTAAAGATGAAGTACAGTAGATAATGTGAGAGGGAAACAGGAAGAGGGTGGCATGATGTCATCATGGTAGACAGGAAATGGCTGTGCGCTTGGAAGAGCGAGGCAGATGGCCTGGGTTCTGTGATGGTTGGCAGCGTGAAAACTGCCCTTGCAAAATATCTGGAGAAAGCCTTTTGCTCCCACCGCTCCTTGCTTGCTCACACCTGCTCTCACCCCTGAGGTGGCTCTCGGGGCCTCACTGGAGTCTGGGATTAGATGGGAGACTGAACCCAGCACCCAGCTTGCACTGTCCCATAGTCCTTAGAAATAATAGGTGAGACCCTACTAGGTGCTGGGTGCTGGGAAACATGGCCAAGCTGGTTCCTGCCTTTCTGGTAACCTTGGCCACACTGCCTCTCTCTGGCTGTAGGTTCTTTCTGTCCAGCCTGAGCTGCACTTGTGACCTCAAAGTCTAGAGGCAATGCCTGCTCTTGCTGAAGTCCATCTCCTTCTTCATTAGGTTTCTGCTTGACAGACTCCAGGCCCTAATTTATGGGCCAGCCTTTTCCAGGCTGGGAGAATGACGGGGGCAGTTAATATTCCCCGGTGATGCTCTTGGCTGCCTTCGGAGTCCCCTCCTCCACTCATACCTGCCTTACAGCCCCCATCCTCTGCCCTCACCAGTGCCTCTGGACCACTGCTCAGGAGGTGGCCTGCCCTATGCAGACTCACTTTCCTTGGATGAGTGTAGAAACTGAGGCTCAGAGGGCACAGGAGACCATCCAGGCCATATTGATTGTCAGGAGCAGATACTGCCTAGGGTTGTCCCCACACTTCCCTTGGTCTGCGAACCTGGCAGGGCCACCCCCTCCTAATTTAGCGTCTCCTCCCTGGAGTCACTGCATGCAGCAGTCCAACCAGAGCTGCTGCCACCTGGAAAGGAAAACAGAAAGTGAACAGTGGAGAGATGGAGAGGATTCCCACCCTCCGCAGTTCCCACTGGGTTTCAGGAGTCCCAGTGTAGCCTCTTGGAGGCTGCAGCCCAGCTGGGACTCAAGTTGCCCCTCCCTGAAAGGAGAAAGGGGTTCCAAGCTCTCAGGTCTTTAGGATTCCACTCATTCATCCAAGGTCCCTGCTGTCTGCCAAGCACTTACTAAAAACAGGGCTCACATGGATGAACTAAATCTAACTCATCCTCAGTCAAGATAATTTCCACTCAGGGTACCTGTGACCAGAAGCACAGGGGACCAGGCAGGTTTCTAAGATGACTACCCAAACTGGAAAATATTGGCATGAAAGGGGGCCATTAAGAACAATCGCATTGGAGCCTGGTGTGATGGTGCATGCCTATAACCCCAGAACTCTGGGAGGCTGAGGCAGGAGGATTGCTATGAGTTTGAAGTCAGCCTGGGCTACACAGTGGGTTCAAGGGCAGTCTGAAACATGCAGCAAGACCCTGTCTCAAAAAAATAAAAAGGGCTGGGCATAGAGCCCAGGGCACAGGCCCTGTGTTTAACCCAAGTACTACAAATCAATCAATAAATAAACTAATAAGTCCATACGGACAAGAATAAACTTGAATTGTCCAGGCTGGTGGGCCTGGATTCAAAGACTTTTGACAAGACCTAGAAGGGGAATTACAAAGTGCTAGGCAGCCAGTCAAGACTTGCCAGTCTCCCAGCACTAGGACATTGTCTTCCTTGAACCTGGTCTCCAGCCACACTGTGCTACTCAGTTCTCACTAACTGAGTCCATCAGTTTGGGGCCTACGCCCTCACTCACACAGCTCCCTCTTCCCAACACGGCACGCAGGGCAGCCCCAGGACCCCTTGGCTTTCCTGGTCTCACCCCTCCTCCCGTGGCTTCACCACCCAGACCTTTATCTGCATTGACTGGTTTTCTTGCCCTGTCTGCACAAGGCCAGAGGCATCCCTCCTCCTAGGACAGGGGCTGGGCTTGTTCACTTTTAGTTTCCCAGACCTGGTGCGGAAGAGATTTATGAAACCCCCTTCGGCCCTGCCCCACCTGACAGAAATACAAAATGCAGAGCAAGAGACATTGCCCAGGGCACTATGACCTTCCTTTTGCAGATGCGTGCTTCTTTGATTCCTGTATCCTCCCATTTCATTAACTGAGGTTGCTATGGTACAAGACGCATGGGTGGCTTACTCCTCCGCACCGCTCTGCAACATACACCAAATGCACTTTTAGAATATGACACCTTGCAAAATGTAACTTAGTATCTTCACCTCAGCTTTTAAATAGGATTATAACTTTCTGACCCTCCTGTAGAATACTTGTCCAGGGTCCTACCTGGGCAGTGCCTGCCCCCGACTTAGGGTGCGTTCCGCACCCGCAAGAAGCTACAGCGGCATCACTCGGCGGATCCGTGTTGCAGGCGAGCCGGGCTCAATTTTTCTTTGCATACGTGCGCCGTCTGCTGGTCTATATGGAGAAGTTCCTCCACTTAAAAACCATGAAGGACCTACGTACGATGTGCCAAGTACTGTACTAGGAAGAGATTCAATACTGAGGAAAACTGACAAAGTTTGACTTTATAAAACAATAATAGTAATAACTAATATTTATATAGAGTATTATGCACCAGGAATTGTTGTAGGTACTTAACTTATTTATCCGAGCAACAATTCTACAAAGTAGGTATTATTTTTATTATTCCAACTTTAAAGATGAATACATGAAAGTACATGGAGATGAATGACTCATTCAAGACCAGGTAGATAACAAAGGGCCACGGACTTACGCTACGAACTGTCTGCTCCAAGGTATAGACCATAGACAAGTACGCAAACAAGCAAGATACTTCCTTTGAAGGAAATAAGCAGAGAGGACAGGAAAAGATGAGATGACAGGAAAGGTGCCCTTGAAATGGGATACATCAAAGGCCCCTCTGTGAAATCAGCCTACCCTGAAGAATGGAAAGGAACGTGCTACATAGAAACCCCAGGAAAGGTCAGTGCTGGCCAAAGAAACAGCCAGTGTGAAGGGACTGAGACCAAACATTCCAGTACCAGACGGGAGGTGAGTCCTGGCCACTATACACCGAAAGCCCTCTCCATGTCCTTCTCCACGCCCTCCCGGCCACAGTCGCTATAGCTGTCATCTGGATTTCACAACCAGTGTCCTCCTGGTCCTCCTGCCTGCAGTTTCTCTCACTGGTCCACACTCCAGACTGATGCTGGGAACACATGAAGTCTACCCTCTCCCTGCCCTCCCCAAACCTTCCCAGCTTTCTTCTGGACAATAACTGAGCTCCTTGAATGATTGAAACCCCTCTCTGTGGTCCGGTTTCTTGCCTGCTCTTCCGGTTCCCTTTCCACCAGCCGCCTAAAGTCCTTGCAGTTTCCTGAAGGTGCAGACTGCCCCACCCCATAAGGCTTCTCCTGTGCTGACCCTTCTACCTGTGTTGTCCATGGTCCTCGTCACCTTCGTCCCCTACCTCTTACTCCTCCACCTCCTCATCCTCCTTTTCCCTGTGCTAGTGGGGATTGAACTCAGGGCTTCATGCCAGCAGGGTGAGCACTCTACCTCATCCCCAGCCATTTTAATTTTCTATATTTAGTCAGGGTCTACCTAAGTTGCCAGGCTGCAATCAAACTTGCAATCCACCTGTCTTAACCTCCCAAGTAGGTGGGATTTACAGATATGCCCCACCACACAAGGTGTCTAGCTCTTTTTCCTTCAAAAATCAGACCAAGGATTTCTTCTAGGACACCTTCCTGACCCCCATCCCAGCGGCCCCGGTGTGAAGAGCCTCTTTGTGCTCTCATAACTCTGTCACCCTGCCTGCACCCTGTGTCCCTCAGCCACGATTCCAAATGCTTGTCCTCATTCCTGACCCCCACCTCCCCAAAGGTCGGTGAGCAAGGAAGGTATTGTCTGATTTATCTTAGGTCCCAGGACAAGTTTGCCCAATACTGTTTGCAGTTGTGAAGCAGACAGTTTCTTTCTTCTTTTGTATTGAAATTTATAGAGAGTAAAGTCTACTCTTTTGGCACACAGTGCTGAGTTTTGACAATTAAACTATCCAACAGGTCCGTCATCCTCCAAAAGGCACCTTCCCGCTGCCTCTTTGTAGCCAACCCTCCCACATCCCAGGCACTGCCAAGTACTAGTTTGTTTCCTGTCCCCATAGTTTCTGCCTTTGCCAGAATGCCATGTAAGTAGCATACACGTTTGTCTCTTTAAATTTCACTTCTTTAACTTAGCATAATTTATTAGACGCTCATGTTGTCGATGGTATTACTGTAGTCTGTCCATTTTTATTGCTGAGTAATATTTCATTGTGTTGCTATATAACAGTGTATACTTTCAGTAGTTGAAAAACATTTGAGTTTTTCTAGTTTTTTCACAATTATGAATACAGGCATGATAGACATTCATTATAGCTTTTTGTAGGAATGTCACTTTGTATTTTTTTTTTTTGAGGAGAGGAAGAACTGAGTCTTATAGTATTTTTAAATTTGTTAGAGACCTCCTACTGCAACTGCAAGCAGAAACATGGCAATGACACCCACCATTTGGAGACAGATTTATTTACATCAAGAGGCACTGATTGGAATCACCCCCAAAATATCAGTCCCTATCTCTGGTGGTCTAGGGCTTATACTGCATAAGCAAGCAAGAGGTACAGAGGAAGGATAGCTTGTCAGTTGGGGATTGGCTTATACAGTGTGTATCATAGTGACCAGCTATGCATCACAGAGACCTGCCATTTCTAAGAGACAGAAGCAACCAGAACTGGAACAGGAACTGTTCCCTGGGTGACTAAGGAACTGAAGTACACTGGCTGGGGGTGGGGCATGTTCTGTTATACTTTCTGTTTCCAGTGTCTGTACCATTTTGCATTCCCACAAGCAGTGTATTACAGTTCTAATTCACCGACATCTTCACCAACACTATTTGTTGCACTATTGGTTGAATTGTCTTGGCTCATTTGGCTAAAATCAATTGATCTTGTATGTGTAGGGCTATTTCTGGATCCCTGATCCATTTCTATTGATACAAATATCTAGTCTTTGACAACTACCACCCTGTCTTGACTACTGTAGCTTTATCGTGTGTCTCGAGCTCAGGTACAAGAGTCCTCTAACCACTCTTCTTAAAAATTGCTTAGCTATTCAGTTCTTTTATCTTTCCATATAAATGTTAGAATCAGTATGTCTATATGTTGAAAATCCTTCAGAGGTCTTGATTGGATTTCATTGAATCAGTTTCAATTGGGGAGGACTGATATTGTAACAATATTTGTATTTTTGAGACAATAGTCTTGCTGTGTTGCCCAGGTTGGTCTCCAACACTTGGGCTCAAGTGATCCTCTGTGCAGCCTCACAAGTTGCTGAGCTACAGTTGCGATCTGCCACACCCTGCAAAACTGAACCTCCTGATCTGAACATGAATTAGCTTTCATTTTATTTAGACCTACTCTGATTCCTTTCATCAGTATTTTTACTTTTTAGCATAGACATCATACACATGTCTGCTAATCCCTAGTTCGGCTTTATAAATGGTTTCACCTTTCAAATTTCAGTTTCAATTTGACTATAGAAGAGTGAAGGTGATTTTTGTGTATTGATCATGCTCCCGCAGACTATCTAAATTTATGTATATTTCTAGTAGTCTGGTTTTAGATTTCCTGGGGTTTTTCACGAGATGATCAAGCTGACTGTGAATAGAGATGGTTCCATCTCTTCCTTAGTCATCTGTGGTCCTTTTATGTGTTTTCCTGACCACTGCACTGCCTAGGATCTCCAGCATAATGTCAGCTAACAGTAATGAGAGGGCTGGGCCTTGCTTATTCACAATCTCTCAGAATTAACTATGATGTTGTATTTTTTGTGTGCATGCCCTTTATAAGGTTAAGGAGATTTGCTGGGGGTTGTTTGGTTTTTTTAACTGTGAGCAATTGCTGAATTTTGTTTGTTTCTTCAACTGTGCACAGAAGTTGACTTTTCTGCACCTATTGATATAATTGCTACTTTGACTGCATCGTGTGAATTCAGATACTTGTTTTTATTTTTGTTTAATTCTAATATTTTTCTATTAGAACAATATTTTCTAATTTCCTTTTTGACCCATTTAGAAACATTGCTTGTTGTCCGAATATTTCCAAAATTTCCAGATATTTTTCTGTTATTATTTCGTTTTTTTTTCTGTTATGATCAGAGATTATATTTTTTTATTTAAACATTTTTAAATTTGCTAGTTTTTTAGCCAAGCATGGTGGCTCATGCCTGTAATCCCAGCACTTGGGAGGCTGAGGCAGGTGGATCGTTGAGAGTTGGAGACCAGGCAGGGCTACAAAGTGAGCTTAAGGCCAGCCTGAATCGCATAGTGAGACTGTCTCAAAAAGACAAAAAAATAAATAAACAAATAAATTTGCTAATTTTTAGGGCACATTTTTACTAATTTTTAGGCCACTTTCTTATGTACTTGAGAGGAATGCATATTCTATTGTTTTGAAGTGAAATATTCTATAATGAAAGTTAATTGATATTTTTCAGATTTTTTTTTTTTTGTACCAGGGATTGAACTCACAAACTCGCACTTGCCAGGCAGGCACTTAAGCCACTGAGCTAAATCCCTGGCCAGATCTTTCACTCTTCTTGCTCATATCTTCTCATTACTCTCAGTTACTGGGAAAGAAATGGTTTAAATTTCTTTATTTCTCCTTTCAATTCCACTATTTGTGTATGTGGATACATGATCAGATGCATATACGTTTAAGATCATTATGTTTCCTTGGTAAATTGACACTTTCATTATCACGTATGTTTTTCTTTATCCCTGGTAACATTTCTGGCTCTGATGTCTACTTTATCAAATATCAATTTGGTCATTTAATCTTCATTTTTGTTATTATTTGTGTAGTATATCTTTTCCATCCTTTTACTTTTAATCTACCTGTGTCCTTTTGTTTTGTTTTGCTTTGTTTTGTTTTGCTTTGGGACAGGCTTTCACTCTGTAGCCCAGGCTGGCCTCAAATTCACAGTAATCCTCCAACATCAGTCTCACAAACGCTGAAATTACAGGCATGCGCCCCCATACCTGGCTCCTTATCTGTGTCTTTACAGTTAAAGTGATTTTCTTATAACAGCACATATTGAACCATGTTTTTTAAATCCAAACTGAAAATTTCTTTTGTTATATTTAGACCATTTTAGGATTGGTCTGGCTTTGTTTTGTGTTGTGTTGTTTTTGAAACAGACTCTCGCTTGCTACTTAGTTCTGGCTGGCCTTGAACTCACAATGAAGCCCAAACTGTGTTGGAACTCATGGTGATCCTCCTGCCTCAGCCTTCTGACTTCTGGAATTACAAGTGAATACTGCCACACTCAGCTTCTAGACCATTTTCACTTGTACGTATTAACTGAATTATATAGTTAGGAATAGGTGGGAATATTGACATTTTCTATAGTTGGGAATAATGACATTTTCCTGTTTTTTCCTATTTCTTTTTTTAAATTCCAGCCTTCTTTAGAAGTATTCAAATTGTTGTTGTGGTTTTGGTTTGGTTTGGGAGGGGTTGTTTTTGTTTTTATTTTGGTACGGGGATTGAACTCATGACATCATGCTTGCCAGGCAGGTGCTGTGCCTCTGAGCTATATCCCCAGCCCCTCGAATCGTTTTTAGCATGCCATTTTAAGTGTTTCTACTTTACTTTGCATTTTTGGCTATACTATTAGTTTCTGCTGTAGGTATCACAATAGATGTACATAACCTTTCAGTCTACTTAGAGCTAGTACTATAGCATTTCAAATATAATATATGTCTTAGTTACTTTTCTTGTTGCTGAGATGAAATACCCAACAACCAAAGTTAAAGGAGGAAAGATTTATTTGGTTCACAACCTGCAGAGGTTTCAGTTCATAGTGGGCTGACTCCAAGGCAGGGCAACCTGGCAGAGGGGCATCGCAGAGGAGAAATAGCAAGCAGGCAGGCAAGAGCACATTAGCCTTCTTCCTGCCTCTCATGTTATATGCAAACTGCCTGCCCCTGCCAGGGTGTAGCACTCATACCCTTAGTCCCAGCCAGAATGATGCCAAACCAATCTGTGAACACCCTTGATCCCAGCACCGCACATTCTAGATCCAACCACCACTGAAACACTTGCCCCTCTGTCACTGCATGAAGCTTTGCGGGGCGGGGACACCTAGACACAAGCCATAACAATACAGAAGATTTATGAACAAAGAATTCCCTTTATCTTCCCTCACCAGTCTGTACATTATAATTGTCATATGTATTACATCTATTACCTATTATAGTCTTCAGAGATGTTTCAAATATCACCAATGAGAAGTCTATCAGATAATATTATAGTTTTTCCTTCAGCAGTCATATATATTTTAAGGAGTATAAGACAATAAAGGTAACCTTCTATATTAATCAAATATTTACCGTTTCTGTTGCTCTTATCTGGGTTTATTATGGGCATCATTTTTCTTCAACCTAAATATTTTCATTTAGTGTTTTTCTAGAATAAGTCTCTGATGACTAATTCTTTTCTTTCTTAATTCTTCATCTCAGAATCTCTTTATCCATTCTTTTTCTTTTTATTTTTTGAGACAATCTCACTATGTAGCCCAGGCTGGCCTTGAACTCACAGTGATCCTCAACCTCCCGAGTGCTGGTATACAGGTGTGCACCACCACATCTGGTTTGGTATCCATTCTTGAAGGATATTTCTGCCAGATATGGAGTTCTGAGTTGACAATTCTTTTAACAATTTAAAACTGTTTTACATTCTTCTGACTTCTATGTTTTCTATTAAGAGATCTACATTCAGATAATAATTATTTGAATGGAATAATTTACAAGAATGTGTCATTTTTTTCTAGCAGCTTTCAAGGTTTTTAATCTTTGGTTTTTACCAGTTTGATTATACGTGGCTGTGTAATTTTCATTGATTTATATGGGATTCATGCAGCTTCCTGAATCTGTAAATTTATGTCTGTCACCAAATTTGGGATGTTATGGCCATTATTTCCTCAAATATTTCTATTCATCAGTCTTTCTTCTCCCTGCTTAGAGTCAAATGATGTGAATCTTGAACTTTATTGTACTGCTCCATAGCTCCCCAAGGTTCTGGTTTATTTGAGGTTTTTTATTTGTTTTTCCATCTTTTTTCTTCCATTTTTCAGAGATAGTAATTTATTTTTGTTGTTGTTGTTGTTTTTATTTTTGTTTTTGCTTTTTGTCTTTTTGAAGCAGGGTCTCATTATGTAGTCCCAGGCTGACCTTGAACTCACTACATAGCCTAGGCTGGCCTCAAACTCACAACAATCCACCTTCATTTGCCCCCTGAGTGCTGGGATTACAGTTGTGCACCGCCACGCCCGACTAGAGACAGCAGTTTCTATTGATCCACAAATTTACTGACTCTTCTCTGGGATATCCATTCTACTATAAACTCATGCAGGACAGATTTTATTTAAATGTCATTTTTTAATTCTAAAGTTTCTATTTAGTTTTCTTTATAGTTTCTATATCTGTCCTGTGAACCATTATTTTTTCATCTATTTCAAATTCTAATAGGCACTTCAAAGTCTTTTGTAATAATTCTACCATCTAAGTCATCTCAGCACTGGCATCTGGTGATTGTATTTTCCCTTGGGAACTGGTCCCACTTTTTTCTGACTCTTTGTATGTTGAATAATTTCACATTGTGTTCTGGACATTGTGACTATTACATTGTGTAGATTCTGGGTACTGTTACAATTTTGTACAGAAAGTTCATTTTGTTCTTATTATGGTCTCAAAAGGTAATCAGCCAATGTAGGTTCAAACCTTCAGATCTATCTTATCTTCTGTGGGTGGTGGTCCTAATCTCAGTGCAATGCCACAATAGAAAAGAGAAGAAACATTTACTACATGCACATTATTTCTCCAAGTTTTGACTCTCTCATTCCATCTTCTGGTTTTGTTTGATTTTCAGAATCATTATGTAACTGTATTTCCTAATTTTCCCCAGAGTTTTTAGATATACAAAGTGGGAGGGATAAGGTAGTGTGGACTTATTACTCCTTAGCCAAAATTGAAACTTCTTCACTTTCTTTTGATCATCGGGAGTTTTAAAAAGCCAAGCAAAGATGGACGTGATGGCACATGCCTGTAATACTCTGAGAGGCTGAGGCAGCAGGACTACATGTTCAAATCCAGCCCAGGCAATTTAGTGACTTTTCAAGACCCTACCTCAAAAAGTAAAAAGGGCTAGAGATGTAGTTTAATGTGACGGCCCTGAATTCAATCACCAGTACCGGAAAAAAAACAGCAAAACAAAGGGTTGTGGGTGTAGGTGCCAGAGCACTTGCTTTGCATGAGCAAGTTAGCAGGTTCTATCCCCAGCACCACAAAAAAAAAAAGAAAAGAAAAGCTAAGCAAAATGAAGCCCCAACCAATTACAAAGACAGTTACAATGTAGAAAGGCTGAAAGATTAGGGACAGCAAATATCTCTCCTATGCTCAGAATTCTCTTAAAATATCAAGGCCCTCCTGATTTGTGTTTTAGATGAGAAGACTGAGGAAGAGCTGATCATTTGCTTATTTGGTTTCAGGTCTAAACCCCTCACCTCTTGTTCTCTATCTCCAGGCACTGACCACTCCAAACATTCCCCCGAATTCCTTTCACATTAGCTTACAATCAGATTCTATCAATAACAGCCACTAGCATGAAATTGGAGGGCAGGAGTTGAAGAGAAGCCCAAGTATCTCTCTCTCTCTCTCTCTCTCTCTCTCTCTCTCTCTCTCTCTCTCTCTCCCCCCCCCCCCCTCTTTCTGATTTGGGCAACATCCCCAGTGGTAGCTATGGATGGGTGGGTGGGTTGTTTTGTTGGTTGTTCTGTCTTCCTCAGATGCCATCTGCTTCAGTGTCCCTGCTGAGCTGTCCTGGTTCCTTGGCTAGGGTAATTCCACCCCCTCTCCTTGTTCCTCTATCCTAGAGATGGTAAGGGCTTCCCGGTGATCTTTGAGTTGCCATATTTCATTTGCTTTTTCATCTAATATTTAAATAATCAATTTCCTCAGTTAAACTCCTGGTACAGAGGTATAGCTTAGTGGTAGAGCACTTGCTTAGCATGCATGATCCCCAGCCCCTTAAAAAAACAAACAAAAGACTCTTGGCATTGACTCTGTTGATCTGGATTGAGTTGAATCGGATGCGTAGGGGTGGGGTCAGGGGAAGAGTTCTAGCACAAGTCTCCTCTGTTAAATGTGTCTTCCCACTGCCCTGCTCTGGTTGGAAGGGAATAGGCAGCTCTCCTGCCTATTAGGAAGGCACAGCTTAGATCTCAGCTGTTTGCTATTTTATAGGAATATAAACACATTTTATTACATGATTAATTTTCTAGGAAAGTGATTTTATATTCCTAGGTCTCTTCTCTATGTCAAAACAGTACATTATCTAGCAGAATGTTGACTTTTCCTCACCCAGTTCCTTGCTCCTCCCGTGGATTCTCAACCCAGGTATCAGGTGAGGCTTAGAAAACAAGCTGGGTGTGGTGGCTCATGCCTATAATCCCAGCACTTGGGAGGCTGAGGCAGGAGGATCCTTGTGAGTTCAAGACCACGCTATGCTACAAAGTGAGCTCAAGGCCAGCCTGAACTGCATAGGGAGACCCTGTCTCAAAAAGACAAAAAAAAAAAAAAAAAGAAAACAGAAGTGAGTTCAGGGCTTGAACACAGCAGAGCATCAAATAGGAGCAGAAGCTCCATTTACACATGGGAAGCTGAGGTCAGTGGCATCCCCAGAGAGCAAGAAAATGAGAGGTCATGAGCCAGAGTGAGGGGTCAGCTCAGGAACTCCAGCTGAGGCAGCAGTGGTAAAAAATAAAGATGAGGGGCTTTCCCCCAGGACCAACTCAGGAATCATAGAATCCAGTAGGCTCTGAGAGAGATGGGAGGCTTGGCAGCTTTCCCAAGCCTCCAACAGCAGGCAGAGACAGAAAGAAAGGTCTTGGAATTCTCCAGCAGTGAGTACAGGGACAAAGTTAGAGCTGGGGCCGCAGACAAGGAAGGAAAACATGGAACACAGTCCAGTACAGCAGGGCAACCCCTCCTGCACTGTGTCCTGCCAGGAATTTATAAGACAGAAAGAAAAGCACAGCCAGCATCTTCTGTCATAAAAGACCTTTAATGGCCTCCTATTTATGGTTCTTTTGTTCATTTGTCCTGTTGGAGTTGAATAAACTATAATAACTTATCTGACAGTAAAAGGAATGCCACAGGTACAACAGATTACCCTGGAGGTGACCCAGGAAGGAGTGCCACAGAACAATCACTTCACAGGAGGGTCACACACTTAGAGCTTGCCCTGGCCACCCCTTCTGCCCAGGATACACACTGGCTGCCTCCCACTCAGTCCCAAAGCAACCATGACTAGGCCTTGATACTGAGCACAAATGCCTGGGAGGACTGCTCCCTTCCCGAGGGCCAACAGACTGTCACAGACTCACCCGAGTTTATGAGGCACCCACCTCATAGGACCACCTCCTCCATGGCCCTCGCAATAGTCCCTAAGAAACGTGCAGATCCTGCACCAGCCCCACTTACACATGGAAAACTGAGGTCAGTGGCGTCCCCAGGGGCACCCTTATTCTAAACATAAAGTACCAGTTGGCACGCTGTCTGCCATGCCGTGTGACTTGCAGTGCCCTGAGTTTCACATCCTCATCTAGACTTCCCTGGGAGTGGGCCAAGCAGATTTTGTGCCAAGGGCTGGTCCAAGTTTCACCAAAATGCCCCCATGATAGGGAGCTCTGGTAAGGGGCTGGGTAGAGGCAGAGAAGTTGGGAGACTGCAGGTGCCTCTCTTTGGGCACGAGAGCCTCTTGTAGTTCACATACTTGATTGCTCACAAATGTGGGTGCAGAAGCCTACCAGAATGATGTGAGGGAAACTTCCTGCTTAAAAGGTCTCAGGGGGAACCCTGCCTCAGGGTAAGTGTTCTGCAAACCCAGACTTCCAGCCACCTGGCTGTGGACAAAGGGCAACCTGGTTCTAGCTTCTTCATTTCCCCTCACACTGCTCCGCCTGTGGTCCCATGGGCCTGGTTCAGAAGTGGGGTGTCACATCGGTGCAGATAAGAGCCCTGGGTAGGGACTGGGCCTGTTCCTTTGCTCCATAGTCCCCTGTGCTGCAAAACCAGTATCAAGGGGCAGCCCCCATCCCCACTGAGCACCAGACCCTGTCCACATCAAACCCAAGCCAGAGCTACAGAGAGGATTGGATAGAAAACCACCAAATGTGTACGTGTATGTGTGTATGCATGTGTCTATGAGAGGGGGGAGAGAGACAGAGAGAGAGAGAGAACCGGGTCTAGCTGTGTGACCCACGTTCAATGCAAAGACACTTTGTACTGGAATGCTGAAGCTGCTCCAACATGAAAAGCAAGGATAGAACCTGTACTTGCTGGTCTAAGATCAAACCTCAGAATGGTGGTTTGAAGTTTTTCTTCAAAACAAAGTCTGAAAGTGAAACCTCAGTAGGCAAGAGATAAAAGCAGAGTGTTCTGGTGGGAGGCAGAATGAAGGGCTGCAGACTTAGCCAATGCTTGCCTCCACTCCCACCTCCCCGGCAGAGCATCCCCTGAGAAAGCTTTGCAGCATGCCAAGAGTTCCACAGAACATGCCAGGGGGTCCACAGTACTTGGAAAACCACTGTGACAGAATATCTGTGGGTCATTGGTCCCAGGGACCTGTGCTTTGACTTCTCTTTTGGGATGACAAGTTGGGAGTGTTGGGGAAAGGTGCTTCCCTCTCCCACAGGCATCCCCTTGAAGCTGCTGTGTGGGGACCATACAGGCCAAGACAGAGGTGGGGATCTGCCCCCATGGGTTGGCTGCTTCCGGTTGGCCAAGAGGAAGAACAAAAGTGGTAATGGTGCCAGGGCCCGGATGGTGGCAAAATGCAGGTCCCAGGCAGGCTGAGTGAGTGAGGAGCAGGGGTCTCTTTTGGTCCCTACTGAGTTTAAAAAGAAAAAAAATATCAGAACAGGCACAGGCCTGTGTCCATGAGACCCTATGAGTTCAAGATGGCAGTCACCCACTTCTTCCTGGATGGTGGAGTGTCTAGGCCCTAGTCACCGGCAGAAGAGCAGCTGCCTCTCTGAGTTGCTGAAACCACTGGGAATGGAACAACCAGCATTCAGCTCTTGGGGCAAGAGACCTGGGCATTTTGGGCCTGAGGCCCTCCTAAGTGTCACCAAGAAGCCACTGTTGCTCTGGTTAATCCTGGATGGGTCCTTATAATCTGAAGAGAAGGAGCAGGTATTTTCTATCTACCTTCACCCTTGGTTTTCTTTGATGGAGAAATGGTGGGGTCAGCTCCCTGTCCTGGGTCATGGTCAAGGCTTCTTGACCTCTGTGAGATGAGAGGTGGGAAATGTGGATGACCTAGGCCTGAGAGGGCCTAAAATGGCCCTGTCCTCACTGACACCCATGTCTTCTCTCTGACCTGGATCCTAAACCTCTGTCCTTGGTCTTGTGAGTCCTGAGTAGTGTCTACATTTCCTTCTCAGCTTGGTCACCAAGGCCAAATTGACTGAATCTCATTCTGGTTCATATCTACCAAAGTGAGAAGCAAGACAAGAGAGGAAGACTGGTGGGAAGACGGCTCAGCCTGCAGCAAAATCCCTGTGTGACCTTGGGCCATGCCCTTGTACTTGCAGGGACATGACTGGGCTACTTAAAAGACAACTGGCCACTGATGTCCATCTCCTCTGTGCCTCACAACAATGCATGAGTCAGCAAGGAAAGGATTATTGTTCTGTTTTAGTTAGGGAAACTGAGCCCGTTTGTCTAAGTCACTTGCTCAAGGCCCCCCAACTGGTTGATGACAGGCAGGGCTGAAAGGTGGCACTGGGGACTTCCAAAGAAACACTCTTGTCACTGCACCACGTGGGAACCAGCCATCAGTTGCTCTCCAGGCAAATGAAAACCAAGACGCGCCCACTCTGGCTTGTCTAGGCCCTAAGGTTGAAGAGACCAGGGGGCCTTGCTAAGTAATTGAGCCCTTATCTTCTCAGGAACGGAACTCTTCTCTTGGTTGGAGTGTTGAGCAAGTCCAGCCAGCACTCAGCCAGGTGATTTCACCAGAAAAAAGTTCTTCATTCCTGCCAGACTGGTATCAATGTGGCACCCACATGGCCCCCTGGAAATTAACAGTGTGGGGCTGCTGGTTTGGCACAGGCAACAAAAAGAGTAAAAAACTGTGACTTTGGGGCCTAGGGAGGCTCTCCCACCCCTAATGAAATTGGATGTCATCTGGCCAGGTTGACTCCAGAATGTAGAAGCCCTACAGAGAACCCTAAGTCATGGCAGGGGAGCTGAAGGGGTCTGGAAAGATGATCTGGATCTTCCTCTCCAAGAAAATACCAAGGAAACACTGGCCTGTGTCCCACAGGACTGCAGCACAGCTTCATAGCAAGACACCAGGCCAAGGGACATGTGGCACCAAAATCCAACCCATGCACCTCCCACAAGGCTGTCATTCTATTGTCCAAATCCCCCTGGAGGTGGGTACCAGGTTCTAATTCACATCAAGGCTCGGCATGGACCAGGAGCAGCCATGGAGGCTGAAATGCAAAGGCTTTCTTCTTACTTTACCTTCTGGCTATGAGCTTCCTAAGAACAGCCCATCTCTGTGTCTCCAGTGCTAGCAGAGAAGCCATCAGCAAAAGATGGTTAGGCTGAATTCAGTTGAATTTAACCACTGCCATGTGCAGTCCTGGTTCAAGGAGCAAAAAGACAGACGGGGCACTGCTGATTCCCCGCAACTGGGAAAACTGTAGTTAACATTGGGATAAAACCCAAAGGTGTGTTGCTGAGGTGGAAGAAGCTCAAGAAACTAGCCTGGCAAATCTTCTGTGTGCACATTAGGAATGGGGAAGAGGCCGGCAGGGGATTGGCTACCCCAATCACACAAGGGTCTCCTATCAGCTTCTAGAGGGGCACTAACTGCCCAGCCAGCTCTAGCAAGAGCTAGATACCTGGAGTACTTGCAGGTGGGACCCCAGACTGCCCAGAAGAGTGTGACTGCCCTGCAGTCAGTTCTGACCTGGGAAAGGGGTCCCTTGGATTGGGGGTTCATGAGATTACCTGGCAGGGCCAGGTGACTGGTTCATTTCACCATGGGAGATGGTTGCACAGCCCACTGCCAGATGTGCTAGGCTAAAAAAAGTTCAGACCCAACTTGTATAATAAAATTGTGCTGCCTCCTTTTCCAGGCAAGTGTGGGACTGAGATAGAAGGGAGCAGAAACTGAGAAGAGATTGCCTTGCTTTGCTAATTGATGTATCTGCCTGGGTAAACTTTAGGGTATCTGAATCCTTGGGGAAAGGAGGGCTGTAAGGTCCTGAAGGCTCTGTCACAAGCCCCCATCCAAGCCTCAGCAAACAGGGCTCTGTCCTTCCTTGTTATATCCAGACTATGGCCACAGCTTCACACTGGACAACTTCCTTGAGCCCACAAAGGATGCTTCCGAGGCCTGGAGGAGGAGCTAGGTGCTGCGCTGGGCCCTGCCCTCTGAGGTCTGGAGGCTAGAGCAGTCAGCAGCCTGGCTCCACCCAGCACACCTGAAGCTCTAATGCTCAGAGTCTCAGAAGCCAGAGCTGGTAGGTCTTTTGAGATCGTCTCATCAAACTCCTTGTTTTCCAGTGAGGAACTGAGACCCAAAGAGGGGAAGAAACTCGCCCAAGGTTACACAGCAGGTTAGCATCAAAGATCAGATAAAAAGGATGGTAGCTTTTAATACTCCCTACTTTATCAGCTGTCAGCCCTGTTTTCCTGAGAAATGTCCCAGGTCTCAATCACACCAACATCAGCTGATGGGTACAGGGTACCCACGACACAGAGAACTTGTGGAGTGATTGACTCCCAAGGAGAAATAGAGCAGCCACCTTCCCTTTGGAGGACAGCATCCTGAAGGAGCCAGCCACCTGCTACAGAAGGACCCCTTTGAGAGAGGGCGTGGTGGCCTCGGGCTCTTTCTCCCAACCTACAAGGCCGATCCAGTCCAATAGCCCTGCAGTCCTACAGACAAAAACAGGGATAATGGTGGCCCAGCTGCCTCTGGCTCTCCAGCACTACATGCGGTGATCATCTTAAATCCCCAAAGGCAGGGAAGTGAGGTGGACTCATTTTCCCAGCCCCGGCCCCGCCTTTGACAGCACACTGGAAAACTCCCCTGCTGGGGGCTGGCAGCTGCTGAAGACCTTTATTCCTCCCATCTCTGTGCACACAGTAGCTAAGATGCCACATGCTGACCACAGTGAAGTGTGTTTGGCTAGTTCACACAGCCTGACTCAGCCCAGGTATCTGCTGGTATGAAAGTCAACCCAGTTTTTCCCTGCTCTGGCATCTACAGGTCTTCACCAATGCCACCACAACCTGAAGGGACCTAGGCAGGGATGAGGGTGAAGGAGGAGCAGTCTTTGGTGGGTCCGAACTGCAAAAAGGCATTGAGACTCCATCCACAGTTCTGCCCCGCCAGCCAAAAGGGGGGACCTTCCCTGTGCTCATCCTCTCTGCCTGCCTCTGAGTCCTCATGCCCACCACTGCCCTATCTGTCCTGCACACCCTCCCCTTTCCACTCCCCATTTCAAGCCAAATCCCAAGACTGGTGTCATGGTGGCCTTTCTGGGAGTGAGCGTGAAAGTGGGGAAGGGAGTGGTTACTTCGGAGAGGGTGGAATTCAGTGCACTGCGGTCCTGTTGGCATGGTGATGTGGGGCCAGTTCTGAGGCCAGAGGTCCATCACCAAGACCGGGAGACCACTGGGCCTCCTGGTAGAAACTGGAAGAACAAAGGGGAAGGAAACCAGAATGAGAAGAAGACGAGTGAGCATCCTAGTGCAGGACAGTGGACCAGAGCTGCTGGCCCCAGTTTATCTGTCGTTGAGCTGTGGGGAGCCAGTAACATCCTCTTCTTCCTCCTTGTCGTCCTTTATGCCTTTCAGTCTCTGGCGAGCAAAGTCCTCAAATACAATGTCGTCATCACTGGTAGGAGAGACAAGGAAAATGTGGTATGTTTGCAGGGTCAGGGAGAGGAAGCAAATGCAGAGGACTGGCCCAAGGCAATGCCCAGGGCCCAAGCAGAGAACCACATCTGAGGTCTCTGGCCTCTGGGGCTGACCTTGAGCAGAAGGTCTGACAGGCTGGCACATCTGCAGCCTGCCACTGGCTGTTGGGACAGCCCTATCTGGATGTGGGGAAATGGTAAAATGCCAGAGGAATGTGAGCTTGACTTTCACACCTGTAGGAGCTAAAAAATAACCCAGTTTGAGGAGGTGAGTGAGACATGTCAAATGGGGGAGCAGAGTGCCTCTGTGGCCAGAGGAAAGAATTGTTTTCACCATAAGAGGCCAGGCCACCAAAGGTTTCACAGCATATCTCAACCCCCCAGGAAAATCACCCACTCAACAAGCTACTCTTAGGAAGCATTCCTGATCTAAACAGGAAGCAGTGAGATGGACTTCATGAAAGAGAAAGCCATAGAGCCCTTTCTCTCGGGAAGTGTCAGTTCACAAGCAGCCTTGGTAGGGGAGGGGACGGCAAATCTACAGAGGGCCACAGGACATGGTGGGCTTAGGGTACTTGAGTGAGGTTGCAGTACTAATAATGCTTCCCTTCTATCACAAGGCATGCACACTTAGGACCAGCCAGAGTCCCATCCAAGGCCCCTGCCCCATGGAGTTCAGCCAGCAGCATGGAGCATCCTTATGGAGTGACTTGAGACCCCATCTCCCAAATTTCTCCCTGGGCACAAGGCAAGGGTGAGCTGGAGCGAGAAAACCGCTTGGCTCTGGAGGTGATCCGTGCTGTTGGCCCAGGTCCTCCCCCTCTGGCCACTGTCCAGTGCTGTGCTGTCCGCTGTCCTTCCACCGCAGAGACATCCACATCAGGTGGTCCACAGGAGTCAGAAGCAGCAGGACCCCAGACCCTTCCCCACCCACTGCCTGCCTCCGCCCAGTGGGCGTGGCAGTGCAGGAGAGCAGATCCCAGGGCTCGAACCAGCCCTGTGTGAGCTGAGCAGGTGCTGTGGATGGACGGACGGACGGACGGACGGACTGACGGACGTGCAAGAACGAGGGAGGAAGACAGACCCCACCAAGGCAGGAGGAAGAGGAACAGGCACGGAGGGTCCTTCAAATCACATGCAGGCAAGCGGGTTGCTGAAGAGGCGAGCAGAGTTGGCTCTCAGCAGACAGGTTAGACCAGCTGCTCCTCAGGGGTTAATAAGCATATATGCAAATGATCCCTCCAAGGCACCCCCCAGCCCCACCCCAGACCATCCGCAGGCAGGGTTTGGCTTACTTTGTGTCAAGTTCTATGAGGTTGGTGTCTACAGGCGCCTCATTCTCTGGAACTGAACACAGGGCAGCAGGGCACCCAGGAGTTAGGGGTATGGACGGGTAGGCACAGGCCCCACCCCGGGACGAGCAGGCTAATGCGGGGAAGGTAAAGGACAAAGGGGAAGGGAACTGGGGGACTCGTCCAGGCTTTGGAACACCCCAAATCATCTTCAAAGCAGGGGGTTGTAAGGAGGGCCCCAGATGCCCACTGTAGCCCCAAGACATGGACAGGTTTCCAACATGATTTATGTTTGTAACTTGTCACTTGTGACTTTTACTAACTCCAAGACGACTTTTTTTTTCTAGCATTTTAACCTCTCCTGAGCTTGGAGTGTGTTTTATAATCAGTGGCATTTTGCAGTTTAATCATAGAAAGGCTGTCTTTCTTACATTCAATGAAATATAACTAATTATCCCTCGAAAAACTATGGAAATGGTGTGTCCAGAGTCGATCTTATCCATGCAGCCCCTTCCCTCCCCTCCGGAAGAGGACAGTCTGTGTCTGCATGTGTGGCCAGTGGGCCCCTTCCTCTGCTCCCAGCCTCCTTCTCACATGGAGAACAGAGGGCAGGGGTCCCTGTCTCCCAGTAGGGTCACAGATAGGAATTGCAGGCTCCACAAAGACCCTCAGTTGTTGGGGGGAAGGGTGACACTAGGCTGCAGGCTATTCTGAGGGAGATGGGGTGACACAGTAATGTGGCAGCTGGTGGAGAAAGGAGTCAGCTATCTGGAAACCCCCATACCCACAGATCCTGCTCACCTTCCCGATGTGGAGGTTCTTCTTTGGGTTTGGGGTGCATTAAGGTGAAGGGCAGTTCCACAGCCACATCGCTGAAACACAGACCCAAACCCTGTGAGCCCCAAGTGGTCTCAGGCTGTGAGACGCCCTGTCAGTCTGAGAACTGGAGAGGGTTTGTGGTCAGGAAGGCAGGTCCACCCTGGCCTCCCACTCTCTAAGCCTCAGTCCTTCTAGGGATTAAACTAGGAGGCCTCTTCTGCTTTCAAAAAGAAATGGAAGGGGATTTTATGGAGAAAATGTGGGACTCAGTCCCTCCTGAGAGGGTTCTAACTCTGAGTCTTCAATCTGCAAAGATCTCCAGATTCTTCCCCAACCCATTGTCCCCTGGTTCTGGTCAGTCAGGCCAGTGGTCTCTGGGCCTTCTGGGAAGGTGGCTCAAGCAGGAAAAAGGAAGGACTTTACCTGGATGCAAGATCTCCCAGCAGGCTGGGTGGGTCAGAGGAGGCAGGAGGAGTGGTCAGGAGAGTGCAGAGAGAAAAGAGAAAGCACATTCATTCACCACCTCTGCTGCCCTCCAGAGCAGACCCAGGGGACACCCCACCCCTGCACAGAATGCTCATCCAGGGCCCTTGACAGTTCCAGGCTGCCCTTGGGGCTGAGTGCAAGCCCAGCTCAGCAAACTTCCTGAACCCCAGGATCCACAGCTACAGAAAGAGGCTGTCCCTGCCCCAGGACTGTCTGACGGCACAAGGAATCACGTTGGCGTCACCAGGAGCATACAGAAGACTGTGAGTCCTGCAAGGCCACAGTTTTTGAATTTAAAGATGTCCTACAATTTGTGATCAGTGTTATTCTAATAATAAAAGGGACTCAACTTCAAACATTATTTAATGTTTTGATCTTTCTCTAGAAATTTATGAAACAAATTAGAAAAAAAAAATTCCCCCAACAAATCAGAAACTTTAAATTCTAGGTTTACAATATAGAGGCCCAATTTACAAAGCAATGGAATTTTTTTTCTGAGCCTCCACCAAACTGTGGTGCAGTTTGCCCTGGGCTTCAGGGCGAGAAATATGTCTGGCCCGCTGCTGGGACTCCAGCACCCGGCCTATGATAGGAGGGTAGCGGAGGAGACATCAGGAAGTAACTGGCGAAGTGTCAGGGCCTTGGCTTCCCTGTATGTAAAATGGGAAAGTCAGCCAAAGTAGCAAACCCAGAATCTAGCTCTGGCATTCTGACCCCCGAGCAGATCAGTGTGGGCAAGAGTGAGGGTGCACGTTATGCTCCGAGGTGATACGAGAGACAGCAGCCTCAGACATCCACAGGGTAGGCTCTGAGGAGAGGAACCCACCAGCTGCGCGCCCACTCCGTGCAAGGCCCAGCCTGGGATAAGGATGGGGTGGTGAGAGGGAGAGAGATGGGAGGGGGAGGGAGGGCATTGGAGAAGGAGAGGGAATGGGGGTCTGCAGAGGAGGGAGAGAAGAACAGGAGTCCTCCCTCCCCATTCCTCCTCCACAGGAGGACGCAGTTAAAAGTTCTGACAAACAGGAACAATGGGGCAGGGGGTGGTGGGCACCTCTGTACTTGGGGACCTTGGACTGGGCTGCAGCACTCACCCGCCCCGAGACACCACCAGCTTCACTTTTACTTTGTAGGAAACAATGATGCCCAGGATCTCACGGTTGGCACCTTCCCTCAACCTGCAAGGTGACACGGGTTAGCTGGTCCTTGGCCCTCACTGGGAAGTGAGACACAGCGGGCAATGGGGCTCAGTAGGGGGCACTGCTATCCATACTTCTTCTGGGGTATCCAGCCACCATGTCCCACACAGCCTATTGGGGGCCTCAACCTGGGCCAGCAGAAGTGACACAGATGAGCTGTGGGCTCCCTCAAAGAGCTGGAACCCGGAGCCCTGGGTTCCCAGTGTGGCCGTGAGACCCATTATTGGGTGACCCTGGTCAGCTCCTCCTGGCCCTGTCCCAACAGCAGGGATGGGCGGTAACCCCTCTTTCTGGGATTTGCTTCTCTCCTCATGTTTGTGCTCAGCAACATGTTGGCATAAAGGGCCAGCTGGGAGTTCAGAAGGTGAGGGCAGTGGGAGCCGAAAGTGTCAGAGAAAGCAGAGTCCAAGGAGGTGGTGCCTTGCCAGGTCTTACAGACAGGGAGGATTTAAACTGGGGTAGAGAAGGAGACAGAAAGCTTGGCGGGATGGGGGCTGCCTATGCCGGGATGATGGTCAGACGGCACAGGCAGAGTCTGGGCTAGAAGCAGGGCAGCGTGTTGCAGAGGTGGCCACTGGAGGGCCAGAGCTCAGAAGGGAGGGTGAAGAAGGGATTTAACACCCTTAGGCTTAATGACCCCCATGGGTTAGGGGTAACCAGAGAGCCTTGGGGTCTCTGACATAGAGGGCACCCCACCCCTGGGCCATCCAGCTCAAAAGCCTGGTCTCAGGCTGGGGATTTAGCTCAGTGGTATAAACGCCTGCCTGGCAAGCGCGAGATCCTGAGTTCAATCCCCAGTACAAAAAAAAGAAGAAGAAGAAGAAAAAAAAAAAAGGCCTAGTCTCTCCAGATCACCCAAGCCCTCCAATTCACCCCTCATGCCATCACCTCTCCGGGAGCCACTCCCTTCCCTCCAGCCTCAGCACTGTCTCTGACTGAGGACACCGGGCCAGAAGCTGCTGGTACTGACTCAGTGAGCCAGGTCCAGGGTCCCTGTTGTTCTCTGAGTCCTCCTAGGTGGGTGGGAGTAGGGGAACAACCTTCCCAATTGGTCAAGCTCCTGCAGACAGCCCTGGGAGAAGCAAACCTGACCCCTGTCCCTGCACAAATGGGATCAGAAAGGGTGGGGACTCATGGTCCAGGAGCCTGGACTGGAAGGGCAGGTCCTCACAGGGTGCTGGAGGCCAGGTTCGTGTCCTCATGCTTCAGCTTCCCGTCCAGGGCCAGGCCCCGCTTCTCCCGGTTGTTGGCCAGGAAGGGGGTCAGCGTGTACACCTTGCAGAAAGTAGAGCTCGGTGCCACCGTGTCACTGTGAAGAAGGGAGCAGGCATGGAGGTGGCCCTCCCCACACCAGCCCCAGCCTCAACCCCAACCCAGCCAGGACACCCAGCCTGGTCCTGCCCAAGCCTCCCTCTGCCAACCTGTTTCTCTCCCCCAATGGGAGGGACCATGTGTAGAAGACCCAGCTCTGATGCAGAGACCACTGCTACCCAAAAGAGGCACATCCATCTCGCACACAAACAAGACTGACCCTGGGCTAGAAAACAGCCCAGTGCTAAGCGTACACTTATTTAAAAATCACAACTCTACAGAAACCATGAGAAGCCATTAGAGACCCAGAACCCACCCCCTATGTTCCACAATCAAAGCTTCACTGATGGCAGCTCCTACCTCCTTATGCAGGCACCTCCGTCCATCATGGACAGGGCATTTTGATCATCTGATTTTTAAAATTTGTTTTGATGGTTCAATTTTTCCTTGTTTTTGTGCTTTGCTAGTCTTCTCCCTTTTCAATGAGATAACTGCCGGGCAGCAGCCAGTAGGCTGGCCCTGGCACCACCCTGCTTTGCCCCTTGCCAGCTCTATGAGCACAGTATGTCCCGTCCTCTGACCCCATTCCCTGATCTGCATGCTGTGGCAGCAGCAACCCCAGCCCCATGGGACACTGAGCATGAGCAGCTCCCTTCCTGGGCTGCAGGAACTGTGCAGATGTGTACATCTGCAGGACTCAAGGGTCCCTTTGAGAGCCCGCAAGCTGCTCTGGCTCTGGCTCGCTTCACTGTATCCCTCACCAAGAATCTACACCTCAGCTGGGAGGGCTATTTTTTAAATCGACAGCAGATATAAGAAACATCTAGAAAAAAGAAAAAAAAAAACATCTATTAGTAGGGGAATGTCTAACCTAATTACAGGACATTATCTATAGGAAAACTATCTCAAAGACACTTTAAAATGTTTTCACATGGCAAAAAATACCCATATATAATATAATTGGCATTATAAATACAATATATTTATATATTTAATATAATTGGTATTATAAATACCAATATATAATTGGCAAAAAACACCAATTATGTATACACTTATTCGGGTATGTTTCTAAGGCCAGGTTATAAAAGAAGAGTGTGTCTTCTAATGAACAAGTACTTACTTCCTTCAGGTAGCTAAGGGCCTTTTGCTTGAGATTGGGCCTCTTATCTCAGTAGCCAGTGTGCTTAGGACAAATCTACGCTCACCTGCAGTAGCTCTCCTTAAACCTAGATGTTTTTTGTAAAATTATTCTTTGCCCTCCCACACACAACTCTTTTACCCAGGGAGCTGGATGACTTCTCTACCAGACAAGAAAAACTGTGTACCTGGTGCCTCCCACTCTGCCCTGGCTCCCAGGAAGCTCAGAACAAAGTTTTCCCTTCCACCTTGGTTTCCGGTACAGCCTGGTGATTCTCTCTCTGAAAACCCAATTCCCTTTCACTCATTAGCTCTTGTCAAATCTTGCTGGGTTTCTTTGACTGTAGTGTGCACTATATTGCAGCTAAATCAGGTGGATGGTTTCTGGGAGGCTCTTCAAGAACATCTACTGCAAGTGGCAAGAAAGCCTGAGGCCCAGCCTTCTGCAAGCGAGCAGGGCCACCTGAGCTGTGACTGGACCCAGAGCTGCTCTGTTTCCCACCCAGCCCCAGGCCCAGCCTCTGTCACTCACTCAGCCTCTTCCATGGCCACGGGACACTTGTACTGCGCTGTGTTGAAGAGGCAGATGTCCGCGTACTGGCGCACTGGCAGGGGGTGAGCACACAGGGAGGAAGTGCGTGAGCAAGCAGCAACTCCAGGGGGCACTTCCGGCCCCCCCAGGCGGCAATGCTCAGCCTGGGCAAAGGCCAGAGCTCACCTTCCACCTGAAGGGGTGCCCCAAAAACATCCATTCCTTCTCCTAACCTAAAGTTTTCCCTTCAAGGGCAGCATTTTCCAGAATCCAGGGAACATAGAAGAAGTGACCTGCCAGAAAGCCTTGAGGATCCTGGGGCACAAGCTACAAAGTCCCTATTTGGCCCGGAGCTGGCCCATGTTCAGGAGTTATGAACAGTAGGTATTGCAAGGCTCTTAGCAAGGGGCAAGCATTCAGCTACCTCAACCCTTGGGAGGGCTCCCCATCCCAACCACCCCCAAGCAGACTCTCCCCAGGGTACCTGAGATCTTGATCTTCTTCACCGTCTTGTTGGTGTTGTTGGTGACATGGACATTGACGCTGATAGGTTCTCCATGGTAATAGATCTGGGGGGCAGTAGAAAGGGGAGTGTTGGCTGGGAGGATACCAGGGAAAAGGCCTTTCTGGGGTTCCCCAAACCTTAGTTATTCTAACTTTTGCCCCAAACTCATTAGCCCCTTGTGTGAAGGGGGCACAGAAGCCAACAAGTATATCAGCCTTCCAATCCCTTGGGGGACTCTTGGAAGATATTTGAAATAGGTGATATTCCTGCCTCCACTCCTGACCTGGTCACCAACAATAATGACAATAACAATAACAGCAATAGTGATGATGATGGCTGTGTGATGTTGGACAAGTAACAAGCCTCAGTTTCTCCCACGGTATAATAGGACTTGGACCAAGTGATGTCTCAAGTCCCTGTCAACTGGGCTGACACAAGAGGCCCTGGAGGAAGCCAGGCAAAGGAAGGAAGGGCCAGCTGTCTGCACAGGGGACCCAGCTCCGAGTTCTCACTGAGGGCGCTTAACTGCACCTCACCCAGGCATTTACCTTCAGCTACCCCCCAGGAGGGAGAGGGTGCCCACACCCAGGAGGGGCCTGTCCGAGCTCACCGCAGGTCTCATTTGGCTGTTTAGAGTTCCCCACGTTCTGCAAGATTTGTGATCCCATGGCTCAGGGTTAGGAAGGATTATGACAAGGAGTCTGTGGGCCCCACTGTCCCCTTCTCTGCCAATCTGGCTGGTCTTAACCATTTGGGTTGAAGCTTAAAGTTGGTGGATGTGAGAGGAGATGGGCAGGACCCTTCCAAAATCACACTGCTTCCTTCTGAAGTCAGCCGAACCCCTGGCTCATGTCTACCTCTGCTACTCCTTTAGGCCCCAAGAGCCTTCCTCAGACCCCTAAGACAGACCTCAGTTCCCCAAGCTGCACAGTCCCAGGGCTGGGGGCAAGAGTAGTCAAGGCAAGAGTAGGGGATCTGGGAGAGCAGCCCCCACCCCTGCCAGGTCCCAGCTCCTACCTCCTTATCCAGGGAGGCCTCTAGGTGCAAGGGCTTGTCTGACATGAGGAACTGCCTGGTGGTCTCAGCTGTGGGCTGGGGGCCAGGCCTCTCTGGAGCATACTGAACTTTCCGGATGACCAGACGGACAGAATTTCTAATGGAGATGGACAGTGTGAAAGATGACCAGAGTCACCTACCTCCATTCCCTTTCTTTGCAGTTCCCACATCACCTTTGCAGTCCCATCACCTCAGAAGCCAGTCAACTGCAAAGAATGGCCTCGGGGCCTTGGCACCAACTGGCCCCAGCCTTTGCTGCCCACTCTATTCCCAAACCACCCTATGGAAACACACCATTTGGGTCTGTGTCTAAGTACAAGACACGATGCTAAGAAAAGAACTGCTTTTACTTCCTGTATCCCTGTGTCACCTAATAGTAAAGTTCCTTTAGGACATACTGCTGTATCTATGACAGTGTCTGCCATGTAATAAATATTAAGTGAAAATATGGGACTGGGATTAGCAAGTGTGAGGCCCTGGGTTCCATTCCTAGCACTGAAAAAAGAAAAAGAAAAAAAACCAGAAGGGACAGGGGCCTCATAAGAAATAGGTTTCTGGAAGACTTTGGGGCTCAGTGAGCGGGTGCAGGCCCAGCTAGCAAGTGTGGGCCAGGGAAGAGGCAGCTCAATGAGGCAATGAAGGCTCCCAGATGGGAAGAACCCAGGGAAGGTGACAGGGCTCAGGGAGAAGTAAGGACTCGGGGAGATCGGCAGGGGACAGGGACTCAGTGAGACCATCTCGGTGACACACTGGCAGTGCTGACATCCCCATCTCTTCAAGCTACCGCCACTCTCTGGAACTATATGACCTTGAGTATATTCACTCCTCTGTGTTTCAGTTTCCTCATCTGTAAAACAGTGACAGCAGCAGGACCTAGGTCTTAGGACTGTGGTGAGAATTAAATGA
The DNA here is from genome assembly GCA_004027455.1 of Hydrochoerus hydrochaeris. Lineage (NCBI taxonomy): Eukaryota > Metazoa > Chordata > Mammalia > Rodentia > Hydrochaeridae > Hydrochoerus > Hydrochoerus hydrochaeris. The sequence goes on from PVLA01000644.1 coordinate 233,167, forward strand.
ATCCATGTCTGTCCAGGACTTTGAACATCTTTGGTACATGACGGGTCCCTGAGAAATGATAGCTACTGCCAGTATGTCCACTGTTCCCAGGAAATCACTGGTGTGGTCTTAAATACCACCTTGAGGGTAGAGTGAGGAGGGTGGCTCTCAGTGTTGCCTCTGCTCCTTTGCTCTGGTCAAGCTCCCTGAAGCAGCCCACAGTGAGCAGCCCAGGCTGTGGACAGAAATGCCTGCAGTACCTCCAGTAGCCACAAGGTAGCAAACAACCCACCCCCTGAGACACTGCTGTATCCTTTGCCGCAGGATGCAGGGGCATCCTTGGGCGTAGTCGCCAGCTGCCCAGGAGATGGCAGGGTCTAACCCAGGAAGGCAGCCAGGAGTAGGGGCCAGCTGTTTCCAGGCCACAAGAGCGCCCCTTTTCTGAGACCTGAGCCCCCCCCCACTGTCCCCTAAACTGGTTCATCTTCACTTCCCTCCCTTGCTTAGGGGCTTCCTGGACACAGGCCCCGCCTCTGCCCTTCACCTCCCAGGAGGAAACGGGAAATGAGGATGGCCTGAAGGCATCTAGCTCAACAGAGCCCAACCTGAACTTAGGGTTTTTTCCAAAAATATAAAGACCGCAGTCTGGAGGTGAGGAGCAAGAGGCTGCGGATGAGGAGGAAGCTGCCGGTGTGCTATAAAGGAGACACTGAGGCACAGAGACTCAGCTCCTCCTCCAACTTGCTCCTCCTGGCTGTCCCCTCCCTCTCCACACCCAGTGCTCACACACCTTTTGTGGATCTTCTCCTCCAGGTTCTCTGCACAGAAGGCTTTGACTTCGTAGTCCACACCACAGGCCTGTGGAGGAGACAGCACTGACCACAGGGCCTTGGGGATGCAGGGCCTCCAACACGTGGCTGACCCATTATACAAACCAGCTCCCAGGGCCCAACCCCTCCTGAGTGTGACTCCCAAATCCTTGGTCAGCACTGCCTCCCCACTGGCCTGCCAGCAGAGGGGCTTTCAGAGTCCCTGACTGCTGTCCCAAGCCGCCCTAGCTGGGTGCTGCTCGCGGGACTCTGTCCTCCATCCCAGTGCCTGTCTTCATCCAAGCAGCGCCCATAAATAGCAACAGACAGCATGACTGAGGGGTTCTAGAGGGCGCTACCCTGCACTGGGGGGCTTTCTCAGCCTCCCCTAACAACACAGGTGGAACATCCTGTTATCGCTGCCTCACAGATGAGGAAATGGGCTCTGAGGTCTGGGGCCTGGGGCAGTGGTGTTACCTCGTCTCTCAAGCCAAAGTTTCCCCACCTGTGACACAGTGGAGGTTTCTGGGACTGTGTGAGCCCAGGAGAAGGTCCCTAGAGCATTTTGGTCCTGTTGCAGCCACCACTAGGGCAGGCGGCAGTGAGTCAGGAGAGCCTCTGACACATCGCTGCACACAGCCTTATCTGAAGAGACCAATTGTGCAAGAGAGGACCAGCAGGCCTAGACCCAAGGAAGCGTCAATGGTCGGGGAAGGGGGTCTTGTGTGTCCAGCACTTCCCAGGGACATGAGATCCCTGGAGCCAGACAGGGGCCCCCAGTAGGATGACTTGCCTTCCCGGTGTCTTCAGGCCCTGGCTGCAACGTCACGGAGCAGGGAAGGTTTGGAGGGATCTGTTCAGGAGACAGACAGAATCGACCCCTGTCAGAGCCACCATTGCCTTGCCCTTGCCTCATCTCACACCCTGGCCTCCTCCACACTCCTGTCACAGCAGGGTCCCTGAGGACAGGCTATGTCTCCCCCATGAGGCAAGCAGCCCTTAGAATAGGCCGTGACTCCCCCATCGGAGACCCCTGTGTCTGCTGAGGTATGCAGAATAATTGTCCCCCCAAAGATGTCCATGTCCTAATCCCCCAAATTTGGAACTCTGATATCCTACTGGACAAAAGGAACTTGGCAGATGGAATATGTTAAGGACATAGAGACAGGAAGAGTCACCTGGATGAGTCAGGTAGGCCTGATATTATCTCCAGAGTCATCCAAGAGCAAACAGGAAGCTAGAGAAGAGTCCATGCCAGAGGGAAGGGATGTCAGAGCCACCACGCTCAGAGGAGGAGCCATGCCATGAGGAGCAGAGGGACAAGGAGGCCACACGCCACAGCGTTTGAGTTGGAAAATACGAAGACACTGATTCTCCCCTGCAGCCCCCAAAAGGACCACACCTGCCAAGCCCTTGATTTTAGCCCCAAGAAACCCACTGTGAACATCTGACCTTCAGGACTTCAATATCATAAAGTCATGCTGTCTTAACTCGTGTGTTTAGTTATCACCAAGTTTATGGTATTTGTAACAAAAGCCCCAGGAAACTAATACAGTTACAAGAAGACTGTATTTCCACTCCTGCTCAAATGCTTAGAGAAAAGGGAAGGGATTGCACTGTACCATAGAATCAGATAGTCTAAGAAACAAGAAATTTCAAAATTCAGAATTGTGAAGTCAACTGGGTACAGTGGTACATGCCTATAATCCCAACCCTCAGGAGGCTGAGGCAGGAGGATCAAGGTCAGCCTGGGCTATATAGTAAGACCCTGTCTCAAAAACAAAACAAACAAACAAAAGACAGCAGGGCAGGAGGTAGAAGCTGGGCAAGTGGGTAGCTGGTCTGCAGGGAGCCACCTTGTGGCAACCCAGAGACCAGAAAAAGTTTGTTTCTTCTCTGCAGCCTCCCTGGACCCCATTTTTCCACCAGTAATGTGGACTCAGGAGAGTCCAAGAAGTAACCACAGGTAAGGCTGACAGGCCAGCAGTAGCTAGAGAATAAACACCGACCAGTAAGAATAAGGGACAAGTGTCAGGACTCAAGTGCATACTGGGGACATGCTAACCAGCACAGCTGCCCCACCGCCCCCAAGTGCTTGCCCTGAGCACTCCCTGCCACTGGCACTTCTGAATGGGTGGTGGGCAGGCAGTCCCTACCTCAAAGGTAAAGGGGTACGCGTGCTCGCCCAGCTTCTTGATGAGACGCTCCTGCAGCCGTGTCAGGGGCTTCTTGTCCTCAGGGGCTGGCGGGAAGGACTGCACATTGGCCACAAACAGGTCTTTGCGAAAGGTCAGGCCCAGGACATCGAGGTCCTCCCGGCCATATCGGAAGGCGCAGGTCAGTGTCACATAGACTGTGGAGTAAAAGGGGCACTGATCAGGGCTGTGGGCGGGAGCACACAGGCTCCCCAGTGCGCCAGCTGCCGTCCTGGGCATCAGCTGGCAGGTCCTTAGGTCCTGCGGGGAAGGTGTGCTGTGTCCCCTCAGGAGCTGGTACTGGGGACCTGTGACCACCGGAGAGCAGCCTATGGCGTGGCTCCTAGCAGGAAGCGGGGGTGTCTGCTGGGCCATCTTCCCCCCACCCACCCCAGGGGCACTGGCAATGGCGTGACGGTGCAGAAGGGGCTGTAGTAAGTAGCAGGTGTGGATTGGGAGCACAGGGGCAGCAGAGGGCAGAGAACAAGTATGGGGCCCTGTCCAGAAGGCACAGGGTCCTGTCCCAGTCCTACCCCCTGCTCCTGTCTCCCTGCTAACCTTGAACATTCCCTTCACCTTTTTGTTCTCTGAAAGGGGACCCTGGCCCAGGAGCTACTGCCACCAGGAGCCTTGTTATGGTATTGACATGGGTGAAAAAGTGCTTAGGTTTTGACAAGTTCTCCCAGGCTGGCGCAGGCCACTGCACCTTGCTGTGGTTTTCACCAGAGTGGGTGAGGGGCACTAGTGGGGTAGGCAGAGAGAGGCAGTAAGATTATCTGATGTCCTTTCTGGAAGTCTGAGGACAGCAAGGAAGGGGAGGGGACCACAGCCTACCTCTCCTCTCTTTGAGATACTCAGGATCCACCAGGACCACACCATCTAGGGGAGACAGAGAGTGAGCTGACCCTCCCACATTCACCTCCCAAACCCCTGAGCCCTCAGCATCCGCTCAGTTCCAAACCCAGCCACCTGTCCATTCAAAAACTTCAGGAGAGAAACAGGAAAGTGCCCAGGGAGTGACACTAACTCCCAGCCCCATCTCTCCTAGGCCCCCGACTCTGTCCTCTCACACCAGTCGTTGATTCTGAGCAGGTTACTTAATTTCTCTGTTTCTTCATCTGTCAAGAAGAAGAATAATACAGGTCTGAGACCCTTAGGATCAACTGTACTCCAGGATCCAGAAGCCAGGCGGGAGCTGTAGAGCGGCAGGGCAGCGCGTGCTCCTTAGACTGAGTGCCGCCCTCTGCAGGATGTGTGCCCCGCCCGCGGCGCAAGCCGTTAGCAGCTGGGCACAGACACACTCGCGGGCCGTGTAACACTTCAAAGGACCACACAAAGGACACGGCCCCACAAGACTGTATCACCCGGTGACATCCCATCTTAATATGTATAATTACACCCTATGAGGTTCACCCAATGACAAAACCACCTACTGACGCATTTCTCAGAAAGCGTCACTATCATTTAGTGATATATGGCTCTATCCCACCAGCAGGCTAACCAAAGCATAAATGGCCTCACCTGCAATAGGAACAGAGCTGGGCTTTCAGACAACCTGGATGTGGGATCTGTGGACTGCAAGCTGTGATTTGTAGCCCCTATTTCACAGGGATAGCACGTGTCACTGTACACATATGTAAAATGTGTCACAGGTGTAAAGGGCTTGCACAGAGCCTGGCAAAGGTGAGCACAATGGAGAGTGTGGAATGGGACCCCATGTCCCTTGTGAAGCTTGCCCTTGGGGGCAGAGTGGCAGTCTGGATGCAAAGGACATTTTCTCAGCTCAGGAGGCCAGGAATGTGGGCTTGTGGACACCTCTGCCTGGCATCCCCAACTCATCTCTGGCCAAACCTTTCTCTTGCCCTGGCTACACTGCCACCACCTCCCTGCTCCCACAGCTGCTGCCTCAGGGAATCTCAGGCACAGTTGGAAGGGTCCCTATCCAACCCATCCTGGGCAGGTCTAGGGACAGCTAGTCAGGGTATGCCCAGCAGGCTGGCAGGACCCGCCCATGCATCGTCCTTCCTTTTACGGTAGGCACTGCCTCTGGGTCATGTCCTCCTCTGGGCGCTAGGGCTCAATGGGAAGTCCATGCACAGTCCCAGGGGTGTGCAGGGAACTCCTTCAGGCTTGTCGTGGGAGGCTGCTTGGGGGAGGAAAGCTGCAGCCAGGCCTCACAGGACTAAAAAGCATCATTGACGGGGTGACTAAGGAGTAGGATGGAGCAGGCAGAGGGAATAGCATGACTCTGAGGCCTGGGAACACAGATTCTGGAGAATGGGCAAGACCACAAAGTTCCATCAGTTAGGCCAGGGGACTTGGACTGGTGCCCAGTTCTTTTGGGAGTAGTTAGCATGGGGAGCTATGACCACATCAAGCTAGAGGGAGACACCATGATAGATAGGGTATTTCTCACTGTGTGTCATGAAATCGACCCTGAACAGTGCCCTCCCCAGGGGCCAGCAGAGACCAGTAGGAAGTAAGTGCTTTCAGGTGCCCACGTGTGCTGAGGAGCTGCTCCCCTCCTGCCCTCGCCGTCCCCAGCCTCCACTGCCGTCCTTAACAGGTCAATGGCCATGCATTATACTGGTGGGCCTTAGGGCCTTTGGAAAGGACGCCTGAAGCAGACCACAGCCTCTGAGGGCCAGGTTCAGGCAGAAGCTGCGACTGACAGAGGAGAGCGAGCTTCAGAAGACACCAGAAGTGTGAGGTGTCCTCAACAGGGACAGAGAGGGAAAATGGGGTTGTCCTGCCCAGGAACAAAGAAGAGGGGCCTGAAGTAAAGCTGGTCCTTCTGCAGCTTCCTGGTCCTGTACACATCTTCCTGACACAGGTGCCCCAGGGACCCCTAGGTCCCCAGGCTCAATATTGGACTGGTCTTCCTCCTCCTACCACTATGCTTTGGACCCATGAGGCTTGCTGCTGCCCTCTGACCCCAGGACAGTCTCCAGGGACAGCAGGAAAGGCCACATTCTCTGGAACTATTTCCCAACAGCACAGTCTACTTTCTTCACTTGGACTTGGCCTCATGCACTCTCCAGTCCCATCCTCCCAGCCTGTCACCTCCTTTGGTATCATTTTGATTTGTCCATATCCTTCATAATAATAACAACAACAACAACAACAATTTAACCTTCCTGGCCCCACTGGGCTCCTCTGTCAAGTGGCGTAATTCTGGGCCTCCCTTCATTAGCTGTGGGAAGAGGCAATGAGCCATGAGTCTTCTAACAAGCACAGCAGTGGTTCTTTACTAGGGGCAATTCTGCCTCCTGCGGGGCCATCTGACAATGTCTAAAAGTGATCTTCCTGCCTCGGTCTCCTGAACAGCTGAGATTATAGGCTGTTGGCTCCAAAGAAGTCTGTGACTGTCATAACCACATTCAGGGTAGCATCCTGGCATCTAATGCACAGAGGCCACAGATTCTGCCACACATCTTAACAGTGCATGGGACAGACCCCAGCATCCAATCCCAGGTGTCAGAATTCTGAGGATAAGAAACCCTGAATTCAAGCAAGACCTTGGAGGGTGACTTCAGTCATGAACCAGAAACCCCATGTAGGTGAAAACCGTCCCAATGTCACAAAGCCTACAGGCTTTCTGTCCATCTCCCACTTTTTGCCATGAGAAGGCAGCAAAACTAAGCCTTTCTGCAGAGCCAGGAAACCAGATTTGTATCTGGGCCCCGTACCGACTGGCTCTGTGACCTGGAACAAATTGTGGAGTTCCTCTGTGCGTCATCGCCCTGGTTTGAAAAGCAGAGATAATAGTTGCAGCTGCTGTCACTGCCTGCTGTCATCACCCTCACCCTCCATATCACATCAGGATGACGTCCCCATTGTCAGCCCCACCCTCCCCGCAATCTCCTCCCAGGGCCCCACACATGAGAAAGGAAGGAGCTGCTCAGAAGACGCTTGCTAACCAAGCAGGAGCCATGCACCCCGTCCTGAACAGTGGGGCCCCTCAAAGCCCTGGGCCGGCCCTTCCCTCCACTCCCTTCCCACCCTCCGAGTCCTCCATGACTCACCCACTGGGTCCACAAGGTCGATGTGGTCCACAAAGTCCCGCTTTCCCAGATAGACTGTGAGCTGGGAAGGAAAGACACAGGAGCATTGGCAGCTGTGGGCCAGGGAGGGCGCAGGCCTTGCCTTGGAGGGCACCTGGAGCCACCTCTGAAGCTCCATCCCTAACCTTTATCAAAGCCCTCCTGAACTTGGCTCCTCCCCCAATCCTAACACCAGGAAGAGGAAACCCTTAGAAAATTTGAAATCTGTCTCCAAAGCCCTAGGAAAGAGTTGTTATTGACCCCACTTTATAGATGAGGCCTGGTGAGACCTTCATGACAAGCACCATGGAGGGTGGAGGAGCAGCAGCCAAGGAGGCTGCTGAGCAGGAACGCTGGGGTCTCGTAAGGCCCAGGAAGCCCACTGCAGGCCAGAGACACTGAGTCCAGAGGGGCTACAGATGCAGGCTCTGTGCTCTTCAGCACCTGGCAGGAAGCCACTCAACAAAGTAAGCAACAGGGAGCTGGGCCCCAGCCAGCTCACGGGGAAGAACCCACCAGCTAGAATTCTCAAGGCCAAATCCAAATGCCATCCTACCCTTCCTGCTCCAAAATTCTGGTGATTCGGCCTCTGTTGGCTTTCTCAAATCCTCTCTCTCCATGCCCACAGCAACCCTTGCCTGCTGCTGACAGCCTCACAGGCCCCAGACTCCAGGGCGTTCTCCCCGCCTCAGCCAGAACAGCTGTCCTGAAATCCAAACCAAACCATGCCACCCTGTCTGAAAACCCTTTAACAGTTCCTCAGTGCCCAGAAGTAAGAATGACAAATGGCTCTCATTCCAAACGCCAACTCTTGATTGATTATCCACCAGGGCTGCCTGGGGACCTGGACTGAGAAGGAATCCAAGATGGAATCCTGGTGCCACAAGAAGCAGGGAGAGGCAGTGGCACTGAAGGGGGATGTGGAAGCCCCATGGCACTGTCTGCCAACCCAGGCCAGAGGTCTGAGTTCCCAAGCCCCGCCACAGATCTCTGAGGATGCAGTCTGTGGCCACGCCAGCCTCTGCTCCCACTCCTGCTCCCTCTCGGTACCTGGGGACTCGACTGTCCAGGGTGCACCACAGTCCAATTTTATGGTCCTGTGTGGAACACTTCTCGCCTTGCCTTGTCCGGAAATGCATCCCTCCTAGAGGAAGCACCCCTGACTGCCCACACTGGGCCCTGAAGTCCCAAGAATCCCTGTATCTCACGCTTTGTATGGAAAACATCCATCTCTGCTTCTGCCCCACCACCTGCTGTGAGCAACGTCTGACTCATCTAACACGCCCTGCCTGGTCCTCACCAGGCTTGGCCCAGACCCTGCACGGAACAGAATGGTGGCAGTATTCATTTGCTGAAATGAGAGGAAAACAAGGCCTGTGGAAAGAGGGGGGCAAGCCTGGGAGCCGCCCTGGACAACAAAGCAACACCAGGGGCTCTCACACCTGCTTCCCTTGGCCCGTGGCCAGTCGTCGGCTGGACCTCTATTTATCACACACACTTTTCTATAAGCAGCCAGCTCTACCCAACAGAGCTGACCCCCATAAAGGCCAGACAGAACTTTCCTGACAGGCCACTCCCCCTGGGATGAAGGGCTCCTGAGGACAGAGCTGTGTCCCCTACATCCCAGAAGTGGCATCTGCAGAAACACAGTTTGCTCTGCTCCTCCAGGAGAGGATCCCAGAGGCTGGGCTCAGGGAGGAGCTGGGTGCCTCCTGGCACCGTCTGGCAAACTCACCTTTCCATTAGGGCTCGCCTTCTTGAACACTCTGTAGAGAGAAAGAGAGGTGAGGCCAGTGTTAGCACAGCCTGCTTAGTGGTCCCTACAGCCCATTGGAATCCACATGGAGGACAAGGGCCTGCAGTGACTTCCGGGTACCATGCAAATGCAGAACGGGAACAGGGCCGGCATAATCAGCTCTGACCATCTCCACCACTACCGCCATTACAGCGGATCCCAATAGCCAAAGGATCCCAAGGATTATTCTTCACATGGAGGCAGAGACGGGCTCAAAATAAGCCCACCAATTCACGTGGAGGAAAAGCCTTAAGTGCCTGTTAGGTCTGAGGGATCCAGCCTCACCCCAATTTTCCTCCAAGGCACCTCTTGGGATTCTCCTCGCTCCTCTCCAGCCTTGCAGCCCTTTGCTGTTCTACAAACCCACCAGAGAAAGTCCAGCCCCAGGGCCTTTGCTCTGGCAGTTCCCCTTTCCTGGGATACCCTTCTCACATATCTGCTTGCCCAACCTCCCTGCCTTTTTCAAAGCTTTTTTCTGTGCCTCTCCCCAATCCAGCTCCCTGATTCTCCTTTTGGTCCACCACACTCCTCACTGTCTAAACTGCTCTGTCATTGGCCTGTTTTTCTATGCTGGACCTGTCTATTCATCTAGCGTGCCCACTCCACAAGGATGGGGACCTCTGTCTCTCCTGTCCATGGACACATCGCAGGCATCCAGTGGCATGACTGCTGTTCACTAAGTGTGTGCTAATGAGTGGCAGGGAGCAAGTACTCAATAAATATCAGCTGAGCAGGTGAATAAATGAACTAGTGAAGGAATCTATGACCTGATTTAACTGGGAGAAGCAAGGCACAGGAAAGGGAGGTATGCACCCAGGGTCACAAAGCAGAGCACTGGACACAGAGACAGGCAGGCATGTGGTCCCATCTCCTGGTAAGTCCACGCTGACCTTCCACCCTCCCTCCCACCCTCTCCTCAGTTGTGTCTGCAGCCTGAGAGACTCATCTACCATCAAATAGCCCAGAATTTCTCAGAATTGTGGGGAGGGAAAGAAGAAAAGTGAAAGACCGAGACCTAGAGACTGGAGGTGCTGGAAGAGAGAAGGAGGGAAGGAAAGGAGAAGACAGAAACTTAGTCATGAAAATAAAAGATGGGAGAAAAAACATAAATAACAGAGGGAGAGAGAGAGAGAGAGAAACAGTTACAAACAGAGATGAAACAGAAACAGAAAGATGAAGCAGACCCACAGGAGGCTGAGAAGGGGTGCCCTGCCCACATCTTGCCCAGGGACAAGAGGTCTATCTGCATCTAAGTGAAGGTCACCATGTCCAGGCAGCAGCTCCTCCAAGAAGTCCAAGGTGGGGTAGCTGCTCAGTCTCCATAGCCCTCGCCCCTACCACCACTCCAGCCCTCATTCTTGGAGTCCCCAGAGGCCTCGACAGGTCTGAGCACTGCATAGCACAGCCCTCCCCCACCCAGGGGCACTTCTCCCCATCAATATTTATCACTGTTAGGAGTGTGAAAATGCCACAGTTGGCTGGGGTGTGATAACTGCTAAAGTGAGAGAAAAACAGATCACGATGTTTGCACCAGCAGCTCCCATGCTGGGGTTGGGCCTGCAGAGGAGACCTGAGAAACAGCCCAGCCTCAGGACCCCCATGGCTTCCAGAAGACTTAAATTGTCTCCACCCCTAGGGAGCCCAGTGTCTGAGGGAAAGGAGAGGCCACAAATGCCTAAGGGCTCAAATAACTGAGTCAGGGATAACTATTCCAGTGGCTGAGGGACAAGGGGCACCCAGGGCATCCAAGCCAGGCTTAGAGAAGCAGGACTCAAGAAGGGAGCAAGGGAAGGAAGAAGGAGCCAGGATCTGTTGAGTGGCTAATTATGTCTCATAACAGCACTGTGAAATGGGTACTTTACAGATAATTAACTTAGGCTCAGGAGATGCAGTAATTAGCCCAGCAACATACACAAGCAAGGGGCTAGATCTGGGTCCAGGCACAATTCTATTGGCCTCTAGAGGCTGGGGGTGCTTTCTACCCACCTCGGTGGCAGGCTCCTAAAGCAAGTGTTTGTATCAACATCCGGAACAACAGAAAGAGGGGAAATGAGGACAGGATGGGGAAAGGAAGAGGAAGAAATGAAAAGATGAGCGGGAGTGAGCGAGGGCCGAGTGGGAGTGGGGGGGGGGGGCGATGGCAGGAAGCACAGCCAGCAGTGGGGAATGTCCTGCTGTTCACCTAATCAGCACCAGGGCCAAGTCCTCCAGGAAGCTGGGACTTCGATGCTTCCTCAAACAGCACAGCAGCTGCCGCAGTCCCTGAGACCAGGCGTGGTATGCCCCACTCCTGTCTCCCAGTGTTTTCCCACACCTCTGTTGATCTGTATGACAATTCCATTTCAGAGATGTGGAAACTGAGGCTCAGAGAGGAAACTCATGGTCTGTTCAGAGCCCACATCTCTCCACTCGCGAAGCCAAGCCTACTCTGAAATTCTGCCAGCTTTTCAGCCCGAAGGGTTGCTCCCAGTTTCCAAAACCCTGCATGGGCAGCCCTAAACAGACAGCTCTGCTTGTCAACTCTGAAGATCACACACCAACCCCTGAGCCTGGGGGCCAAGCCCAATCTGCTGGAGGGGAGGCCGGGTTTGTTCACTTTCACCGCCATCTGTGCCTCCACAGCTCCATCCTTAGAGCCGCAGCGGGTTTCTCACAAGAGAAATACCAGCAGGACTGAGGCTGACTAAAGCTCACCAGAAAAGAGGGACAAGAGCCAACCAGGGTAGTTCACAAAAACAAGGAGGGGGTACATTAAGGAGGCAGAAATCTCACGGGAAGGATGCGCAGGCAGGACAGTCGGGGGCTGGAGCCAGGAACAGGGAAGCCATCGGATCCTCAGGCGGTTGCTCCCTCTCTCCACCTCTCCTCCTGGGACTGCATGTTCTCCCAGCTGCACAGCTGTCTGTGCGGCTGCTCCATTGTCTCTGTGGACCAGCTCTGTCTGCTTACTCAGGGCTTTTCTGTTCCTCCATCCTTTTGGCTTGCATGTGACTCACACTCCATCCCCATTTTGACTCTGCTTCTCTAGCTCAGCTTCCCGCTACTAACTGGCTGAATGGCCCAATTCCAAATTCCCAAGAGAGGAATGTGATTGGTCAGCTTTGGTCAGGTGCCTCACCCCTGGGCCAATCAGTTATGCCCAGGTTATATCATGTGATCCATGAAGTAGGAGAAGAGGGGCTATAGGGTAGTGTTTTCCAAACCAGGGTTCACAACTCACTAACTAATAATAGAATCAATTTAAAAGATGTTTTAGTTTTTAACAAAATGGATAGAGTATAATAGAAAATATGAACATGCACTCCAGGAAGCAAGGATGTAACAGATTAATAGTACTATATTCACTATTCAGATTGCCTCTAAGTCTGGGCCTTTGGGAGATCAAACACTTGCAGTCTTATGAAGTTAGACAAACCCTCCTGGCCTGCTCTGGCCAATTACATAGAAACAGAAGTGCCACGGTTCATTTCCAGGTAGATGCAATTAAGTGCTGGTGTATGATTCCTTGTGCCCTTTGTATTCGCTTTCTATGGCTGCTCTAACAAATTATTACGCACTTAATGACTTAAAACAATATAAATTTGTTATCTCAGTCCTGTAGTTCAGAAGTTCAAGATGGGCCTCTCTAGGCTAACATCAAGGCTTTGGCAGGTCTCTCTGCTCCTTTCTGGAGGCTCTAGGGGTGAATCTGTTTCCCCACCCTTTCTAACTTTTCAAGGTTGTTCACATTCCTTATCTCATGGCCTCCTCTGCCACCTTCAAAGCCAGCAAGAGCAGCTCATGTTCTCACCACATTGCATCACTCTGATCCCTTTGCCTCACTCTTCACTTTTAAAGATCCTTGAGATTCCACTGGGCCTGCCTCCTATTATAAAATAATCTCCTATTTTATGATCATCCGATCATCAAACTTAATTCCATCTGAAACCATTATTACCACAGTGGTAATATAACCTATTCACAGGCTTCAAGGATTAGGACACGGGCTTTTTTTGGTAAGACAGTGTTTTGCCTACCATGCTTCCTTCTGCTGCTGAACCACCAGTAGTCTGGATGGGAAACGCTCCACTGACCTAAATCCAAAGGCTCTTTTGCTACATGATAAAGGAGAAAGAAAGCAGCTTAACCACTGTGTAGTTTGTTACTTCAGTGGAGAATTCTCCTTGTTAATACAAAGAGTAGAGGAGGGCATGGTGGCACATACCCCAAATCCTAACACTCTGGAAGACTGAGGCAGGAGGATCTTAAAATCGAGCCCAGTTTGGACAATTTAGCAACTTAGTGAGACCCTATGTCAAAATTATAAAAAGAAAAAATAAATATCTGCCAGGTATGGTGGCCCATGCCTGTAATCCCACCAAGCACCTGGGAGGCTGAAAGGCAGGTTGATCACTGTGAGTTTGGGGCCAACCTGAGCTACACAGTGAGTTCAAGTCCAGCTTGCACTACAAAGGGAGACTCTGTCTTTAAAAAAAAAAAAAAAATTAAAGAGAAGGCGGACTAGAAATGTTTCACACTGTGAAGGCCCTAGGTCCAATCTCTCCAGTACTGAAAAAAAAAAAAGTAAGTAGTGGTAAGTGAAACTTGTGTTTCAGGTGGAAATGTGTGCACTCAGTTACAGAGTAAAATGGATATCAGGCTGCAAATTGTAAAATGTTTAATGTTGGGAAAAGTGCCTAAATGAAATGTATTATAGTCATGTTTGCGTAGCCTGTTAGATGCTGTTTTCTGACTGCGCATCATCAGGATGGTGCCACAAGGAAAATAAGCAGGTTGACTGTCCATTAACCAGACTGGCTTCTCCACGAGCTCCATTCCCCACCTGCAGCATGGGCTGTGTGTTGGCCAACCCCCTGACACTAATATTCTTCAGCTCTTCAGTGAGCAATAGGTTCCACCGCACCATGAGGGACTCCAGTGAAGGGTCTGCCAGCACAGATTACCCAATCAGAATTTATCATTCTATATGGCACAGCTAAGTAATGGAATATTACACCATACTAAAATTATAATTGCATCTTTCATAACAGAGACAATGTTCTGCAGAATAAATCTGCAATCAAAACAGTACATTTGGCTAAGTTCAACTTTATATTCAATAAAGTAAGTACAGTCAAGTATAGTAATAAATGCCTGTAATACCAGCTACTAAGGAAGGTAAAGCAGGAGGTTCGTGAATCACCCTGGGCAATGTAGCAAGACTCCATCTCAAAGGAAAAACGTTAAAAGGACAGAGGATGTAGTTCAGTGATGGAGCACTTGCCCAGCATGTTCAAGGCCCTGGGTTCAATCAATCCTTAGTATCCTAAAACATAAATAAATAGATATCCAGGGAGAGAGAGAGGGAGGGAGATGGAGAGAGAGAAACAGAGAGAGAGAGAGAGACAGAGACAGAGAAAGACAGAGAGAGAATTTCATATTAAGATCACAAAACCCCTTAAACTGATCAAATTGATCTATGAATTTGGTGCAATCATTATCAAAATCACAGCTGAGTTTTTTTGCAGAAATTTATGAACTGATCCTAAAACTCATATGGAAATGCAAGGGATCCAAAATAGCCAGAATAATCTTGAAAAATAGAACAAATGTAGAGGGCTTACATTTACCAATTCCAAAATTTACTGCAAAGGTACCATAATCAAAATTGTATATAGGCTGGGCATGGTGGCTTATGCCTGTAGTCCCAGCACTCGGGAGGCTAAGGCAGGAGTATTGTTGCGAGTTCGAGACCAGCCTGGACTACAAAGTGAGCTCAAGGCCTGTCCAAATTGCATAGAGAGACGCTGTCTCAAAAAGACAAAAAAAAAAAAAAAAAAGATTGTATGGTACTGGTATATAGACAAATAGATCAATAAAAGAAAAACAATAGTCCATAAATAAACCCACATATGTATAGTAAATTGATATTTGACAAAGAAGTCAAGACAAGTCAATGGTTAAAGAACAATCTTCTCAACAAAAGATAAAGGAACAACTATATATCAATATGCAAAGGAATGAAGTTATACTCTTATATTACACCACATATAAAAATTAGCTCAAAATGGATCAAAGACCTATTTTACATTTGTACAATTTTTGCAAATGTTCAGCTATAAAACTGTTAGATAAAAACATAAATGTAAATCTTTATGACCCTGGATTAAATAAAGTCCATCTTTTTTTTTATGACCCTAGATTAGGCAACAGTTTCTTGGATAGAAAACCAAGAGCATAAGCAACTGAAAAAAGAATGGATAAAAACTTCTGGTCTACAAAGGTCAGTGCTGAGAAAATGAAGAGAGACTACCCATAGAATGGAGAAAATACTTTCAAAGCATGTACCTGATAAAGATCTGGAATCCAGGATATATAAAGAACTATAACAACTCAACAACAAACAGGAGAATAACCCAATAAAAGTGGCTATGGGTTTATGTGAACTGGCATTTGTCCAAAGAAGTGACAAATGAGCACATGACAAAGTGTTCAACATCATCAGTCAGCACAGAAATGCAAATCAATCCCTGGTACTGCAAAAAAGAAAGAAAGAAAGAAAGAAAGAAAGAAAGAAAGAAAGAAAGAAAGAAAGAAAGAAAGAAAGAAATGCAAATCAAAACCACAGTGATATACTTTATGTTCCAAGATGACTATAATAAAAAGGGTAACATCAAATGCTGATGAGGGTGTAGAAAGACTGAAACTCTCCTACACTGCTGGTGGGAATGTAAATGGCGCAGCCACGGTTGAGTATGGCTCAAAAGAGTTTGACATTTCCTCCAAACATTAGACAGAAACCTAATATGTGGCCCAGCAAATCCATTCCTAGGTATACAACAGAGCTGAAAACATGCCCACACAAAAATCAGGGCAAGTATGTTCATTTGCAGCATTATTTAAAATAATTCTAAAGAGCTTTAAAAAAAAAATAGCTGAGTGTGTGGCACATGCCTATAATTCCAGCACTCTGAGAGGCTAAGGCAGGAGGATTCCAATTTGGAGCCCAGTCTGGGCAATTTATAGACATAGTGAGATCCTGTCTAAAAAAGAGCAGGGATGCAGGTCCACGCAAAGGCCCCAGGTTCAATCCTTGTACAAAACAAAACAAAACAAAAACTAAGTGTCCATCAACTGATGAATGTATTATTAATAAAACATCCACATAAAATGAATGATTATTTAGCCATGAAATGGGATGAAATACTGATTTATGCCATAATAAGCAAACCTTGAAAACACCATGCTAAGTTAACAATGCTAGACACAAAAGGTCACATATTGTATAATTTCACTTCCATGAGATGTCAGCTTTGGCAGATTCACAGAGACACAAAGTAGATTAGTGGTTGCCAGGGGTTGGAAGGGTTAGGAAGGAAAAGGGAGTGACTGCTAAGAAGTCTGATGTTTTTTTCAGGGGTTATAAAAATGTTCTAGAATTGGATAGTGATGATGGTTACATAATCTGTAAAGATACTAAAAAGCACTGAATTGTACACTAAAAATGTAAACATTATGGTATAGACACTATAGTTCCATTTTAAAAATAAAGGTGAATTGGAAAGAGGATGAATGAAAGGAAATGTGCCTAAATATTAATGAAGATTAAAGATGACTTCACCAACCCACCTACTTCTTTACATTTCTAATTTTTTCACGTGGTACAATAAGCAAAAATTACTCCCAAGTGCTCTGGGGCTTTCCTAACAAGATATGTATCAATTCTTAGAGAAAGGGGATCCTAGAAACAAATAGTTAAATGAACTCAAGAAAATTTAACCCTAACTTCTGAATGAGCAGACATCAGAGGCTCTGATTCTATGATAGTAAAATCCAGAGCCTACATCTCTGAGATTTCTCAGAGCCCTCCAGACTGAGGCCTCTGATATCGCAACTGCCATCTGTGATATCTGCTGAGCTCCCTTTTTCTGCACAGAGCTCTCCCTGATTCCCCCAGGGTTAGATGCCCCCCAACTCCACACCTGGCCTGTCTACTCACAGCAGTGCCATGATATGTCAACTTTTCTGTTTCACTTACACAGCAGAAAGCAGAGCAGAGATCTGTCTTATTTGTATTATTGCTGGTGGGTCCCTTGGGTACACCATGGTGCCTGGGACACAGCAAGTGCTCAATAAATAAATAAATATCAACTAAATGCTGCTGAATGAATGCCCTAAGAGGGGAGCCAAGCGTGAAGATGGTTGAAGCTTGGCTAGATGGTGGCGATGACCCTCATCTCTGGGTGAATGGACTCCAGGCAACTCTCCTATGGGTACTTCCATGTGGCTCTTAAGATCAATGGGCACTGGGCTCTGAAAACACTTCAGAGGGTCCACATTTCAGAGGGTCAGAGTCTCCATGACAGCAGACGCACCCCAAACAGGCTTCTAACCAGGGCCTAACATTTGTCCCATTTGTCATTCACTTACCTACTAAACAGTCACCAGCCCTGCCACAGCCAGGATCTGGGGAGCACTGACATGAACAGTTTGTGGCCCCTGCTAACAGAAGACTGTGGCATAATCAAGTCGGGGCCTCCCTCCAAGTTGGACGGCCACCACCCACAGGCCTCCCCACAAGCCAGGTGTTGTGCTGATACTGTGTTATTCCACTCAGGCTTCCCATGTTTCAGAGGAAACGCTGGAGACTCACAGACTCCTGATAACTGCAGCAAAGTCACAAAGCCAGGCTCAGAAAACCCACACAGAAGGGAAATCAATTACCACCTGTGGAAAATCACTGAGACAAAACCCATCCACTCAACAGCAGAAACCTCACCCTGGAAGGACCACACATGAATGCAGATCCACTACCAGGGAATCGAGAGCACTGGGAACAATTCACTCCTCTATGAGGATCAGGAAAAGTCTTATGAATGCACTGAACATGGGCAGAACTTCAGGTCTTCTTTCAGTCTGGAGCTAGCATCAAAAACTCATCTAGGAGGGCTGGGGATTTAGCTCAGCAGCATAAGTGCCTGCCTTGCAAGGAAAAGGTTGTGAGTTCGATGCCCGGTACAAAAAAAAAAACTCATCTAGGAGAAAAAGTGCCGGTTTCTGCTCTAAGTGTGTCGCGAGGTTTGACTCATTTCTCCAACAACCCAATAAAGTATGCTACCATCATCCTATTTCAGAGATGAGAAAACTGAGGCATGGAGAGGAAGTAGTTCATCCAAGGTCACACAGCAAGAAAAAACCAGAACTAGATACTGGGGCTCAGGCAACCTGGCTCCAGAGATCACACTTGTCTGAGAGTGAGGCTCAGTCGTTCCTTCTGAGGAATCAAGAAAGACTTTCAAAGGGGGATGCAGCAATGAGGGGGATCTTCACACAGATGCCAAAGAAGTGATGGCAGGGGGAGGCTAGCACAGGGAGACTTGAGGCCACTGGGTGCTTGGACGGTGGCAAGCAGCTGGGTATGGCTGGGTACATCTGAGAGCCTAGAAGGAGCCCAGGGGAGGAGCCTGGGCTGGAAGAGCATTCCCTGGCTTCCCAGAAGTTCACAGAGCAGCTCAATTGACGAACATGACCTAACATGTTAGAGGACGCTGTAAAGGGCCTTGGATGCCAGCTTAGGAACTTGGACCACATACAGAAGGCAATGGGAAGCTATGGGCACTTGAGGGGAGAGAAAGTAACCGGCCGGGACTGTATTTTGGATACCATGGTTGTAAAGTCCTGGGCCTCCACCCCTCAGCCTCCCCTATCCCCGCTCCTGATGGCAGCCGGGCCTCAGCGGGAGGTGGGAGCCACGTGGGGGGCATTCACTCCCAGCTGGAGCCGCCCTACATTCTGACCCACTTTCCTGGGTGTGAGCACAGCCATCAGGGAGCAGAAGCAGGGGGGTGTGAGGAGCAGGTGGCAGCAGCAGCAAAGAGGTTCCAAGGGCCCTTATCACAGTCTCCCTGGTGGCGGGGTTATTTGTGTTCCAGCCTGTCTGCTCTGCCAGAGTGTCACCATCCCTGCTGCCACCAGGTGGAGGAGCCCTGCCTGCTTCCTGCCCTAAGAGCACCTGCTTCTCAGGACAGCCCATGCAGGAAGACAGAAAATGTCACCCTTGTTCACAGATTCCCCAAGTCTGGGCAAGCTTTTGTCACACTACCATGTACCTGCTACATTTCCCAGATGGCAAAGCCAAGGTCCAAGGACAGAGGAGTCTTGTACTAGGGCCAGCAAGCAGGCTTGGAGAGATTTGCTGGGGTGCCTGAGTCAGGCTGTGATGAGCACCCCAGCTCTTGCTGCCCTGCATCTGTCACACACCTACTTCAAATCCCACCATGGCTCCCTGGAGCTTGGCACAGCTACCTGGGCAGAGAGACGCCCCTGAGCTAAGGGGTGAGGGAAGGTGGGTCGGTGGGGCCAGGCTGGGCCCCTAGGATCTGAACTGCTCACAGACTTCTAGGCATACAAGCCTGTTGCCCACATGTACTTTTTGGTCATGGTTGATAGCTGCAAAGATTTTCAACTGGTGCAAATTAAGGAAAGAGGGGAGCTACCAGGTGACCATGGGAAGAAAGGAGATTTTTCTTAAAGAAGTTTAGCCCATTTTCTGATAACCTATGAAAACAGAATTCTGTAAATCAGAGGGTAATAAAAATGTCCCTAAGCAGCTGACCACCAAAGAACCCACAGCCCAACCCCAACTGCTGTCCAGCCTCCCCAAGGGCCACAAGGTAGGAAGAGAAGGCCACCTGCATCCTGTGTCACCTGGCCAGGTTTGAATCCTCCCTGCAGTTCACTGTCCCTTGTCTGGAGAATGGCAGTGACATTCACTGGAGACAACCAAAAGACTTGGCACCTACCAGGAGCCTCTGAAAGGGCAGCTGATGTTCTTGGCACTGTAAATGCCATCATCCTCACCCCCAGCCAGTGCTCTGCCCAAGCCTGCCCCTGTGGAGAGCCCTGCTCAAAAGTCCTTGGGAGAGAAGCCCCAGGCAGTGGCAGGAGATTGGTTATGTGACCCGTTGGCGTTGGCGACAGGGAGCTTGTGCTAGCTGTCTGTCTCCTTCCAGGTCTCGCACAGAAAGCCCAGTGCATGATGTTCTCTTCCCAGTTTGAACATCCACATTCCAGAGATTCCCAGAGACAGGCAGGCCCTGCTCTTCCCTGGCCTTGGCCTGCCCAGTCTTTTTATTGGTTCCCAGCTGTAGTCCTTCCCACCGGCCACTCCCCATGCCACTTCACCCAAGAAGACCTCTTGGCTGCTTCAGCACAAAATGCTCCCTCCCTTCCATTCATCTCTCTAATTTCCCTTCTTCCTTTTACTTTCAAAATCCTGGACATTGTTCTTGCATGCAGGAGACACAGGCCCTGGTGCCCTATGTGTGTCACCAAGCCACCCGTACTCTGGATGGACAGACTCTCCACAAATAAACTCTCCTTCCACGGTGCAGTGGCAAGGGGTGCTGCAGGCCACAGACTATGCCACATCAGGGACCCAGCACAGATCAGCCCTTTCCCTCCTGCAGCCCACTGACCCCAGCACCCATACTGGGCCTGCACATCACCACTCCTTGGGGGACACCCTGGGACCGGAAAGATGACAAACTCCAGACAGCAGGCATCACATCCTTCTCCGGTGGTTATTTTTTGTAGTACATAGTAGGTGCTTAACAAATATGCTGGATGAACAAGTAAATTAACCAACTACACCCAAGCCCTGAGCTCGAGGCTGGGGAAAAACAGTACATTAGTGGTGGCAACAGCTTGGTCACCAGGACAGCAGACAGACCAGGCATAGCAGATGTGCAGCCTCAGCAGGAGCCAGGCAGAGACAGGGCACCCAGACACAAGACAGTCAGTTATCTCCCCAGAGGGAAGATTTTACTTGAAGGGATTTTCTTTTTTAATATGAATGTACAAACATGTAGAGATACAGAATAACATATTACAGTACTACATATTATAATGGGATATTCATTTAGGAACATTATTTACTTCTCATTGTTATATTTCTGAAAGTGTCACAAGGGACCCAGCATGGAGGCTCATCTCTGCCCTGTGATAGACACTCTATGGTCAGCCAGAGAACTGAGGGAGGCCTCTGCAGCCACGGACTTTGTAAGGACTAGAGTCCAAAGCCTGAGGGGCAGCTTTTGTTCTGAGATAGAATTTGGGGAGAAAACCCAGGCCCAGATATGATGCCTACAGAGAGTTAGTTAGGGCTGGATTGACTAGGCCCTTAAGAGTCAACTGTCAGCTGGGCATGGTGGTGCACACCTGTTATCTCAACACTTGAGAGGTTGAGGCAGGAGGATCCCCAGGAGTTTGAGGCCAGCCTTGGCTACACAGTGAGACTCTGCCTCAAAAAAAAAAAAAAGCCAACTGTCACCACATTTTTAGAAATGTTTGAGCTTCTGGTTGTGCATAGTTGCTACCAGTGGTTCTCAACTGGCAGTGAATTTGCTCCCCTGGGGATATCTGGCAATGTCTGGAGACATGGTGGTCACAGCTTGAAGGAGGAATGCTACTGGCATCCACAGGTGGAGGCAGAGGATGCAGGGGATGCAGCCTGTATAGTGCACAGGGCTGTTTCCTACCCCCAGCAAGGGATCTCCAGACCCAAGTGTTCCCAGTGCTAATGTTTAAAAATCCCAATACATCGGGAAATACTTACAATTAGGTAAATTGCATTAAAGACAAGGGAGCACGTGCCCAGAACTTATCACCCACTAAGGCTCTCATTGCATCTCCCTGGGCTGCACCTCCTATAGCCACATGGTGGGAAATTATGCAATGGCATCTCCTATGCATCTCTTCTCAGCTTCATCTTCCATGGCATCGTGTTGGGGAGATGAAATCCACGGTGGGAGAATTGACAGCACAAAAAACAGCAAACACTGTGATCCCTCCACCTTCCTTTTTTTTTTTTCTGAAAGGCCAGATGTCAACAGCAAAAAGAAGCCAAGAGAAGCTCACAAGTCTATGGAATCCTTCTGTGCTCCAGCCCAGGCAGACAGCACAGCAGCACCCTACTATAGGCAGTACGGAAGGAGGATCCGAAGGGGACCGCACCGAGACTCTGCCCATCACACATCTAAACATGTTCCTACAGACACCACATCCACCACATGTGTGCACAGAAACCACACAAACAACAGATAGCCTCCCATATCTGCGTACCCACAAAGACAAGGGAAACACACCATATACCATACACGCCATACCACACTTACGTCATAAACGGTTGCCATATGCTACGTGCTTAAGGTGTCACACCACACACACCATGCACTCAGACATACCACTCACACTGTGCACACCCACAAATATTAAACAGTCCACCCACACACGTGCATCACAAACCCTGTACACTTGTCACCTACAACCTCAACACACATGCACCACACACACACCACATAAACACGCGTGTGCTCCCTTACCCAGCAAAGGAATAACTTGAATAAAAAGAAAAGTAAGAGAGCAGGTCCATCAGACACACTCCAGTGCTCCATCCTTATCCTCTGTGGTCTGCCCACACCCCCTGACATCTGGTTGCTAATGTAAAGATCTCAACACTCCCCAGTGAGTCATTTCAGTGCCACTGGAGGTTTTCTGGCCAACGGGTTCCTCAGCCGTGTTCTGTACCAGATTCTCACGAGCTCTGGAGCTGGATTTGGCTTTGGTCCCTTCCCAGTGCCCAAGCCAAGCATTACCTGGGGGATTCTAACCTCCCTCCAGACTACAGCTGCTGCCAGCTACTGCTAAACTCAAATCTCCATCTTCAGCCACTCTGTGACAGACACCACACCTACCAACCTTGGGGCATGACTGTTCAGACAAATCCCAAACTTCCTGCCCACATCTCTCCCTCTGTCTCTGCCCAGAGACCAAACACAGGAAGTGTTCAATGTGTATCGCAGGGATTGAGGAATAATGGTGTAAATCCCATAGAGAGAAGTAAACAACATCGACTTCATGGTGTGACAGCGAGGAAGTCTTACCCCATTTTGCAGATGAGTCCTGAGATGCAGTGGCATCCCAGGGTCAGTCAGGAGCACAGCAGAGATACGTGGTGGCCCCACAAGATCCAACGCAGAAGGCTGCAGGCAGCAGCCGCCAGACCCGAGCCAGCCCTACAGAACGCTCTGTGCAGCCCAAGTGAGGGGTCAGTTACAAAGGAAAGGAAAAGGCGTTCCTGCTATGTGTCCTGTTTCCTCTCCTCCTCTGGGCTTCTCAGGCCACGGAGGGCGGATGTCTCTTGGCTGGCAGCACTTGATCTCTGCACAGACAGGCTGAAGGTGAGGGTCTCCCTGGATCCCTGTCCACCCAAGTGTGCCCTACATGGACACAGAGGCTCAATGGAACAGCCCCTCAAACTTCCCCTCCTACCTAGCCTCTGCCCCTTATCCTCACAGCCAGCACCTCCTGTCCATGAATGTACCATAAAGCTACCTCCCCTTGAAGCTTTCCAGGTTCCCTCACTTGATGCAGAGGCCCCTCTACAATTCCCTATCTTCCCTGCCTTCCGGTCCTACACAGCCCAGACCCAACTGCGCAGCTCATTCTGTGCCTATTGCCTGTGGGACTCGGGCTTTCCATGACTCAGAAAGAGGAGGGTCCCAAGGGCAGAGACCATTAAATGGGGTTTCTCACATGAGAGAACACAATGAGTCTCTCATTAAATAGGAGTCCTTCCTAAAACAAAAAAGGCGTCAACTGCGTCTACAAGAAAGCACAGGAAAGAAAACATATGTGCCACCAGTGTAAGCCATACTTGTGTATCGAACACACAGCTGTCATGTGTAAAGACTGCCTGGGTGTGACAATTGAAGCAAAGCTTATTTTTGTGGTAGATTTCTATTGATATTTTCATTTTGTTTTGTTTGTTTGAGAAAGTATCTCACTATGTAGTTGAAGCTGATACTGAACTCACCGAAGCCGCCATAATTAAGGCAGCCACCATCTGAGTAGAGCCCAGAGGCCACCTATGCCAATCAGAGCTGTCAGCTTCTGAGGAGATGGCTAGAGGGAAACTGGGGGCCCTGACAAGAGGGTGCCCAAGACGGGCCATACGTACAGCTCTGTACTCAGTGTGACCAGAAGTGCGGCTTGAATGGGTGTCTACTGGAAAAACACTGGCCTCGTGGCCACTAATGCCTTCCCCACCTCCAGATTACACTGGCACTGACTCTGGCTACAGTGGCATGAAGCATGGGCAAGAGGGGACAACAGGGTCCTCCCCTAGTTCCTGCTGTGAGGATAACACTGGCCTTCCCTGGGTGCTGGTCTGGTCCAAGATCCTGTGCAACTGTCTTCCCAACTCTTGCCAGCTGCGGGGAACTGCTATTAGTTAACATTGATCCACAAAGTGCTTTTTTGACACTTTTTATGAGCTCAGCCTCACATGGCCCTTGAGGGTTAGAAGAAAAAGACAGAAACCAAGGCCAGGCAGCCCAGGACTCTGGGCAGAGCCAGGGAGCTGCTGAACCAGCATTTGAAACCAGGCCTTAAGATCAAGGCCCATTAACTGAATGCATAGCCAGTGAAAACCAATTTGCCTGGACTTTGTAACAATCTGGGTATATTATCTTATTCAGAAGTTACAATTAGAGCTGGATACGGGGACACATGTCTGTTCATTCCAGTTACTTGAGAGGCTCAGGCAGGAGGAAACACAGCTCAAGGCCAGCCTGGGCAACATAGCAATACCCCATCTCAAAATAAAGAAGTAAATAAATATTATTCTTTACCAACTGATATTTAATTGGTTAAGTATCTAAACACTGTATTAACTCACTTAGTACTCACAAAAATCCTATAAAGTAGATACTTTTATTATGCCACTTGATATACCCACTTGATATACTCTTATTTTTTCCTACTGCAACCTGACACCCAGATAAATTAAATAATTTATCCAAACTCACAGGGCAGGTAATAAAAAATGTAAGCAGCTGAAACCATCTGCTTAGTAAATTAAAAACTAAAAACATGACTGTGACATAGTTCAGTGTAGAGCACTTGGCAACTAGGCATGAGATCCTTGGGTTGATCCCCAATACCATTTTTTTCTTTTGCCTTTTGTTTTGTTTTTGGCATACAGGGTCTCAATGTAGCCTGAGCTGGCCTTTAACTCACAATGATCCTCCTGCCTCAGGCTCCCAAGTGCTGGGATTGCAGGCCTGAGCCACCATGTGAAGCAGCCACACCTTTTTTTAAAAAATAAACTTTAGGGGCTGGGAATTTAGCTCAGTGGCATAAGTGCCTGTCTGGCAAGCATGAGGTTGTGAGTTCGATCCTCAGTACCAAAATAAATAAATAAATAAATAACCTTAATAGAAATGTTTCTGGATTTTTAAAAAAATTATTTTTTTCCTTTTTTTTTCTTTCTTCCATGAGATAGGGTCTCACTATGTAGTTCAGGTTGACCCTGAATTTACTATGCAGTCTAGACTGACCTCAAACTCACGTGATTCTCTTGCTTCTGTACCCAACAGAATTAGTTACTGTTAAAGATACGATTTATCCTAAGATTGTTTCAAACCAGATACATTCATGAGCTCTGTGGTACAGTTCAGGATGAAGACCCATCTCCAAAAGTGTAGTATCACAAATCTAAAGCACTTGCTTCCCTGGTATCTTATAACCATAGTTATTCTTCTTATGAAGCTTTTTACTTGAGTAATTTTATCAGAATTTAGAAAACAAAGACCCTCTTATTAACCATGAAGATTTACTATTCATCAGTTTGTCATGTGCTGGCACTTTACATGCTTATCCACAAAGTGCTTTTGAGTGAAGACAACTCAAGGAAGAATGGGCATTAGTTCCATTTACATGGGAGGAAACGGGTGCCCAGGGAGCCCTGGGAGAGACAAACCCACAGTTACACAACTCACAGGAGCAATGCTAGCCCATTGGTGCAAGATACAGGAGCTCAGGGCACAGGTGGGTTGGCAGGCCTGGGACATTGTGGCCCTGAATTTCAGCCATCTGGAGGGTGACGTGAGACACTTGCACAGGATAAGTGTGCCAATACCAACCAGCACCAAGCAAACAGCCTCTCTAGGGGGTCCTGGGCAGGTCGCTCTCCCTCTGGGCTTTAGCTGGCTCACAGACTGGGGTAGGGGGTCAGGAGACGATGGGTGTGAGGAGTTCTAGGGAAACTGGAGTGCTTGGCACAGGTGAGGCTGTGTTTAAGAAATGTGCCTCCCTCACTCCCAAGAACACAGAGGCTGCCGCTGGAGAGGGGACAGTGAGGCCAGCCCAGAGTGCTGTGCCCCAGTGAGCCAGGAAGCAGGGGTGGAGCATGCATGGCATCACCGGACCCGTCCTCAAACCACGCCCTGGATTTGGGAATAGATGCACCCATGCCTACCGCAGGCTTCCCACCTGCTCCGCACACCACTCCCTTCTGCCTCAAGAGCAGCTGTGAGAAGGGTCCGTGCTGACCCCTCCCCAACTGCCAGAGTGACTCCCCCAGAAGCACCAAGGTTGGGAGGGCCCTGCCTTCCTGGGCTCTGAAGTTCAGCCGCAGGGAAAAATGTAAGTATAATCATGTGTAAGTTCACACAGCCAGGAAGCAGAGGAGCTATTATTTCCATGCCACACTGTTCCAGACAGTCGTGTGGCACTCTCAGTGTACCCAGACGTGGGCTTCCTGAGGGAGTTTGCAGTACAGCAGATAAGTGTCCGGAAGCTACTTCCATACGGCCTAGACAGCATCTCCTCTAACACTCTGTGCTCCATTGGCTCAGATGTGTACATTAGGAAACCTCTCGACTGGCAGACATGCTCTGCTGATGTCCTGATAATCAATCAGTCAGAGGTCCTAGGCAGCAGGCATGAGCATTCACAATTCACATCCCGGAGAGTGAAGGACCTCTGTTCTCTGTTCTTAGCTTAGCACCCACCTCTCCTCCCTCCCCCCAGAGATTGGAGACTGAATCCAGGACCTTTACAATGAGTTACATCTCCAGCCACTTTGTTTTTTTAATCTTTTATTTTGAGACAGGGCCCTACCAAGTTGCTAAATTGTCTGGGCTGAGACTTGAAATTCTAATCCTTCTGCCTTAGCCTCCCAGAGTACTGGGATTACAGGCCTGTGCCACCAAGCCAGGTTTCAGAACAGAAGGGAGCAGGGTGAACCTGGCTGAGATGGCCCTTTGCTTGCAGAAAGAAAGGTGATTCTGTACCACTGAGCAGCCAATCTCCACTTCCAGGCTTTGCACCCTCCTCTCATCCCCAACATACAAACCAGTTCCCACATCCCACTGGCCCCAAAAGAGGCCATCATCAGAGGACAGTACAGCACACAGCCACCAAGAGCTAGCAGAGTCCTCCACTCCTTGAGTCACTAAAATCTCTCCCTCTCTCCCCTGCTGGAAATCTGCTCTCCCCTTCTCTCAAAGCTGCAGTCTGCCTTTCCCATCTCCTTCCTCCTCCCCTCGCCCTCCCCAGGGAACAGTGAGCTCAGCCTTTCCCATCAGCCATCCATGGAATGCTGGGAAATGCTCTGGGCCAGGAACTGAGGGAGGCTGCCCCTGGAGAAAAGAGGGGGTGTCTTGGGGCAGGGCTCAGTTCTGTGCTCCCTCCAAGCCCCAAGCAGCCAAGAGCACAGCCTGCCTGTCCATACTATACCTCTGAGGAAGGTGGGCTCAGTTCAGTTGCTGGGGCAGGGTAGGATGTGGGACAAATGAAGAGGCAGAGGCCTAGAGAGAGGAGGGAAGAGTGCACCAGGACTGACTGCCAGGGCCCAGGCACTGTGCATGACTTTCATCTCGTCTGGCCCACCACGATGCTCACATCCTATTCCCCAGAGCTGTGACTATACTACCTCACTGGTAGATGAGATGCTTGCAGATGTGATTACAAGGATCTTGTGATAGGGACAATATCCTGCATTCTCTGGGTGGATGCAATGCAATTGCCAGGGTCCTCATAAGAAGAGGCAAGAGGGAGGGACCAAGAGAGAAAGGACAATGTGATGACAGATAAGATGCTATGAGAGAAAGTGAAAGATTCTGGTTTTGAAGGTAGAGGAGATACCAGGAAG
The DNA here is from genome assembly GCA_004027455.1 of Hydrochoerus hydrochaeris. Taxonomy (NCBI): domain Eukaryota; kingdom Metazoa; phylum Chordata; class Mammalia; order Rodentia; family Hydrochaeridae; genus Hydrochoerus; species Hydrochoerus hydrochaeris. The sequence continues at coordinate 260,964 of PVLA01000644.1, forward strand.
GATGGAATGCAGGCAGCATTTAGAACTAACAAAGGGACGGGAAGGGATTCTCCTTAAGGGTCTCCAGAAGGAAGACAGCCCTGCTGACCCATTTCAGGCCTTCTGATTTCCAGAATTGTAAAGAGAATAAATCTGCTATTATGGTACTTTGTCAGGTGGGTAATTCATTCTCATTTTTCAGATGATGAAACTGAATCTTAAGAGTAGGGACATGACTTCCTCAGGTCCTAAACACTCCCCTCCATACCACACTGGCTTCCTGGGAACTTCTACAGACTCTGAAGGCTGGTAGCACCGCAGTCGGGGTTTCAAGACCAGGGGAAGCAGCCTAAGGAGGAGGCACAGGTCAGCTGCCTTAGGGCTGAAGTGGAGAACAGGGTAGGGTACTGGAAAAAGAAAACCTTTGTGTCTTCAGGGGTATGATTATTATGTGTACCCTTCCAGAGCTTGTGACTGAGCCCTGCCATGACCCGGATGTGATGTGAAGGGAGGGAACTAGCAATGCTGGGCTTGATTGACTGAGCATTTGCAGGATTAACTGAGATTAAGTGAAATTTCCCATTATCTCACTTTGATCCTAATAAAATCCCTGCAAGGAAAGCTCCTTATCCTTCTGCATTACAGGTAAGGAAAACGAGTCCCACAGATTTGTGAATGGCCCAGGTTCTCCCAGTTAACAGGCAAGTAGAACCCAACACTTATAATGATTGGCAGAGACCTGATGGCAGTTGAATGTGAATGCTTCTTGACTATCAGTCATTCTAGACTCAGAGCTGATCAAGCCCCTCTGCACAAGAACTCCCCATCACCACCCATTAACTCTACCTCTTGAGCTACAACTCCCACCTGCATAAGAACTCTCAACCAATCCCACAATCCTTCCTGGGTCTGCCCCTGCCCACTCCTCGGGTCTCCCTGCCCCCACTTACACTGCAGCCACACAGATCCTGAGCAGATCTCTGAAGCCACCAAACTCCTTCCTATTATGGCATCTCCCACAGTGCTCCAGCCCCACCAGCTCTGGGGCCACATGTACTCCAGGTAGAGAAGACACAGATCCTGGCCACCAGTTTCCTTGTGTGGGAAGAAAGAAGGCTCAGGGGCCAGGGTTGGTCCTACATGCCAGGACATATGAGAGGCCTGTTATAGTTTAGATCTAAAATGTCCACAAAAAGTCTCATGATTGGAGGTAGAGCCTGGTCAGAGGGGACAGTTCACTGGGGATGTGATCTAAAAGGGAGATCCTTCCCTGGCTCATCTCATTTCCCTCTGCTTCCTGGCTGCCAGGGTGTGAGCAGCTTTTCTCTGCCAGGCCTTTCCATCACACCGTTTCTACTCTGTAGTCTGCTGACCATGGACTGCACCCACTGAAACAGGGAGCCAAAATTAATCTCTTAAAGCCAGCCATGGTGACACATTCCTATAATCCCAGAACTCAGGAGGCTGATGCAGGAAGATTGCAGCAAATTCAAGGCCAGCCTGGCTTACATAGTATATCTGAAGTTATCCTGGGCTACACAGCAAGACTTTGTATCCAAAAAAAAATTTTTAATACAAAATTTTAAAACACAATGAGCCTCCAAGCCTTTAAATTGCAGGTATCAGATATTTTGTCCCAGCAACTAGAAAATCCTAACAAATGGCCCAAGTAAGCTGTTCTTTTCCTACATAGTAAAGAAACAGCAGACTAGATGGGGAAGCAGTACCATCCAAACTCTCAGAATTCCTTTTAGAAGTGCACACTCCACAGTACTGGAGCTGAGGGGCCTTGCAGACTATCATTGACCTCCACCAAGGCCCAGTGAACAGCAGGACTGGTGCCTCACCCAACGGTGTGTCACTAGAGGGATCAGGTCAGAGTGGTGATTACGACTTTGGGGTCTTCCACTCACTAGCTGGGTGACCCTGGGGAAGCCTAGAGCTAACTGATCCTCACCCCTAAACTGGGAAGGACCACACACCTTTCTGCCTTAGTACATGCAGTGCCTGTGTGCTGCAAAGCTTGTGATAAATGAAAGTTGCTATTACCACCAAGAGGGCTGCACCTGGGCTCAGGGTGTTATGTTTCCAGTTGGTGCTACATCCAGGTATTGGAGGCTCACTCCCTATAGTGAAGGCTTACAATTTTATGTCACTTCAGCATACATTTTGAATAAAAATCAGACTTTCTTAGTCCAGAATCAGGGCTCAGTCACCCTGGACACGGTCTCCAGTACTCCACATCCTCCTCCCAGCTCCTCAGCATGATGGACACAGGGACCTGCCTCTCACAACCACCCGATCTACCTATGGGACAGCAAGACACACTCTAGTCTCACTCGCAGGTCCCCACACCCTGCACAGACTGCACAGGATGGTCCCCATCAGCCACAGGGTATTCCATAGAACTTGCTGAGTTTAGAGCAAGCAGGCGCAAGTTCTATTTCCCCATTAACTTTGGGTGTTGGGTATTTTGTCTCAGCAACAAGAGAAAAGTAACTAAGACACAGCCTCACTTCTGTAACAACTGAAGAAGGCACCAGCACTGGCTCAGGGAGCAAGTCTGGGGTAGAGAACTCCTAATCCAAAATGGGACTTCCTGCTTCTCAACCCACAGAGAGGCAGAAGGAACTATTCACTGAGCACTCCCTGTGGGAAGTGGGTCTTCAATACAGCACCTCGCTTAAATCTCACAGCTGTCTGATGAGAGGGGACTACCGGGCTCGCCTCACCGAACAGGAAGCCAAGCTTTCCAGAGGCTGGACAACTTGCTCAGGGCACCACCGGCCAACCCATCTGTCTCAGTTACTTTTCTCTCTGCTGAGCCAAAATACCCAACACCCAAAGAAAGTTAAATGAGGAAAGGTTTATTTTGGCTCATAACTTGTAGAAGTTTCATCCATATTCAGCTGGCTCCGCGACAGGGCGGCATGGCAGAGTGGCATCACAGAGAAGAAACAGTTCACGGTGAGCAGAAGGCAGGAAGGCAGCAAAGGAGCGATGTACTGAGAAAGTAAGTGGCAACAGCAGCCCTCTCTCCATACCTGATATTCTATCCAGGTTTCACACTCACACCATTACCCACACTCATATGCCACACCAGACAGTGGACTAATTTAACAGCTACACATCCTTAATCCCAGCATCGTACACTCTAGAGCCAGCCACCTCTGCAAAGCCTTGCCCATGACCAAAGGAGGATTTGGGGGGACACCTAGACACAAGCTATAACAGCATCCTCCAAGCTGCTCCAGGAGCTCTGGGCAAGGACCCGTGCCTGTCTATGGTACAGCAGATTATGCCTTTGGAAAGGAAGGAACCAGACCAGGGGGATGGGCCCCAAGGTGGCCTCTGACTCGCCTTCAGCACCCATGGCCCACCTTGCCTCCTGTCAGCCTCCCCAGGGGCTTGTGAATAAATAACTGTTAATGGCCATGGAAATACTACATCCTGGTGCTATCGCCTAGGCCCAGACAGCACCAACCCCAAGCCCAGATCACATCCACCACACCCTGGAGTTTTGCTCACATAGACAATTCCCCAGGAAGCCTTCAGTGAACACTAACTAGGTCAGGTCCCCATATTAGCCCTGGCACATACCCCTGGAGCACTCCACACAGAGTGCATCTTTTGCCAGCTATATTCTACTGCAAACCACAAGCCCCACAAAAGCCAAGGACAGTGTCTGAGGCATCCCCACAGGTGTGCGCAGCACTGATGTCTGGCCTCAGGAGGTCACTCCACCAGGCCTCATGCTGAAAGCTGTGGTTGGCATCATGTCTCATCCAGGCAAAGGGATTACCATACTCCTGAATAGCTGAGGACATAGAGACAGAGAGAGAAAGTGATTTCCCCAAGGATACCACACTAACAGGGAACCCAGCTAGGACCAGCATGCAAGACCAGCTGCATAACTTATGGGCCTGGTGCAAACTGAAAACATGGGGCCCCTTCTCCAGAAATCAAGATACATTAACCAACCAGGGGCCCTTCTGAGCACAGACCCCATGAAACTGCACAGGCCTCTCCCTCCAGTGAAGCTGGTCCTCTCTCTCGACATCCAACTCCAGGACCAACACCAGGCTGCTCCACTGAAATGCTCAAAGGTACAGTCCTGTAAGTCAGTGGTCTCACACTTGAACAGGATCAGAATCACCTGGAAAGCTTGTTAAAAACCAAGCTTACAGGACCCCACCACAGAGCTGATTCAGGAGGCATAAGGGGGGCTAGGAGTTTGCACTTTCGCTGCTGCATTTTGAAGGAGATGTTGGTGCTGTGGTCCGGGGACACTAGAAACTGGGCTATTAGGCCTGAGGATGCCCAGTGCCCTTCAAACCATACTCAGAGCTCTGTCTAAAAGGCCAGCCCAGGTAAGGAGAGACAGGGGAACGTGGGGAAGGAAGGGAGGAAAAAGCAAACTACACAGGTTACCTTGTTTAATTTTCCAAACGATCTGGCCAGGTAGGTCTATTATTCTTACTGCGGTGTCCACTGCAGCACACAGAAGTCAATATTCAGAGTCACAGCCAGGAAATTATGGAGACCAGAAATGAATCTGGTTCTGTCTTACACACTGGTGGCATGAGTCTGTTTAACCATAGCTGGCACTGACCGCTGATCCCATGACCTACTCACCCAGGAAAGCAGAACCGAAGCTTTGAAAAGTATCTGCACAGCCCCCAGTCCCCAGGGGCTCTCCCTCCCCTGCCTGCCTGCCTGCCCTCTGAGCCCAGGCCTGCAGCACAAAGACCTGGGATCAGCCAAGGGGAATGATCTCTTCGCACCACTCCAGCAGGGTGGGGTGTCCACCCCCAGATCAGAGCTTCTTCTCGCTTCTAGAGCTTCTCTGCAGCTTTCTTCCGGCCGCTTCCTCACACATCCCGTGAACACTGGGTCACATCATGCTGTTTCAGAGTCTGCACAGACTATTCTGCCTACACAGAACACCCTTGCCACTGGCCTGTTTAGCACTTACTCATCCTTCAAAGCCCAGTTCAGCTCTACCTCCTCTGGCAAGGGCTCCCTCAGGACCTTGTCTGCCCTCACAGCTCCACTCTCTGCTTCCCCAGCTGCTCCCCCAACCACTCATCTCAATATTTATGAAGGCTTTGCATTGCCCCAGGCACCGCACAAGGCTGGGCCAGGGCTGTCAGGCCAGGATGTGGGTCTGCTTCAACCTTGTGAACCTCTGCCAGGAAGGACAGGCAGAGAGAGCAGGGGACCTCAGCTGGGTGTTTGTACTCAAATTCTATATCACAAGCCACTGCCCAAGTTGGGAGCAGGTTTTCCATTGTCCCCAAGCCTGGAACGAAGATGCGGATGAAGCAACCCAAAACTACCACAAGTGAATACAAGGTCTGCTCTGTGCAATTAGCTGTGGGCTTCCCAGGAATCAGAGGCCCCGAGAAGAAAAGAACGAGCCCAAAGTCCCACCCAGAGCAGGAGGCACCCTGGAGTGGGCTGCAGCCTCCTCTGTCATGTTCAGGTTTTACATGGTGGAAAAGGAATGAGAGGTCCACAGCCCACCCTGGCCCACGCTGGAGGACTCGTCTGAGGACTCTTCCATTGGGGGAAGACACTCAGGGCCACTCTGGAAAGCCCCAGGCCACAGAAGCCCAGGCAGAGAGGATTGCTGCCATCTGCCCAAGGCAGGGACAAGCTGGACAGAAGCCAGGCTAGCAGAGGAAACATCTTGAGCGGCAAGCGGGAGGAAAGGAGGAGGAACGAGGAGGAGGAAAAGGGCCAGACACGCAAACTCCTCCGCCACCTCCTTCCAATCAAAACAGAATCCCTAGCAGACTGAGACCTGTGAGGAATGGAGAGAGGAAAGGAACTGGGGCCTCACAAAGGGCAAGGATGGTGACCCAAGGCTGGGGTTTCTGGGAGCTCTGGGGTGCAGTAGGGGATGTCCTACAGCCATCGAGCCTGCCCTGCTCTACCCACAGGAGATGAGGGGTCATGGAGAAAGGGAAATGGGTTCTGCCTAACAGCTTCTCACTTGAAGACCCTGCTCAGGTCCCCAATACTTTCCAGAGCCCCAGACCTGACCTCTGGGCTGGGTTCCAACAGAGGATTAACACAAACTAAAAATAATAATAATGATAATAATTGTGGAGCAATACTGGTCTGATGGGGGAAGTGCAGACATATACTTTGAAAGGCCCACAGTCTCCTGGGAGACCTAAGAACTGAGCCAAGGCAGAGGTACCTGGCCTCCCATGCAGAGGCTGGTCCATGCTTTGGATCCATAACAGAGTAGGCATGAAGGCCTCCCCCTGGGAGGGCACAGGCTGGGACAAGAAGACAGGAGGAGCCATGGGGACTGAAGAAGGAGGAGGCACTATCTCTGCCCTCCACCTTCCATACACACACAGACACCCACAAGCACAACACACACACAGCACAGGGGCCTGAAAGGCTTCCTGAGGACTGGTTTTTGCTTTTATTCTATTTGTTTGTTTAGTTTTGGTTTGGGGTGTTTTGTTTTTGTTTTTGTTTTGAGACAGGGTCTCACTATTAGTGCAGGCTGGCCTTGAGCTCATGATGATCCTCCTGCCTCAGCCTCCAGAGTGCTGAGATTACAGGTGTATGCAACCTGGTTCTGGGCCTGGCTCTATGCCCTGGACAAATTCTTGACCTTGCTGGTTCCCTGTGTTCTCCCACTTTGCGGGGCGATATGTGGCAGGGCTTTCATGCCTCACTTCCTTTTAGGGGAGGCACAAGATATAGAACAGGCCTCCAAGAGGGAAGAAGCAAGTCACTGAGATGACTTTTTTCCTGTGCTCTTCTTCACAATCCTCCTCCAGGTTGCACAAAGCTGCTGGAATTCAGGAATCCTTCTTCAATCACTTTAGTATTGTAGGCAACCAGGCTGACCCGGGTGAAACCTCCACTCACTAGAGGACATCGAAGGTCCTCTCTTTAGTCAGCCTGTGTCATCTATAAAGTGAGGGTTAAATGAGCACAGGATCTGTCACCTAGTAATATTATTATTAATAACATTCAACAAATATTCAATGGAGCACCTTTGGTGTGTCAGGCACTGTTGGCTGCTGCCAGACTTACGATCACACAGGAGATTCATTCAACGGCCCTGTCTACATGAAGTTTCCTGCTGCTGGGAAGACACCAGACCAGTTTGAGAAGAGGCCACAGTGCAACTGCTGCAACTAGCCATCACCACAGCCCCCCAAGATGGACTCAGCAAGTGCTGGAAAGTGTGCTGCTGCCATAGGCCAGCATGGAGAGCAGCCAGACTGGGAAGGTAGGGAAGCCTCTCCCAAGGGGGTGATGTCTGAAGAAGAAGCAATAGTGACTCAGACAGAGGCTGCGGTGGGAATGCTGCATGAGACCAAACAGAACAGAACCTGCAGTGGGAAGGCTTGTGGGAGGAAATGGGAATCCCTGAAGGTGTGGAGGGGGTGGTCAGGTGGGCCCAGCAGAGGCAGGGAACAGCCCTGCTCACCAGGAGCCCTGGTCAGATATCTGGGTTTTATTTGTCATCATGACACAGTCAGGGTTTCTGAAGGGAACTGACACAATGCAATCCTTCTTTCATAGGTATCTTTTGGCTGCTGGATGGAGAATGGAAGGGCAAAGAGGCTGGAGTGGAAACAGGGGGACTGGGTAGGGAGCAAGCTCAGGAAGAGTCCTCTGGGTTCAAATCCCAGGTCTGCCATTTATTAGGTAGGGTCCCTCTCAGGACATCAGTCTTCTCTTCACTAAAATGTAAATGGCAGCTGTTACAGCTTATACTCAGATGTTCCCCCAAAGCCTCATGCAGTCATAGGTGGGGTTTTCTGTTCGTTTCTCCTCTGCAGGGCACCTCTGCCATGCCACCCTGCCTTGGAGCCAGCTGACTACACACTGAAACCTCTTCAAACTATAAGCTAAGTAAACCTTTCCTCCTTTAACTTTGGGTGTTGGCTATTTTGTCTCGACAATGAGAAAACTAACTAACACAACAATAGAACCTACCTCCTCGGATTACTGTGATGATTTTATGAGCAATTCCGTGCATGTAAAGGATGTGGAACAACATCTGGTCCCCAGAAAGTGCTGTAGGTTTAAGCTGTTATTATTCATGTAAGCAAGAAGTGAAAGTAGCTGCAATGATGGAGACAGCAATGGGGTGGGGAAGAAGGAGGTGAGAGAGAGAGAGAGAGAGAGAGAGAGAGAGAGAAGTAATTCTAGAAAAATCATCCACAGGTGCTATGGTTTAGATCTAGAATGCCTTCCCAAAGTCTCATTGTTTAAAGATGGGGCTTTTCAAGGGTGACAGGATCGTGAATGTGCTGTACTCACCAGTGGTTTCATCCACCAATGAATCCATAGTAGAAGGTGTCGTCAGGAGATGGGCCTGGTCGGAAGGGACGGCTCACTAAGGGGTGAACTGGAAGGGTGTATCTCCCTTCCTGACTCCTCCCTTCTCCCTCTGCTTCCTGGCCACCATGGAATGAGTAGCTTTTCCCCACTGGACCCTTCCACCAAGCTCTTCCTTCCTCATAACACAGACAACTGTGGCCTGCATCCTCCAAAAACTGTGAGCCAAAATAAACCTCTCCTCCTTTAAACTGTGGGTACCAGTTTGTCCCAACAGCAGGAAAGTGACTAAGACAATAGGTGCGAATCACCAAACCTCGTTAGCACCTGTGTCTACTGCAGCCACATGGGAGCACTTGAGCAGAACTGCCAAACCCTGACCCTCAGAAACCAGGAGCAATAATGAAACAAATGTTGTGTGGGGCTACTAAGTTTCTAGATGATTTCTCCTATATCAAGAGATCAACACAACCACCCACACTGAGATTTACCTGCAGGAAACCTCCTCACCTGCTTCTCTCTACCAAGAAAGGGCAGCCACTGATCAAGAGGGAAACAGGAAGGTGTGCAGGGGAGCTGCAGAAGGAGTACAAGCCATACCCGGGACCTGTGTGGCCTCCAAGATTCCGCCTCAGGAAGTGATCCAGCGGCTCCTAAGCAAATCACTTCAGCATCACGGTACAAACAAGAAACCTGGAAATAATGCAAGCCAAGCCGGAAGATGGCCAAATAAACTTGTGGACCATCCAGTGAGGGACTCTGGGCAGTGAGTAACAAATACAGATGCTGTGAGTGAATGGCATGCTGAAGAAAATAGCAGTATTCAAAATCTCATGAGCTTAAGCAGAATTATATTTGAATACAAAGGTACCTGCATGCAAACGCACATGCAGCAAGAAGGACAAACACCAAAAACTATTTTGTGTTCTTTCTAAAGGATGAGATTATAGACGATTGCTATGAGGGCTCCGACCTCCTTGGTCTGACTGGGAAGCATTTCCTGTTGCTGCTGTTGTTTAGAAAGTTACCGAAAGACACACGCTAGTTCTTCTCGATGTACATCAGAACTCTGGCTGCCTCCCACCACTCCTGCTACCAGGAGAACTCAGAGCTAGAAGGCTAGCTCCATGAAGGCGTGGGACCTTCCCTCTCTGTTCAGTGCTGCCACCCAAAGGCAGAACAGGCTCTCAGTGAACTCCTGCTAAGCGAGTGAATGAATGAATGGTCCTTACCTGATGGTACTGTACTCCCAAGTCCTTCTCTTCCCTATCAGCCTCAGGTGGAACAAGGTCTGGCCCTGTTCTATGACCCCTAAGCTCAGGAAAGGACTTGATATCCGGGAGGCATTAGTAAAGGCCTATGAATTAATGAAGAGCTGAATAAATAAAGGAATACTCTACCCAAAAAGGCCTTCCCTGACCACACCACACCTGGAGGCCATGGAGTATGTCAGCAGGGAGAGGGCTGGGGAGCAGAGGAGTCCATCCAAGCACTGAGAGCTCTGACAGCTTTGTCCATCTGCTGCTGCAGCCACCTGCCTCCTCAGACCCTGCCCTCTGCTATGATTGTGCCCACTCAGTGCCCTCCTGAGATCTAGAGGAGTTCTAGAAGGTTTCAGCTGCTTTGTATTCTCTCAAGATGTAGCTGTTTTTAGAAGGAGCAGAGAGAGATCATGCTCCTTCAGAGAAGTGGTCCTCTGAATCTCCCCCGCCACCGCCCTGCCACCAGGAAACATTTCTGAGAAATGCTGGGGAGCTTGGAGAGAAAAGGTAGCAGGTGCAAAAGGAGGCGGGCTTTGCAGAGTGAGAAGTGAGAGGGGGATAAATACAAGCATTAGATAGGGGCAGTGAGGTACAAGACCTCAGGCAAGCTTTGCAGGGAGTGCACAGGAGGGAGCTCAAGGCCAGGTGACTCCGTGTGTGTGTGTGTGTGTGTGTGTGTGTGTGTGTGTGTGTGTGTTGGTTGTCAGAGTCAAGGGATGGCTAGAGCTGGACTGTTGACTGAGGATGGCACTGGGGTGGTGAAAACACAGAAATATGGAGGGATGACCAAGGGAGGGGGGACAGCAGATGGAGACTGTTTGTTTGTTTTGGTCCAGGAGAGCTAAGGTCACACCCTGAGCCCCAGTGACTGTGGAGGGGTGAGGAGAGGATGGGAGAGGCCACCAAGGGATGACCATGCCCTAAGGAGGCAGAAGCTCAGGCCTAAAGGCAGGATCCCCCTCCCTCAGCCCTGCCCCAGTTCCTAGCTGGCTGCTTAAAATGCAACCCCCAAAAGATAGCCCACTTATCATAATTCACAATAGGCAAGATGCCTTGGGCTCATCTCAACACAGGCTAGTGAACTCTGGTCCTGCTAAGGTCCAGTATGGCCTGAGGCCACCAAAGCCCCTCCCCAAGCAGGCTTCGGTGTCACTATCCACAGTAGGTCCCAGCATTTCTCAGGTCCTCTGGGAACCACCGTGTTCTGTAGAACAATATCAGTGTTCCAGTGTTCTGTGGCCTGACCCTGCCAGTGCCCACATGTGCAGCAAAAACCCAAGGTATGTACAACCCAAAGTCTGGTGGTTAGAAGAAAATGGTAAGAACCTTGGAGCTCAGCCAGCCTGGCCTCTTCTGTGGTAGGTAGGGAAACCTTGGCCCAGGGCTTTGCCGTAAGTTCCCTCAAGTCTAGGACACAAGCCAGGTGTGGTGGCTCATGCCTGTAATACCAGCACTCGGGAGGTTGAGGCAGGAGGATCGTTGCAAGTTTGAAACCAGCCTGGGCTACAAAGTGAGCTCAAAGCCAGCCTGAACTGCATAGCGAGACCCTGTCTCAAAAAGACAGAAAAAAAAGTCTAGGACACAAAGCCTGTTGCATTTTCAAACACCATGAAGAAGCCCTGTTGGGTCCTAAAGGGAAGCAGTCCCCGCTCAGAGGGCTCTGAAGCAGCAGGAGATGAGGAACACTGTTCATTAACAGCTGGAGCTACAGGTGCGGTAAGGAGGAAGCTGTGCAGGGCTGACTGCTCTACCAGGCTGTGAGGGAGCTCCTGAGAGCAGGCACTGAGCCGTGGGAGCAGCTGCGTCCCCAGATCCTACCCAGGGCCTGAATCCGTGTGGATGCTCAGCAAATGAACAAATAAATTAAAAAAGTGAATGAATGCTAATAACAGCAGCGAACATGTTCTTCCTACCTTGTGCCAAGCACTTTACAAATAGTAACTCATTTACTACTCATGAATGCTTTAAGGTTCCCATAATAAAAGATTAAAATTCTCACAGTAAAAACGTGACTCCTGTTTTATAGATGGGGCAACTAAAAGAAAGACCATAAATAACCAGCCAAACACCACACAGCTTTGAACCCTGGCAGTCTTGTTCTGGAATAGCTATGGCTTGGATGTGAGTTGAGTTCCCTGGTGGGAAGCAGCAGTGAGAGGTGAAGGTTATCTTTAAGAGGTGTGGCTGGCTGGGGACAGAGCTCAGGAGCAGAGCACTTCCTCAGAGTGTGTGTGGCTCTAGGTTGGATCCCTACCACCAGCAGCAGCAAAAAAGGAGGGAGGCAGAGGACAGGGAGGGAAGAGGGAAGTGAGAGATGGGTCAGGTGGGAGGCAGTTAGGGCATGGTAGGCACTGCCCTCACAGGGGATTAAGGGCGTTCTTGTGGTACCGTGAGTTTCAGTAGAATGGGTCATTATAAAACAAAGGCCTGGCCCCAGAATCACTCTGTCTTCCTGTCTTACCACATGATTTCTCAGAAATGCTCCTGCCATGATGCCATACACCATGAGCCCCTAACTAGAGCCTGATACTTGTCATTGTCATGTTTCTGAGCCTCTAGAACTGTGAGTTCAATAACTTTTCTTTGTATCGTACCCAGCCTCAGGTATTCTGTTACATAACAGAAAATGGACTAATACAAGAACCTTGATCTTTGCCACTCTGCCAGGCTACTCCTACCCTGCCTCATAACCCTGCCCAGCCTCTCACACCGCATCACCCTTACTCCAACAGCCTCACCCGAACACCCTCATTTCAACCACACCCCCTCCTGACAAATGCTGCCATCTTCGTTCTTGTCAATGTTCAAAAATAAATTATTGAAGTGAAAAATCACATAGCATATAATTAACCATTTAAAATGAAGAATTCATTGGTACTTAGCACCTTGACAAAGTTGTGCGCAACCACTTCTATCGAGTTCTAACACATTTCCATCACACCACAGAAATATCCCTTATCCATTAAGTAGTTTCTCCCTATGCTCCTTTCTCCCTGGCAACCAACCTGCTTTCTGACTGTGGCTTATATTTCAGATACATAGTAGAAATTTCACATAAATTATCTCCTGTAATATGTGACCTTTTATATCTGGCTTCTTTCACTTAGCTTGATCTTTCCATGGTTCATTTACTTTATAGCATGAGTCAGTCAGTATTTCTTTTTTAACATTCTATGCCATGAATATACCACCATTTGTTTATCCAGCCAGGCATGGTAGCACATATCTGTAATTCCAGCCCTGAGGAGGCTGAGGTAGGAGGATTGCTGTGAGTTCGAGGCCAGCCTGAACTGCAGAGTGAGACCTTGTCTCAAAAAAAAAAAAAAAAGTGTATATCCATACAGCTGTGATGGACATTTAGTCCACTTGTTCCCAGTCTGAGGCTACTATACAAAGTCAGATGCTGCCTGTTACTCTTCACCCTGAACCCTCAAGTGAGGACAGCTATTTTGTCAACGCTGAGGTTTATTTGTGGTATAGGTGGTAACATGGACCAAAGCCTCCTGCCTCCCAAATTATACTGCCCTCCCTATGTGGCCTCCCACCAGCATCCTCTGACCTTACACACCACTCTTTTTAGGCCTCAGTTTCCTTGTGTTATGCCCTTAGCAAGGTGCTGACAATGCAGTACGGAGGGTTTAAACTGAGCCCCAAACTCCACTGCAGCCAGAAGCCAGAGGCTCAGAGTAGGGGTACAGACCCACTCTCTGAGATGGGCTCCACCCAGCATAGGAGTTCCAGGACCCAGGCCAGGGGCCAAGTACATTCGTCAAAGATGGATACAGGCAGCAGAACTCAGCTCCTTTCTTCCCTGCAAAGAGGGAAGATGGCTTCCAGCAGATGGCTCCAGAGATCTGCCCGGCAAGACTGTTTAGCATGATTGGTGGTGCTGGAAGCTATCAGAAATCACAACTCAGAGCCCTGAGGAAGGAGGGCCATAGGAGTGGCTCAGCTAGTGAGGGGTTCCCATGCTCATCAGTGAGATTACCTCTCAATCACAAATGCGCCAGAAAAGGCACTTTGTCAGGAGTCCACACTACCCCTGCCTGCTGTATAACCTTGAACCAATCCTCCTCTGAACAAGCTGAGAAGCCCTAGTTTGAAAATTGAACATTCAAAACCAAAATGCTCCAAAATTCAAAACTTTCTGAGCATGGATACAATGATACAAGTGGAAAATTCCACGCCCGGCTTCATGTAATGGGTCTCAGTCAAAACACAAGCAATGATGAAAGTACTGTGTGAATTTACTTTCAGATCATGTGTGTAGGGCATATAAGAAACATAAATGAATTTCATGTTTGGTCTCATGCCCAAGATATTTCATTATATGTAAGCAAATATTCCAAAATTTGAAACACTACTGGTCCCAAGTATTTTGAATAAAAAATTATCGACCCGTGTAGAATTCTAGACCATGGGGTAGGGCAAAGAGCTGACTTTACAGAGCCCTCCTGTAGAAGTCACTTCCATTCAAGGACTTCTCTGTATGAGATGGGGTGGCTATGGTCACTAGAGACCCAGCAGGCTACCACCTTCTGCCTGCTAATGAGACCATCTTGTGGGTGTTTCCGGCATTCTATGTAGGGAAGAATGGTCACTTATAGTCACGCTGATCCTCAAATTCCCTTCCCACATGACAAAGACATTTAATGAATGAACAATCTCTTGCCAGTTACCAATTTCTAGTCTTTTTTAGTCTACACAGCTGCCATCTGAAGCTTCAAGTCCTGCCACCCTTGCAAGCTATGTGGCCTTGGATAAAAAACTTAACTCTGCTCAGTCTCCAGTGCTCAGCCTAAACTGGGGGCTCCACTTGGGTAGTCACAAAAACTGAAAGAGAAAGCAGCAGCCCCACGCCTCCAGGGCACAAACCCGTTCAAGTGGAAGGAAGGTCATTCTGCACCGGCCTAATCCTCTATCTAGAATCCAAAGGCTGGATCAAGAGCCCAGCCTCTAGGCTGGCCCCTGGCTGTATGTAAATGTTTACGCCGAGCCCAGCCTCCCAAGGACAAGTCATTTGCTCGACTGGTAATTAATTGCAAAGACCAGCCTGAGTAATAAACTCCTCCGAGGAAACATAAACAGTTTGCACACAGAGCTCCAAATCCATTGTAAGGCTGAGAGGGAGGGTCTGCTAGGGATGGAATGTTCTCCTGGCTCCTCCCAGCCAGAGGCTGAGAGAGCTCAGAAGGTCAGGGAGGAAGGACCCTGGGAGATAATGTGAAAAACAGCTGCTGGCCTTACAGCACAAATTACCCTGCTCCAAGTCCATCTAAACACTTGGCTTGTCTGGCTCAGCTCTTTCCCGCTTTTACGCATGAGGAAACAGCAGCTGAGAGAGGTTGGGGCCTGACTTGCCCTGCTAGAAAGTGGGCTGGAAGGAGAACCAGGGTTGACTGACTTCGGAGAAAGAGAAGAAAAGACAACCATTCGCTTAGCAAGTATGTGTGCGGGCCTGAGGTGCCAGGCACGGGAACCTGACGACCAAGCTCCTGCAGCACTTGCATTCCAGTGGAGAGAAGCAGATGTCAGATCTTCCCAGCCGTGATTTGATTACAGGGCTTGCCTGAGGCTCTATGGAGAATTACAAAGCTGCTTGTCTAGAGGAGCACAGTGAGGGCCACCACAGCCTCTGCAGCTCTGCAGGGCAGAGACCACACAGGAGTCCTCTAGCAGGAGCACACAGTAGGTATGGAGCAGGCAAGATTCCAGCTCAGATGAGTCTTTTCTTTGGGCCACTGCAGCTTCTTGCCAACTAATCTGAGCTGTCTCGGAGGTACTGTGCCTAGGCTGAGGAAGGTCATGACAGTTGAACAAAATGCAGCCTCTACCCCCAAGGGGAGGCAGAGGCTGCATATCCAGCAGGGGGTGAGGGATGAACAATGGGTAAAAGTGCCAGTGAGGGCAGGGTCAGCATTTATGGAGCACTCACTGTGTGTCAAGCGCTGTGCTAAATTCCATGTGATCTGATTTCAGCTTTATCACAACACTATAGGGGTGGAGAGAAGATATTACTATTCCATTTTAAAGATGAGAAAATTGAGGTTCAGAAAGATTACATACCTGCTTCGACCACAGACATGACAAGCAGTGGGGTTGGGATTTGAAACCTAGCCTGCTACCCAAATCCATGTTCGTTCCTTGCACCCCACCCCCAGTCAAGTCTTCTCTGCCCTCCCCTCCCTGAAGGAGGCACTGGGGAAGGACAGGACACAAACACTGCTGCCACTGAACTACCCACCTATTCCAACTGCAGTGGGTGCGTCACCCTCTGCTGGCCTGGCCTCCTTTCTGAGCAGGAAAATTCAGCTCAGCCTATCCCGGAAGTTTCTCTCAAGCAAGAAACCAGGCAGACTTTTGGCTCAGTCTAAGGGCAGGAAAGGTCAGTCTGCACTGCCACCTTCCCACCCCCACAGGAGGTCCCAATCAGAGTCTGGCTGTACTCTATGATCACCCTGTAATCCCATCACCCTGTCCTAGGCGTGACCCCAAGCAGGTAGTTAAACAGCAGAACAGACCCCGTCCCAGGGCCTGGGTACACCCACATTCCTAAATTCCCAGGAGTTTTCACCCGCAGGTCACTAGCTCAGCTTCCAGGTAGGTGTTATCTCCATTTTGCTGATGAGGAAGAATGAGGTCAAGGAGGCCTTTCCAGTCTCACTTGCACTGCAGCAGAAGGTCTGGGCCCAGCCTGGGCCAAAACTGGCTCTCCCAGATGCCTTTCAGGTCCTGCCTCAACAGGGAGAGATCCATGCTGCTGCAGGATGACAGCTCCTTGAGACCACACAGCAGATGTGGCACTAATGTCCCAGTGTAATACACCAACCTGGAACTGCCCTGCAAGGTTGATGCCATGCAGCTTATAGAGTTTAGAAACTCACTTTAAAAAAAAAAAAGAATATAAAAATATCTTCCTTTTGCAAATTTCACAAAACCACTGATCAGGAGGACCCGTGGCCAGGCCTGGAGACGGCCCTGGAGCCTGAAGGGTCTGAAGCTGAAGGTGAATCCGCCTCGGGGCTGGAGGAAGGGCCCAGAGGCGATCTTTGCACACCCGCCTTCACAAAGGCCCTGCCCCCAGCCCAACAGACAGATAAGGCTCTGAGGACACTCCTCCTGGTCCGAATGGTCCAAGTCTTTCTGTCTCGTGCCGTGGCTTCAGAAGCAACTGAGCTCATCCAAGTCCAGGACCTGCGGGCTGGGTCTGCTTCTCACATGCGCAGCAGCACTAGTTTCTTGTAATCCTGGAGCACATCCCAGAAGATCCTTCATGCCTGGGCTGGCAGGGTCAGCCCACATCTGTGCCTGGATCCCTGGGCTGGCAGGTGCAGTTTTACTAAAAACCCCTCCCCCAAACAACTGCAGGTTATGACACCATTCACCAAGGGCACCCGCATCCCGTATTTCAATTGGCCCCACCACAGTGCGGCGACTGCGGAGGTATGCAGGACAATAAAGTTCTCGTTTTTACAAAAAGGGGCACTGAATGATGCTTGCTCTGCACTTAATAGGTACTAGACATGCCAAAGGGCTTTTCATAAGTGACATCACATAGACACCCAAGGAAAGCCTGCCTCAGTTTCTGAGAGCAGGTCTGCTGCCCTGCTCTCCCACTTGCCAGTAAGGCTTCCTCCAGTGTCATCCGGGCTGAAGGGGACAATTCACAGAGTACTGGAAGGCAGAGGGTTGGAAAGTGAGAAGGCTCCAGCTACTGGGCAGGGGAGCCACTGGGGGCTCACTTCAGGCCTTCCTGCAAAGTGGAGTCAACCACTGCCTTCTTTCTGGTGTGTCTGAGGAAGTTCTGAATTTTAATTAGAAAGGAAAACATAAAAACATACTTTATTTATTTTTGAAACCCATGTCTGGCATCCTAGGTATTCAAGAAATATGTGAAGAAGGGGAGCGGGAAGGACAGGAGGAAGGTCTACACATTATTTAATCATCTCCAGGGTGGAAGACCCCAACCCTCAATTCAAAATGTATGCGTTTCCCTTTTAAAAGTCAGTTTCATCTAACTTCTTTTGGCACAGGACCAGGAAGGGAGAAGAGAGAAAAAGTGCTTCTCCTTTGGGTCAGCAGCTCAGGGCTCACTTCCTCTAGAGGAATCTTCCCTGACTCACTCCCCGCCCAGTTCTTGCTCCGACTGAGACTTCGCCAGCCCCTACCAGATTCCGAGGAAGCTGACATGTTAGCAGCCAATCTCTTCACGAAGTGTCATTAGGAAAACCTGCCAGCTGCTAAGGAAGCATGAAGAACTATTCATCTAGTCTGGTGGAGAGTATGGAGCCAGGCATAGGTATCTAGGGCAAATGTTCAGCTGAGATGCTTTCAGGTGTCTTTAAATTCAACCTTAACCCAGGCATGGTGTACACATCTATAATCTCAGCACATGGAAGGCTGAGGCAGGGGGATTGCTGCAAGTTCCAGGCCAGCCTAGACTATACCCGCAGTGAGACTCTCAAAAAAAAAAAAAGTCCAAGGCCAGCCTAAGCTATGTAGCAAGACTATGTCTCAAAACAAAACAAACATACCATTAGTTCATTAATTAACTCAACCTTAAAAAGGATGAACTTGAACAAAGGCAATGACCGCTGAGGAGTATCGCTGAAAGTCAGCCTAGTCAGAGTATAGCTGCATACAGGGAAGAGCTGGGACAGAAGCTGGGGACAGACACTAAACGGCCTCCAGGGGCACCTGAAAAACTCAGAATCTCCTGTAAAGATGGGGAGTAACTGATCCTCTTTTTTTCCCCCCCTTTGTCTTTTTTTGTCTGTTTGTTTTTGGGTACCGGGGATCGAACTCACAACCTCACACTTGCCAGGCAGGCGCTTATACCGCTGAGTTAAACCCCAGCCCTGCCTTCGTCTTTTTGAGACAGAGTTTCACTATGCACTTCAGTCTGGACTTGAACTCACCATGTAGCCCAGGCTGGCCTCAAACTCGCAGCAATCCTGTTGCCTCAGCCTCTCAAGGGCTGGGATTAGAGACATGTGCCACCACTTCAGGTCAACTGATCCACTTTTAAACTGGGAAGGACACACAGGGTCACATGTGATTTCAGAATAAAAGGAGGCTTTTAATCTCAGCACTCTGAGAGGCAGGAGGATCATAAATTCAAGCCCAGCCTGGACAACCTAGCAATTTAGAGAGACCGTCTCAAAATAAAATATTAAAAGGGAGGACAGAGCCTGGGGATGTAGCTCAGTGTGAAGACTCTAGGTTCAGTGTTGCAATCCTCAGTGACACACACACACACACACACACACCCATGCACACATGGATAAAGCTTGAAGAATTTAGGCTGAACAAAGGTATAAGAAGGAGAAGAGTACTCTCAGAATCCAGCCCAAAAATCCGATCTGAACTAAGCCAGTGGCAGTAGAACAGGGAGAAGCCTTGTCACCACCGTCACCTGGTTTAGATGTCCTGAGCTGGGGCTGCCCAAGATGGGAATAGGTTTCTCTTCTGAGAGTTCAGTGCACCCAGGACCCGGCCCTATGCCCAAATGGAGGCTGGAGTAAGGCAGGTCAGTCTGAGCAAGGCTCTCAGTTTACACAATCAGCCCATCATGATTCTCTGAAAGTTCTTCCTATTATGAAGTATACTCTGCAAAACAGTGAATATTCACTGGCTGGGTTCATCCCATCCACTGAGTGGCTGCTGAAGAAAAGCAGGGCTCCATATATAAGAAGGACAACAATATGCACAGTGACCACTGTTTACGACACACCATCATCTCTGTGATTTTTAGGATTTTTTTAAAAAATCTGTTGCAAGAGCCAGCATAGTAGCACATACCTATAATTCTAGCACTCCAGAGGTTGAGGCAGGAGGATAACTGTGAGTTCAAGGCCAGCCTGGACTACAAAGTGAGTAAAAGGCCAGCCTGAATTGCATAGTGAAACCGTATCTCAAAAAAGAAAAAAAAAATCTACTGAGTTTCTAAATGGCTCCAGATTTTCTCCTATGCCCTGGGGCAATAAAGATCCAGGACATTATCAACCATCTGATGAACTCTGCTAATGTGCTGGGCACTTTCATTAGCACAGACACACTAAAGGAGAGAAACATTCTCCCCGGAGGCTGAAAAATTCAGAGACACACAGTTATGCTAGGGCAAAGTGAGAATCTTGGCCCCAAGCCCCTCTTCACAACAATGTGATTCAATGTCCCCAAAGACAGCCCTCCAATATATAGAGACCGGCACACATGCCCTTGGCTGCCAGCCCACAGCCCAAAACTAGAGCCTTCCTCAACTCCCCTGGGAAGAGCTGCCAGCCCTCTGCATAACTTGCTGTGATAGACACTGTGATCTCTCTGTCCTCTGCCAGTGCAGACCCTGGGCAGATCTGGTTTCCAAATGCGAGTCTGAGCCTGGCATTCTTGGATATAGAGTACCTCCTTCATTTCCTCTTCCACCAAAACACCAATCTTGATGTCACTGGGCAGAACTTTCATTTTTTATACTAGGTGGCGGTTGTGGTGGTTGTAGTGGTTGTTGGTGTTAAGCAGTCAACCTTCCCAAGACTTCGAATAAGGCCAGAGTCTGACACTGTGCCTAACCCCGAGAGGGATCTCCAGCTCTGATAGTGAAACAGTCCTGGATGAAGGCCTGCATCACAGGTAACACCCAGACAAGTCTCCCTTCTGGCTCCATCAAATGCACCTTCCAAAGCCTGCCTGTGTGCCCCTCTTCTGAGCTGCCTTCTCTGAATCTCAAACATGGGTTGCTTTGTCCCCAGGGTAAACTGATCCCCTTTACCTCTCTCCTGATAGCATGTTGTGATCATCTACTTCCTGTCCCCAAAACGTATGAACACTGCAAGGGTCAAGACTTACTTGCCTCCTCGTCATATTTGACATGGCAAATACGCAGACGAACCTTTATTCACAGGAAGTCCTAGGCAGCAGAGATGGTCTAATAGAAAGGTCATAAGCCAACCCTGAAAACGCCTAGCCTAAAGGCCTCAAGGAAGTTGCCTTCCAGGTCACAATGATCCAAGACCAGGATCCCAGCCTCAGAGAAAAGCTCTGGTGTTGGGGGAGAGACAGGCAGAGCTGCTCCTTAAATCACTTTTCCTCAGGAGACTGTGGTAAGCTGGGCCACTTTAGGGATACACTACAGTGGAGATCTGAGCCTGGTACCAAGTCAGCACTGGAGAAATGTTTGTGGAATTGAATGGAACAAACTGAAAAATGCTGGCTGTTTGTTCCTGCGGCTGCAGAGAGGCTAGCTCCCCTCTGGAGGCAGTTTGTAGGCAAATTATCTCAGGACTGTGGCCTGTTTCCTCTAATGAAGCTTCTCCCTTTGCAGCTCAGCTCACAGGGGTGTGGGAGGAGGTAGTGCTTGGAGCTGCACTGAAGCAGCACGCGTAGCTCCCTGCAAAGCGTGTGGGCAGCCTGACCATCAGCCCGGCAGGGGGATGGTCACCATGACCTGCTGGGCCCATGAATTCTAAGCAAAGCAGTGCCTGCCACCACCGCCTCCTCTTCCTCTTCTTCCTCCTCCTCAGCCCCTCTGAGAGGAGAGGAAAAAGGAGGAAGGAGTCAGGCTGACTTATGTAACCAGCTTCCTTGGAGTCAGAGGCCCCTGCAAGTCACAGCCCAAGGTTTGTATGGTGGCTGGGTAGGCTGGGAGAGGGGGCAGTGTCTCCTTCCCTCCTCTACTGCCTCTCCCTCAGACCTTGTGGACCTCTGCCACAAGCACCTCCTGCTAGGGGCTGGGAACCAGGAAAGCCTCTTGTTTTCTGAGTGTGTGAAACATTAGCTGCCTGGCTTCCCTGGCAGAAAACCAGACTCCGGGCTCTGCCCCCAGGCGGGCGGGGGCTAAGGAGAGGCCTCGGGCTGGGAGGCCAAGGCCCTCCCTCCACAACCTCCCCCGGCTTCCGCCTGCCCAGTCTCTCCTACTTCCTTGTAGAGAATCTGTTCTGGCTGAGGGGCCAAAGGGGAGGGACCAGCCTTGAAGCACAGAACTGCTGGCTTGGCCTGGGCACTCTCACTTCCTTTTCTTGCCAGTTCCATCTCTGAGCTTTTCCTCTGCCTTCAGTCACCTGTAAGTGTGCAAATAACCAGAAGCTGGGTACGTAAGTCAGAAGTGTGTCCCAGTCAGATGACAGCAAGAGGCAGGGGTATGAGGACAAAAGCTGAAATCTAGTCCCAGCCCTGGATAACAGTAAGGACTTTAATCAAGCCCTGATCCCCCTGTCCACAGCAATCCTATGCAGTAGACATGTGGTATTAAACCCATTTCCCAAACGATGAACTGAGGCTCAGAGAGTCTGAGACTCTTGGCAAAGGTCATGGGAGTAGTGGGCAATAAAGCCTGATAGCAAAACTGAGGCTGACACTACAATCCACACTTCAACGTCAGACTCTGCCTCTCGGAATCCTTCCCACACACACCCTGGAGGTACTATGTAAGCAATTCCTACAGAGATGGAAGAAACTGATAGGCCTTGGGAGCAGGCCCTAAGCACTAAACAGTCTCTCCCTGAAGACAATAGTTTGGGAAGTACAGGAGCATCCTAAGGACAGGATTGGGATTAAATCAGGACCAAGGACAGAATGTGCTAGGGAGACAGGTGAATGAGTTTGCTGCCAGCAAATCTTGCTTTCTGATTAACTTACTGCAGTTCAGTCTTGAGAGGATCAGACCACCTCTGCCTCCCAAAAGGCTGCTGGAGCCCAAGGTACCTTGAATAGAACTGCCTGCTGCTGAGGCCATCCGCTTACTGTAAAATGAGAGGAAAGTCCTAGCACCCTCCAGGCCAAAGTTGCTCTCTCTTTTTTTTTTTTTTTTTTTTGTCTTTTTAAGACAGAGTCTCGCTATGCAGTTAAGGCTGGTCTTGAGCTCACTTTGTAGCCCAGGCTGGTCTTGAACTTGAAATGATCCTCCTGCCTCAGCCTCCCAAGTGCTGGGATTAGAGGTGTGAGCCACCACGCCCGGCTGTTGCTCCCACTTTGTCCTTGACACATAGAGAAACGGAGGCCTGAAGGGGAGAAGCAATTTGCCCTGGTATCAGAGGGACAGCAAAGAAGTAGGCTCCCAGCTCCCCTGGGTGCTCTCCAGATGGCACACTCTCCACACCTGTCTGTCTCTCTCCCTGCTCCTCAGCCTCTTTTCCAGCTCTGCTCGGCAGGGCCAGGTCTGAGCCTTCCTCTCTCACCACCTGACTCTCTCCCCTCCACTCCTCTGGGCCAAGGAGCAATTTTTGGGTGGTTTAATTAGCTGATTATGACCACAGCCTGCTGGATTTGGTGCCCAGAATTCTGGGCCCCATAATGAAGTGGGTTCTGAGCACTTGCCCAGTGGGCAGCCGATGGGGAGCTCTGGGCTCTACTGGCCGAGGGAGGGCTCTCCAGCTACACAGAGAGCTCCTTGATCACCATGGGCCATCGGAAGCCATGGTCTCCTCCTTGGGCCAGGTCAAACCACATTGGGCATACCTGAGCCAGCCCCAGACATCCAGCCTGGGGAGGGGACTCCCTATTCTGCCAGCCTGACGCAGGAAACACTCGGGAAATGACTGAATTTGGGAGTGATGAACAGAGCTCACTCTATGGAGGCCAGGAGAAGGTGGCTCCATGGCACTCATTCGGGAAGTAGGCTTTGGACACAAAGAGCGAAGTTAGGGCAGATTTGAGATAGAAGAGCAGCAGGAGCCAAGGCCCAGAGGCCACAGTGAACCACTGACCTCATGGTAGGAAGCTCTGGTTGTCAGAAACACATTCTCCGAGCAAAGGAAAAGTCATCATCCACTGAACTCTAACCTTTGGGCCACAAACACTAATCTAATTCTTGTGGCTCTCTGCTACTTTGCAGTGGTTTGGTTTGGTTTGGTTTAGTTGGCTGGTTTTGATTGGTTGGTTGGTTTGAGATAAGGTCTCCCTGTGTAGTTCAAGCTGGCCTTAAACTCACTATGAATCCCAGGCTGGCCTCGAACTCCCAGCGATCCTCCTGCATCAGTGTCCTTAGTGCTAGAATCACAGGTGTGTACCACCACACCTAGCTTCTCTGCAGTACGTTGCAAGCAGCAATGATGCCCAATCATACTGTCCCCACCCCCAGTTTATCTTCTCCCAGTCAACTACCTACATTCAATTTCCTTTGGTTGAACAAATATTTATGGAGCTCAGTGCTGTGCCAGGCCTGTGCAGGTGCTAAAGAGACAAGCAGAGCCAGCCAGGTGCCCTTGGAGAGTTCTTGAATTCATATGCAGATGTCACAAGTTTGCAAATAACCAGCAGCCACAGAGGAGGGGCCTGGGTGTGCAAGAGAGAAGATAGTAAAGCACTTGGAAATCACTGAGGTCTTCCTGGAGGGAGCTGCACATGTGACCCAAACCCCAGTGAGCACCAAGAACCAACAATATTACAGGCTTGTGATAAATCCTTTGGGACCTGAAAAAAAAGAATCAGCAATGTTCTCTCTCAGGGAACCTGAGGGAGCCTGGGGAAGGAGGCAGATCCAAGAACTAAGACCCATATGGCCCTGACCTTGTGCCAGGGACTCTCTGAGTTATACCCGTTTCCACTGATTTAATCCTCAAGGTAACCACCTACCCAATTTTACAGAAGAGGAAGCTACAGCAGAAAAAGGGTTAACAATAAGTTGAAGTCACTCAGCTGGTGTCAGAGCTGAGATTTAAAACCAGGCAATTTGGGTCTTCCCAGAAAGTAGCTTCTATGCCATTCAGCTTCTAATCTATGCTGATCAGATCACAAAGGGAGTGGTGGGGACCAGAGAAGGACCCCCAAAGCAGCCTGGAGATTCCCAGGGCCTTGACCGGAAGAGAGGGGAGGGAAGGAAATGTGTCCACAAGGAAGTAAGAGCCAGGCTCATGGACACTCTGGGCAAAGAGAATGACCTTCGAGGACCTGTCAGGTACTCCAGATCCTTTGACTCCTCTAAGCAGGCAGGAGATAAGACCAGGGAGGTTGAAGTGATCCATGAAGGGAAACCTGAATCCATGGAAGACAAGACAATCTTTTTTTCAAGCCAAAGGTAACTCCTTCCTGACGCTCAGCACCCATCACAAACCCTACCAAGGCCCCTGCTCCCTGCCAATCTCAGCCACACTGGTCTACGATAGAGGCCTGAGAGACCCAATCTCCATTGCTGGCCACTTCCATCCCACTAGCAGAACACAGGAGAAGAGTCTCACACACACTGGCTATCTGACTCCCATAAGGACGACAAGGCCCAGAGTGGATGAATAGTGTGCTCAAGGTCCCACAGCAATCAGTAAGCTGCAGAGCACCCACTAGGACCCTCCTGGCGTAGAATCACACAGCAATCTATCCTTAGTCCCTCCCCTGCTTTGCCAAAACTCTCCCCCTGCCATTTATGGCAAGGCTGGGGGGATGGGGTGAAGCTACAGAAGAACCAAGGGAACCAGTTGTGGGTTCTGAGGTCCAGGACAAGCATGAAAGGCCCTCCTGTTTTACCTAGTCCCCCACATGGCCTCTGAACATCTGGGCCACTGAGCAAGCCCTGCCTCCTGCTGGTCTGACACAGCAGCCAGCTTGCTAGAGGCTCTGTGGCAGCAACAGTCAGATCTGTTAAGGTACAGGGGGACCCAACCTCCTTGATGGTCTCAGCCAAGTGTGGCCCAGCCCTAGTCACAAGGAAAGCTGCTTAGTCACTGTGGTGGTCTCAGTCATACAGAGCTCTAGGAACCTGACAGATTCCGTCCCTGAGGGTAGGGGTGAGGGGCTTGTCTGGCTTCATGTCTCCCAGGCAGGAACAAGAAGTTCCTCTGAAGTAGGACTAAGGATGGGGCCGGTCTCAGGAAGGAGGAGGCTGTTTCCCTAGAGATGACCCAGCCAGGGCCCTCAGGGAGGGGCGGGGGGAGAGGGGACTGGGACAACAGAGTTCTTTGTTCCCTTCTCAAAGCAGCCACCCTGCCCTACCCCCCAACCCCCATTCTCCACCTCTCTGCTAGGACTCAAGCCATCCCTGAGACAGGACCTGTCCTTTATGGGGAGAGAGGGGTGCCTGGAAACCACCTAGAAGACATCTGTTCTGATCCCAGCACCATGCCGGTGACAAGGCCCTGCCCTCAGGAGCCCCATCTGACAGGAAAGTACATCCCCTTCCCTCAGGACTTCCCAATCTGATGGAGGAATCATGGCCGCCCTCCCCTGAGCATCCAGTCTAATGTGGGAAGCATCATTTTCATTCTGAGGATTCCCCAATGGGAAAGATGTAATTTCAGCACTTAGGGCTGACTGCAAAGACAAGAAAGGAGGGAAGAATTGGGTCCAGTTCAACAAACCTCAGCCAGACATCTCCTCTGAATCAGCCCCAGAGGTGGATGATGGGCCAACAGACAGGAAGCAGAAACAGCCCCAAACCCAAAGAAGCTCCTCATCTGCAGGGAGGGGTGGGGAGACGCCCAGGACATGAATGAATGAGGGGAAAAGTGCCATGACACACATCACTCCAGTGTCCAAGCCTGCTGGCCAAGGCTGCCACACACGCCCTCCACGGCCTCACCACTCACACTTTCACACCTGAGCCAACGTCTGGCCATTGGCAGAGGCTCTTTTCTTTCTTTCTTTCTTTCTTTCTTTCTTTCTTTCTTTCTTTCTTTCTTTCTTTCTTTCTTTCTTTCCCTTTTGGTACATGTTTGCAGTACTTAAGGATTACATTCACTACAGAGGGATCGCACATGTATACAACACACTTCAACTCCCTCCTCCCCTACTCACCCGAGAGCTCTTCCTTCTATCTCAAACACCCTGGTCCTGCAAAACCTTCCTCATACCACATCACCAGCCCAGGGGCAAGTGCTCTGGGAAGCTTCCCAAGCCCCCCAGTCAGTCAGAGGCCCTTCCCTTCGGGGGTAGCACAGTGAACACGTTCCCTGGGACCAGCTTCCACTCCACTAATGTCCCTTGTAACGTCAGCCTGGCCCTGAAAGGACAATGGGGAAGTGGCACAAGGCAGAGGAGGGAGTAGATGGGGTAACCTGCCAGTCCCCATGCCACAGCCCCCTCTGTCCAGCCCAGGGAGCACTTCTAGACATGTGGAAAAGCAGAGCCCATCCCCTCTGTCCTCTGCATCATGGTCCAGCTGTGCCCAAACAATGCCACACAAACCCCCCATTGCCCACCACTGCCTCCTGGCTAACTGGGGAGTCTTGCTACAGCTCCTCCTCTGCAGGGCTTTCCCTGCATCTGGGGCCTCCGGGCCTAGCAGCTCCTGCCTCTTCTCTCCAGGCCAGGTCTCTCCAGGACCTAACTGTCCCTGATGACCCTCTCTTCCACTCACTGCCTTCTCTCCACACTATGTTATCCAAGTCCCCAAGGAAACCACCAGAGTCAACAGTAAAGACTGAAAACTCCTGCCACCCACCTCAAGTGCTAGCCCGATGTCCAGGCTCCTCTCTGTAAAAGTCCCCTCCTGATCCAGTCCACAGCCAGCTGCCCTGACAGTCCTGCCACACTGATGCCACCCCTTGCATGCCTAAGCACAGCCACCCTGGCAGCAGTGGAGGATGGCCTAGCAGAAGCCAGGAGGTCACTTGGAGACACTGACCTCTGGTATATTGTTCTTCCATTGTCATGACTGAGGTGACAAAAAACCCCAGAGGTACCAAGCCCACAGCTCAAGACCATGGAGCCCATGCCAATGGGGGGCTTCCACTTCCTTGGAAGGAAGAGAGCCACCAGAGAAGCCTGAAACCCAGTGGCCAGCCTGGAATCAGGGACACTGGGCCAGGCTCACCGCTCCCATTCCAGCAGCCAAAGCCATAGGGTTCCCTGAGTTCCAGCCAAGACAGGTCACACAGGGCTTAACCACCAAGAGAAATGACAGCCAAGGTTCAAGCAGAGCTGATGATTACATGTCCCTGTCACAGACACTCTTCTCCCCCAGAAAAAAGAAGAATTCATAAACAGCTGCAGGAAGAGAAATTCTATTTCATCCCATTGCCCTCAGGAAGTCCCTCCTATTGTCTACATCTGATCTTTCATGGAGCTTTTAGAGTTAGTGGCAAGACCAGGGAGACCAATTGTGGACCAGACAAGTTCCCCTCTCTGGATGAAATTATTGAGTAGCAGAGAGGGCTGTGTGAGCAGACAGGCCTCAATTTAGGAGTCTGATGGTGGAATTAGCTCTCTCTCCTAGTCTGCTTCCTCATCTGAAAAATGGGAACAACAATCCCTCTGTTACTAAGTAGCAGAGAGAATCCAGTAAGATTATGCACATAAATCTAATGTATGCTAGGCCCTCAGCAAAGGTCTGAGCTCAACCAGCAAGGCTGACGGACTCCACCTCTTGTTCTTTCTATTCCTTATTACCATCTTTTCCATAGCTTTCTTTTTTTTTTTGAGACATGGTCTCACTATGTAGTTCAGGCTGGTCTTGAGCTCACTTTGTGGCCCAGGCTGGTCTCAAACTCTCAACGATCCTCCTGCCTCAGCCTCCTGAGTGCTGGGATTACAGACATGACCCACCACACCCGGTTTTTTCTCCATAGCTTTCATTCTGAGCTCACAGCCTTAATTCTCCGGTTTCCTCCCAACCACGTGGAAAGTCTCAGGGCTTCCTGAACTGCTCCCTGCACCTGACCTCTTGGTCACAGCCAGGGACACTTCTGAAAGTAAAATCTACTCCTGTCCCTCGACTTCTGGAAAACCTTTGGATTTGGAGTCACCACAGCCTTGGAGGAAAATCCTGTCCCCTTGGCTTGACAGCTCCACACTGGCTACTCTCCATCCCCAGCCCAAGCCTGTGCACATTCTCCGCTTTGCTTCCTAGCTCTGGGCCTGTGCACACGGTGCACCCTTGGTCAGGCATGACATCCCCAGTCCCACCCTCTTGGCCTCCTTGTCCTTCCAAGTCAAGCTTTGTAGCTCTGAGGTCACCTCCTTCCCAGGAAAGCTTCCTTGTCATATTCCCTGCCCAGCACTGGGTTGAGGACCCTGCATTAGGTCTCCCACAATACCTGTCACTTCACATTATAATCAGCTGCTTGGCTGTAAATTCTCTGGTGACACAGTGGACTCATTCATCCTTGGACCCCCCCCCCACTCGGAAGGCACTTAGTCAATGTTTGTTAAATGAACGCGTTATTGTTCCCAAAGCACCTTGTTATAACAACCACCATCATAGTCCTGCCCTGAAATAGTCCCGTCCGGGTGTTTGTCTCATCCCTCCTTTCTCCCTTATTCATGGGGGTTCCTGGAGGGTAGTGACAGTTTCTGATTAGTTTTCACTGTCACTTTGCTATGCATGTTGCAATTCCAGGTACAGGGATGAAGGTGATGGCTCCTGATCCTTCTAGAGTATTGGATATTTGCAGTGCCCTCGTCCAATTCATGAAGTAGGATCTCATGGCTTATGGAATGAGACAGGAATACAGCCCATGAGTTATTATGCCTTTCTCTTCCAAATTATGCAGAAACTTGTCTAAACAGGAAGACTTTGTGGGGCTGTAAGGAAACTTGAGGGGCTGAGGGGAGCAGGGCCACAGTGGAGGCAGGTGTCAGCCAGAATTTGTTTCCAGGCCTTAAGCAGCACCTCCTCTGATGCCCAGTAAATTCAGTAAATGCAAGGAGAGCTAAGTATTGACAAATTTAAGTACTGATGGTTCCAATTTACAGATGGGAAAGCTAAAGTCAGAAAGGTGAAGGCAATTTCCCATTGTCCCCTAAGTCTATCAGTGAGTTGGAGGAGGAGCAGCAGAAGTCAAAGAAACATCCTTGGCCCCAGAGACAGCCTTCAACAGGTGCCAGCAGTGTCCTCATGCAGACATCTTATGCAGCAGAGGAGCAATGGCATGTCTCCCCAGGTTACAGAGAAGCTGAAGAGGGGCTGAGTCACCCTGCTCAGGAAGCGGCACAGGAGAACAAAGAAGAACCATGGCTCCTGACTCCCCGCTCTGCCCTGGTGGGAGAGAGGCCTGACCACATGAGGCAAGGGGCGCTTGGCTCTGGGGCAGAGTGATGTGTTAGAGGACGGAGTCACACATCCTCCTAAGGACAGTGACCTGCATTACAGTGCTGGCCAGAAGGCTTCATTGAGGACTGGCCATGAAGGTGAATGTAGACACCTCATGATCTTCTGCAGTCTCCCCAAGGCTGGGCCTCTTACACAGAGTAGGGCACCCCTCCCCGCTCTCAACCTGAGATCCATGAGGGGCCAGAGACAGAAACCAAGGGGACTTTGACTTCTACCTGCCTCTGACCTCTCTAGAACTTAACCAAATCAAGTGACTTCTCCACCTGTCTGTTTCCTCCTAGGAAAGCAAGAAGAGGAAAATTAACCTCCTTGAATAGCTGTCAAGATGGTGGCTGGGAAATTATTTCTCAAAATGAGTCTAAGTTACCTCTGATCCTGTTTCTTCTCTTAGAAAATGGGAATGATCTTTGGAGGGCCTTTCTCATGCTGTTGAGAGGCTCAGATGGCAGTGGGTGAGACATCATTTTGTTTGGGGCCTGAAGTGTGATGACCACAGGAGTTGCTTCTTTCTGGCCTGTTAGTTCCTTCAGGGGAGGTGCACATGTTGCAAATCTTTGATTCTCACACTATGCCTAGTACACAGCAGGAACTCAACAAATAAACATTGGAAGCAAGAAGAGAGAGAAATGGAAAGGAGGAGGGAGACGTGGGACCTAAGGACAGGTAAGGAACGAAAACAATGAAAGAGCAGGTGCAGAAGGGGTCAGAAGAGGAACTGGCAGAGAGGCCTCTGTAGGACCTACAGGATCAGGGGTGTGGTGGCTGGCTGCAAGAGGCAGGATCAGAGCTTGTCTGGTCAGAAGGGTGGATCCTAGGGGTTGGCCTGCCCCAGCCCCCTCTCCCTTTTGTTCCAAGGCCCCTTTTGGAGGCAGAGGCTCTCCTAAAACTGAATTTCAGGGCAGCCTATAAGAAGACAGGAGCCCCTCACCCCACCCCAGCAGGAAGCAGCTCCTGGCTAGACCCCCAGGCCCAGTAGGCCACAGGGAAAGGAAGCAGACTGATAGGCCTGCTTATCCAGTTGGGGGATGGGGGGACTCCAGCCAGTGTGACCTGTGTCTCCACTCTGCCGCTGGGGTCTGAAGTAGTGTGTCTGCAGCCCCCAAGATAGCAGTTTGTACCTGTGAGGGTACATGCTGGGTATTAGTCCATGTGGGTATTAGTTCAATGTGCATCTGTAGGGGTCAGCATTGGTGTGGTCCTGCCTTCCACTGTGTCAGTGAGGGTGACAACATGCGTGTGCCAGCCACAGAGTGTTAGAGTCCAAGTGACAGTGTATGTAACAATATATGCTCACATGCATGTGCCCCTACAAAGCTGCCTTAGAGTTGGTGCGTGGTACAGTGTGACCTGAGTATGCCAACAGGATCGTCACCAAGAATGTGTTGACAGACAAGTGTGCGCCAGAGTGCGTGCAACATCGTGTCGCTGTATGTGTGCGGCAGTGATTGTCAGTGTGTGCCACCACGAGTGTGCCTGTGTCAGTATGAGCGTGCATGCTGTGCGTCACCCTGCCCCACAGCGTCTCTGCATCTGTGGCCAGGGCTGGGTGTCAGCGAGTGTGTAAGTGTCGAGGCCAAAAGCTGTGAGCCCAGGGATGGCCTGATCCTCGCCCTCTCAGCTCCTCCGCCCACAGCTCCGGCCAGTGATCACAGAGGATCCCTGGGCGGAGAACTGCCAGGTCCTCGGGTGACCACAAACGCAGTGCCAAATTGCCGACTAGAACCCCCGCCCCGTGTCCTCGCCCAGGTTGCCCCCACGCGCGCCAGGCCAGGCAGCTGTCCGCACTCACCGAGTCCCTTTGTCGCCCATGGTCCGCGGTGCCGGCCGCAGGGAGGTCCGCGGCGTCAGCGCCTAGTCTGGAAAATCCCCGGCCGGCAGGAGGAGCGCGGGCCAGCCCGCTCCCGGGTCCCCGCTCCGCCTCCTCCGCTCTGCCGGCCGCCGCCCCCGCCCCGGGTCCCGCCCGCCGCCCGCCGCCCGCCGCCCGCCGCCCGCCGCCCGCCGCCCGCCGCCTGCAGCCCGCCTGCCACCCGCCTGCCACCCGCGCCGCACAGCGCCCGGCCGCGGCCAGGGGCGTGGAGCCCTGCGGGCTGAGCGCGCGTGTGCCTGTCTCCGGGTCCCTGTCTGCGGGTGCGCGCACCGCCCCGCGAGTCCAGGGCGGCAAGGTCGGCTTTCAGGGGTCCACCCGAGCGTATCCGCGTGTGTGCGCCTGTGTGTACGCACACGAGTGTGTGCGGGTGCGTGTGCACGGCTATGCGCGCGGGCCCATTAGGAGTGTGTTTGTGCGGATGGTGAGGTGTGCACGTCTTTGTGCAGCTGTGCGTGTGTGCGCACGGCCGTGGGTGCGAGCGCGCTCTCCCGCGCACGCTGGGGTAGCCTTTGTGTGTGCCTATGGAAGGAAGCCGAAAAGCCGAGGGTCTGCAGACTCCGAGGCCCAGCCTGGGGCGGCGCCCGCACGGGGACGGTGGGAGACTCCAGAAGCCTGGCCAAGCCTCGGCCCTGTGCTCCACCCGCCCACCCCCACCCTTCTGGACCGATAACACCCCACAACCCAGCGGGGACAGGAAAGGGGTGGAGGGGCAGCAGACTGTATACCGGGGAATTGGTGAGGGTAGGAGGGTGCCAGAGGTCAGCAGGGACGGGAGTAGCAGCCAGAAAGAGGAAGTGTGCAAAGGGGAGATAAGAAAGGGGGCAGAGAGCTGCCCCATAGCATTTCTGGTCTGAGGGGGTGGCTCGGCTGGGTAGCATCCTGGAAAGTCTGAGGTCGGGCTCCACAGTCTCCTGCTGCAGGTGACCTTGGACACCAGCGTCTTCAAAACCAGTTCCAGACTTGTGAAGTGGGGTACTAATTGCAGAGGAAATGAGACTTCATATGCCAAAGGGATTCAGCCAGCAAGTTTGTGCTTGCAGGCTGTCCTGGGTGCCTGCACACAGTTGCTGCCCAGCACAGCTTAACCCACCTCTGCAAGCTTCTTGGTGTCCTCGGAAATCCTGGCTCCTCTCCTGACCTTCTGTCGCAAAGAAACAGCAGATAATTCCCTCCCGGGGCACTAAGAACCTAGAAGTTAAGAAGGGGCAAGACAGGGCTGGGCCTTAAGCCATTCTCTGGCTCCTAATAGACATCTTGAGAGGTCCTGCTTTGTCAGAGCCTCTTCTTGCTTTGCAGGTAGTGGCATAATGTGAGATCTTTCTCACCCACTCTGCACCAGAATTTGGCTACTTGGACTCGATAGATCCCTAATATTGGAATATTAATGGAAGGAAAGGAAGCTATCATTTACTGTGCAGCAGTTGTGGGGCCCGGAAACAGCTCCTGTAATTATGCTCAGAAGTAGTTACCTATGCTGTTTATATAGAACGTGCTGTTTATATAGAGCTGGTAATGATATCCCAGTCCAATTACTATAATTATGTCCAGACTAGGGAGAGTGGGGGCTGACGGGTAGACCTAGTGGGCTAGGTCTAGGCGATATTTAGTTAGGAGAGCCAGGTGTGGTAGCACATGCCTGTCATCCCAACCTTCCAGAGGCTGTTGCAGGAGGATTGCAGTGAGTTTGAGACTAGCCTGGACTCCAATAGTGAGTCCAAAGGCCAGCCTGAACTGCATAGCAAAACCCTGTCTCAAAAAAACAGAAAAGAAAAAAAAAAGGAGAAAACGATGCCAAGTGTGGTGGTACGAGCCTGTAATTCCAGCTACTCTAAGGAGGCCGAAGAAAGGGTCATGAGTTGGAGGCCAACCTGAGTGGCATAGTGAGACTTGTTTTTAGACAGAGAGAGGGAAAGTGAGAGAGCTCTAGGAGAACATGGGATTGTTTAAGGCCCAGAACCCTGTCCAGCCCCTTTTTAGGCTCTGGGCTCCAACCTCGCCCCTAAGTGGAAGCCACCAGCTGTTTCTTCAGGGTCAGGAAGCAGAGTAGAGTCCTTGCTGGCAGGAGGCTCACTCTGTAAGCCAGAAAGGCCTGTGACCAGGATGGGGAGACCAGATCCTGCCACTTTACACATCAGTGTCCTCATCTACAAGGATCGATCAAATACTATGTGTTTAGCTTTTTTTTTTTTTTGGTACCAGGGATTGAACTCACGACCTCATACTTCTTTGCAAGGCAGGTGCTTATGCCGCTGAGCTAAATCCCCAGCCCCTGTGTTTAGTTTTTTAAAAAATTATTTCAAAATGTGTGTGTCGGCACACACCTATAATCCCAGCACTCGAGAGGCTGAGGCAGGAGGATCACTACGTGTTTGAGGCCAGCTGGGCTACATAGCAAGTTCAAGACTAGCTTGAACTGCATAGCAAGACCCTGCCTCAAAATAAATAAATAAATAAATAAATAAATAAATAAATAATAAAATAAAAGTCACATTGTCATTGATAGCCCTAAATAGTATCTCTTGCCAGGGATTTAGCTCAGTGGCATAAGTGCTTGCCTGGTAGGCGCAAAGTCATGAGTTTGATCTATGGTACCAAAAAAAAAAAAAATAGTACCTCTTGAGCTCATTACATAGCCAGGCTTGAATTCGTGGCGATATTTCTGCCTCAGCCTTCCAAATGTTAGGATTACAGGTGTGCCCCACCATACCCAGTGGCTTGCCACTTTCTGAAGCAGTTCTGGAAGCCCTCTTTCATGAATATTTTTCCAAAATGTGATATATATATATATATATATATATATATATATATATTAGATGTTCTTGCTGAGTGACATCCAATGGAAAGCCAGACTTGTAAAAAATTATAATGTGTCCTCATCTACCTCATTCACCACATCTGGTACCATATGACTTCTGGTTCTTCCCCAAATTCTATATGACCATGAAAGGTATAAGTCAATTTAAGACCCTGAGGCAACCAAGACAGCGAAACTAAAGAACACAAAAGAGGACTTTCACAAGTGCTTCAGGAAGCACCAAGAATGGTAAGTGAGTTCAAGGCAAGTGGGAGTATTTTGAGGGAAATCAATATCAATGTGTCTCTTACTGTAATAAATTTTAAAAATTTAAACATTCATTGTATTTTTTGATCACACCCCGTATAAAGCATGGGTTCCAATGCACCAAACAAAGTCTAATGGTGTTCCTCATGCACCTGAATTTTAAAACTCAGGTAAATCCGTCTTTCTATGCAATAAATATTTGTATTTATTTTACTATAACAAATAATGTTTTCCATTACTTCTGAGGAAAACAAACAGTCAAGAAAGATGCACCAGATGGTTTCAGGTCCCCCCCACTCCCACATAGCTCTCCCTTGCCCAGTTTGGAAAGCTTGTCTCTAACACTTAGGGACACAGAACAGATTGGTGGGCTGTGGAGTCAACATGCAGAATGTCAAGTACTTCCCCGGGAGCCTGCGAACTTCACGAGGGGGTGTATGGTGAGCCTGGTGCCTTACTTGATGCTCATCATTCTATGAGGTAAATTCTCTTTTCCCTATTTATTTGTTTATTTATTTATTTTTGGTACTGGGTATGAACTCACAACCTTGTGCTTGCCAGGCAGGCACTTGTGCCACTGAGCTAAACCCTGGCCCTCCTCCCCACCACCACCTTTTTTAAAAATAATAATAAATGAACAAACGGACATTCAGAGAAACTAAGTGGTTTGTCCGAGTCCATAGCACCCTCTTAACCTTGGCTTCTGACTCCTTCCTCCAATGCTTGAAAGGGGAAGCTAGTATAGAGCAGAGCCAGAACTTGGCCCTTGATTTACTGCGTATTCAGTAACTCACTGTGCCACCCACAGTGCAGGGAATTTACAAAGCAGTAGAAAACGCATGACAAACAGAGCTTCTATTGCAAGGACGGATCTAGGATGGGGGAAGAGGAAATAAGAGGGGACTTTTGCTGTACATGTCAGGCCTTTTAGAAAACATATTCATTCATTCTTGCTATAATAAAAATTAATTAAAATGAAAAAGTAGTAATGTTGAAGGGAACCTTTGTGTGTCAGCAGTATAATTTCAGGCAGTGATAAGTGTTAGGAATGAAATAAAACAGTAATGAAACAGAGTGCTGGGTACAAGTGCTCCTAGAAAAAGCTCTGCAGCCGGACATGGTGCTACATCCCTGTAATCTAGCATTCAGAAAGCTGAAACGGAAGGAGCACCGTGAGTTTGAGGCCAGCCTGGGCTACACGGCAAGATCTTGTCTACAAAAATGAAGAAAAAAGAGAAGTCTGAAAAAGGGAGGAGGGGGAGAATGAGGAAGAGGAAGAAGATGAAAGAAGAAGAGAGGAGAGAGACACAGAGATCCCTGCTTTCTAGATGAGAAAACAAGACTCTTAAGGGGAACCTGCCAAAGTCAAGGACACAGCAAGGAGAGGTAGAGTTAGGGCTCAAGTTCAAAACTTTCATCTTGGCTGGGCAGGCAGCTGAATGTCAGACTGCACCAAGAGTGGGTAGATGCATGGGTGGTGAGTCCTTAGCTTCCCATTCAAGAAAGAATTTGCAGCTGACTGATGTAATCCTTTGAGATGGGAGAAGTTAATTTAAGAAACCACGAATGCCAAGTGTGGTGGTGCAAGCCTGTAATTCCAGCATTTTGGGAGGCCGAAGCAGGAGAATCACAAGATCAACCCTCTCTCAAAATAAAAAATAAAAAGAGCAGAGGATGTATCTCAGGCCAAGGCCCTACAAAAATGAAAGGAAGAAAGAAAATAAGTGAGAAGCAACTAGGACTATACATGTATGTAATCACAGCTACTCAAGGGGTTTAGACAGAAGGATTTTATTTGGGGGGGGGTTGTTTGTTTGTTTTTTATCTTTTTGTCTTTTTGAGACAGGGTCTCACTATGCGGTTCAGGCTGGCCTTGAGCTCACTTTGTAGCCCAGGCTGGTCTCAAACTCACAATGATCCTCCTGCCTCAGCCTCCCTCTGGAGTGCTGCGATTACAGGCGTGAGGCTAACAGAAATTTGAGGCCAGCCTTGGAAATTTAGTGAGACCCTGTCTCAAACTAAAAAAAAATTTGAAAGGCTGGGGTTGTAACTCAGCACTCTCTGGGTTCACTTCTCAGTATCACAAAAAAAAAAAAAAAAAAGGAAGGAAGGAAAGTGGGACAGAGAGAGGGGAGAAAAAAAAGAGACCAAGGACTTCACTGCCCTGCCCAGGGGGAAATCTGAGTGCCAGGCCCGATGCGCCCCTTGCCTCCTCAGTCCTTATCAGGGCAGTCCTGGACCTCTGCTTCTTGAATGTCTAGAGAAATAGGAAGGAGCCAGCCTGGAGGTGGCGGAAGGAATTTGCCCTTCATCTGTAGATCCCTGGAGAGGCTTTACAGGATTTAGACAGGGAGGTGACAAGCTCAAACATGTGTTCGGGGAAGATTGCTCTGGCTGTTCTCTGAAGAACGGATTGCGCCATGGCCTGAGAGCAGGCCGAGGGAAGACCGGTTAGGTGGGCGGTGGCGTCCGCAGTCCGGGAGGAGAAGGGCTACTGCGCTCCGCTCCGCTCCGCTCCGAGGAGAGGACACACGAGGGCTGCAAACCCAGGAGCAAAGAGAAGGCAGGGCATTCGGGGAAGTTCAGATGGACTCAAAGCACAGAGAGGGGATTAGGGGGCCGGACAGTAAGACAGGGTCCATATCCTGAGGAAGCAGGCTTGGGGATAAGGCAGCTCCCAACACGGCTGGGGCTGTGTTAGATCTGCCGAAGAACGCCAGACCTCATTGAAAAGCCTTGTGTTGTGTTGTGTTGTATTTATGGTATTATATTTTACTTTATTTTCTTAAATTTATATATTTGTTCAATAATTTCAACATCTGGATAATATTGGAGTCCATTTCTATTGGGCTTTTTAAAAATTTGCTTCATTGCTATTGGACAGGGTCTTGCTGTGTCCTATGGGCTGGTCCTGAACTCACCGCAGTCTTCCTTCCTGGACCGCCCCAATGCTGGGATCGTAGGCTTGTGCCACCACACCTGGCTCCTTAGCAGACTTCTTAACTGAAAATTTTCTAAACTACTGATAGGAAAAAATATTAATTAAAATTAATGAATTAACTGAGAAAACATAAAATCAAAATCCCACAAAGTCAAGAGGCCTGCCAATAATTTTTGTTTTTGTTTTGTTTTGGTTTTTGTAGTACTGAGGATTAAACCCAGGGCCTGCACACTAAGCTGCCTCCCCAGCACTTTTTAACAGGTTCTTGTTACATCACTAAATTGCCCAGACTGAGCTTGAATTTATTTCTTCTTCTGGTACCGGGAATCAAACTCAGGGCCTTGCGTGTGCCAGACAGGTGGAATGCCGCTGAGCTACATCTCCAGTCCTGGGTTTGAATTTAAAATCCTCCTACCTCAGCCTCCCAGAAAACTAGGATTATAGGCATGCACTACCATGCCCAGCTCAGTAGTAATTTAATTTACCTATTAGAATAAAAGTCAACTCTCAAAAGGAAGATGACAAAATTCATCATCGTCATAGGATATCTTCTATAATTCTAGAATAAAAATTTAAATTGCTAGACAAAGTGAGGTATGGTGGCACATGCCTATAATCTCAGCAGTTGGGAAACTGAGGCAGGAGGATTGCTGTGAGTTTGAGGCCAGCCTGGGCTACATAGTGAGTTCAAGCACAGCCTGAACTGTATAGCTAGACCCTGTCTCAAAAAAGTAAATAAATAAATTTTAAAAATTGCTAAACAGGTTTACAAAAAGGCACAAATAGCAAGAAAATATAGCCCATAGTGAAGCAAATAAAGAAAAACCCAAAAGAGGCAGACTCCAATATTACCCAGACGTTGAAATTATTGGACCAAAAATTTAAGATAATTACTATAAATGTATTCAGTTTAAAGAAGAATACATTCATAGCAAGTGTACAGACAGGTAAATTTCAGCACAGAAATAAGTGGGAAAAAAAAACAAATTGAAAATTTGAATTCAAAATGTAATATTTGAAATGGAAAATTCACTGGTTGCACTTACCATCAGTTGGTGGCAACAGAAGAAATAGTGACCTTGAAGATTGATCTAAATCACCTAATTTGAAAAATTTGCTTCACTGATTTGTGGGGCAAAATTCATATAATTTCAGTCCCAGAGAAAGAAATGAAAATTGGATGGAAAAAATATTTGAATAAATAATAGTTGGGAACTTTATAAATTTAACAAGGAACATCACTTTAGCAAAACCCAAATTTGATAAATACAAAAAAAAAAAAACCACTTATGGAATACCTTAAGCAAATTCCTAAAAACCATAAACAAATTACTAAAAACCAGAGAACACTTGGAAAGTAGCCACAGGAGGGAAAAAGATGTATCACAAATACATCACACACAGAAAAACAGTACAAATGAGGTCTGACTTTTCATCACAAACTACAGAAGTCAGAGGATGATAGAGGATCAGGGAATTAGCTCAGTGGCGTAAGTGCCTGCTGGCCAGTGTGAGGTCATGAGTTCAATCCCTGGTAGCTTAAAAAAAACAAGAAGGAAAGATGATAGAATACCACCTTTAAAGAGCTAAGAATAAAAAGAAATCTTTAAAAACTGTCAATTCACTGGAATAAGGACAGTTTTACATCAAAGAAATCATAGAGCATTCATCACCAGCAGACCTGCAGCATAAGAAACATTAAATGAAGTCCTTCAGGCTAAAGCTAAGTGACCCCAGATGGAAGCTGGATTTTTATTATTCATTTATTATTAGTAGTATTATTATTTGCTTGCTTGTTTTGAGACAGGGTTTTGCTATGTAGTTCGGACTGGCCGTGAACTTGTGGCGATCATCCAGCCACATCCTCACAAGTGCTGAGATTACAAGCATGCACTGCCACACCCAGAAGAAAGTGAGATTTTTAGAAAGAAAGAAAGAGCACAATAAATAAGTAAATAAATAGTAGAAGAAATGGTAAATATATGGACAAATCTAAGAATTTTTTCCTGCATTTTAAATTCTTAAATATCAAAATAACATTTTATATAGGGGTTTAAATGCATGTGAAGTGTAATGCATGCCTGTAATCCCAGCGCATGGGAGGCTGAGGCAGGAGGATGGCAAATTCAAACCCAACCAGGGCTTAGTGACTTAGGGAGACCTCAAGTCAAAAACAAAAAAAGAAAGAGAGAAGTTGGGGACTTAGCCCTGGGTTCAATTCCTAATGCAGAAAAAAAAAAAAGAAAAGAAAATCTAGAAAACGAAAGAATATTCTCCATTTACTGTACATGACCAGTTGATATCAAAACTTTAAAAAGATATTATATGTGAAAAAACTAAACATACAGCACTCAGGAGACTGAGGCAGGAGAACTACTGTGAGTTTGAGACCAGCCTAGACTACATAATAGTAAACTCAAGGCAGCCTCAACCACATAGCAAGATCCTATCTCAAAAAAAAAAAAAAAAAAATATATATATATATATATATATATGTATATGTATATGTATATGAAAATCCTTCCAGAACCTAGATTTTAAAAATCTTAAATATGCTTGCCAAGGTGGCACATGCCTGTAATCCCAGCTACTAGGGAGGCTGAGGCAAGTGAATCACAAGTTCCAAACCAGCTTGGACATTTGAACAAACCCATATTTTTTTTAAAAAGTGCCTAACATGCACAAGGCCTTAGGTTCAGTCTCCAGAACTGGCAGGGGCGGAGGTGCTAAGTAGAATATTAATAAATTGAATCCAGCCACAAATGGAAAAGAGAATACATCATGACAAGGTAGGTTTTAGTTCAGGATATAAAGTTGGCTTGCTCCACTAAAATCCATGTAATTTATTGTATTGTTACATTAAAGGAAAAAAGCCATTTGCTCAATCTCAACAGATGCAGAAAAAAGCATTTGGCAAAATTCAACAACCATTTGTGATAAAAACTCTCACTCAAATTAGCAATAGAGGGGAACTTCCTCAACTCTATAAAGAGAAACTACAAAAACTGTACAGCTTAACGTACTTGAAATATTGAATGTAATCTGAATGCTTGTGTCCTGTACCTTGAATTCAAGACTTGAATTCATGTTGAAATATAACTCCCATTTTGGTGTGGTCTTGAAGAAGTTATTGGGTCACAGAGGTGGAACCCTCCTCCTGGGGATTAGTTCCCTTATGGAAAAGGCTTGAGGCAGCTTATTTACCCCTTCCCCCTGGGAGGAAGCAGCAAGAGGAGTTTGCCCATGAGAAATGGACTTTCACCAGGCCCTGAATCAACTGGTGGCTTGATCTTGGATTTCTCCAACTCCAAAATTGTGACTGAAAAGTTTCTGTTATTTATAAATTAATTTAAAATATTTTGTTAAAGTAGCAAATATACTGACATTTTCAATCTAAGATCAAGAATAAGGCAAAGATCTCATTTCTTACCCCTTCCATTTAATATGATATCAAAGATATTAATCATTACAATAAGTTTTAAAAAGAAATAAAAGGCACAAATATCAGTAAGAAGTAAAACTGTCTATAGTTGCAGATGACATAATCTCTTACATAGAAAATCTAAGAAATAACCAGGGAATGTAGCACAAGGCCTTGAATTGCATCCCTAGCTCCAAAAGGAAAAAAAAAAAAAACTAATGTATTGAAATCTTCAGAAATTAATATGTGAAATAATCATATAAAATCAATTATGTTTCTATATAATAGTAGGAAAGAACTGGAAATTCAACTTTTTTTTTTTTGTCTTTTTGAGACAGGATCTCCCTCTGCAGTTCAGGCTGGCCTTGAGCTCACTTTGTAGCCCAGGCTGGTCTTGAACTGGCAACGATCCTCCTGCCTCAGCCTCCTGAGTGCTGGGATTACAGGCGTGGGCCACCACACCCAGCTGGAAATGCAATGTAAGCTTCCATTTACAATAGTTTATGTTTTAAAAAACATAAAATACTTAACAATAAATTTAACCAAAAACATGCAAAATCTGTACTTTCACACTAAAAATCATAACGTTGTTGAGGGAAATCAAAGAAAATCTAAATAAATAAAAAGAATATCAAATCTGTGGTTTGGGAAGCTCAATGTCAAATGGTTATTTTCCCAAAAATCATCTATAAATCCAGTGCAGTCAACTCTTTTGTAGACATTTATATGGAAAATTGGTATGGAAATAGACAAATCAGTCGGGGAGAAGGAGTAAAGTTGGAAGATTTCAAAACTCACTACCATCAAGTACAATTATGTAGAAAACAATGATACTAGTGTAAGAATAGACCACTGAATTAATGGAATGGGAACAGACCCACAAGGAGACAGTCACTTGTCTGGAGCCCCTTCTGTATCACAGGCCCTTATCTGCCCTGTGTCCTCTGTGTCCCTGGAGCCTAGACTAGGATTGAAATAGTAAACAGGGCCGGGGGTTTAGCTCAGCGGCATAAGCGCCTGCCTGGCAAGCACGAGGTGGTGAGTTCGATCCCCAGTATCAAAAAAAAGAAAAGAAAAGAAATAGTAAACAACTGTAATGTAATTAATCAGGGCCCAATACATAGTAGATGCACAACTCATATTTATTAAATAAATGCATTTTGAGCCGGGCATGGTGGCTCACACCTGTAATCCCAGCTTTCGGGAGGTTGAGGCAAAGAGGATCATTGTGAGTTCAAAACCAGCCTGCGCTATGAAGTGAGCCCAAGGCCAGCCTGAGCTGTGTAGTGAGATCCTGTCTCTAAAATAAATAAATAAATTTTAAATTCCCTCCTTTGGAGTCCTTTCTTCCCTTCCCTTTAGCCATCCAGAAATCAGCACCACCCTTCCCGGATCTGCACCCTTCCCTACCACCACAGAAAGCAGTTCAGAGAAACGACACTTCCAAATCTGAGGTTTCTTGGCCTCCTTTAGCATAACCAAGACCGAGGAGAAAAGAGAGGCTGTACTGGACACCCCCACCCCCACTTCACCCCCAGAATAACCCACGGCACAGGTTTGCCCAAAGCTGAGGGTTTCCTCGCACGCAGGACTTTGGAGTTTTGAAACCTCAAGGGCTTTGAGCAAACCAGAATGGTTGGTCCCATGCCTCCCGGGAACCCGCCAACAGGAGGGGAAGTGCGCTTGGACTCTGCCTTTCCCATGAGTAGTCTTTTTGTAAGGATCTGCCAAATGACAAGAGCAAAGTCAGTCTGGAATCCTCTGTCTGAAACAGCCTGAGACAGCCTTAACTGCCGGATGAAGGAGAAGGCCGAGGAGCAGAGGAAAGAGCTGGCCTCTGGGAAGTCGCCTTAGTGGAAGGAAGCCCGCACAGGGCAGGCTGTGTCCCGCAGCTACCACCCCTCCATCCTGCAGGCCCTGCCCTGTCCACGGTGCCACCGGTCCGCGTCCAGCCTGCCCTGTCCTATCCTTGCCTACCCTGCCCGTTCTCTCAGGCACCAGCGTGTTTCTGCAGTCCGCATCTAGAAACTGTCAATTATTTTAATAAAAATACTGTTTTAAATATTTAATAAAGAATGTAAGGGAAAATTTAAAGTCCTGCTGTACCTCATCCCACCCTGCCTTCCATCTCAAACAAGGCCAGTTTTAAACTTTTTTGCTTTTTGTTCTACTAGCTTGTACACAAATCTAATTCATATGCGTACACCTCAATTTCATGATTCATCAACTAAAGTACACATTGTCTCTTCTCATGGAAAAAAAATGAGAGACTTTCATTTACTTACACAAGTGCTTACCCCCAACCCCTTCCACGATGCATTAGTTGTGTTACCTGCTGCTCCTGCTGATTGGTCACTGTTTAAATCATTTATTTGTAATTCTATTCACTTGAGATGGTAGCTCTTGGTTTCTGGAACATAAAATGAAGAAATTAGTTCCTGCATACTGTGCTGTCTCTTCTCTGCCCTGACCATCTAGCTCTTACAGTTTTATCATTACTTTTCCATTGCCAAAAACATGTGTAATTATATAATCAAAATTTCCACCCTTTGAGAGTAACGTTAACAATTTCTATCCAATAAATGACAGTTTCAATGTTATTAGTGACCAATTCTGAATTAAGATATCAGATCTATAAAACAAGAAAGAACTGCTGATAAAAGAGATTAGTCATTAAAAAAATAAGAATGCTAAGAAATGAAAATATGATTGCCCAAATAAAAAGCAGGAATCTAGCAGCCGGTATATTAGCACAGAGTTAAAAAAAAAAAAAAAAATGAGGTATCAGTGAGCTATGGGAGCCAACTTGAAACAGCCGAAGCTGGAAAAATTTAAGCAACAAAATGACTAATGTCTTGGTGGATTATAACCCCATATATAAAATAAATATGAGTCCATGCTGACTTCAATAAATGGTTATGTTCATAAACTCCTCACAGTGAATATAAACATTTGTACTGCAACCACATGCTAATAAAAAAATGTTTACCATGCAGCACCCCTGCCCCCACACCCCATGATTTGGAGGAACACAGGCTGAAATGATAGCAACATAATGCTTGTGTTGTTTGATTGACTTTGCAATCCTATAGCCAGTAGTCTGAGCAATTATTTAGAGGATCACATTATGCAATATAGTAACTATGGGGGATTACCTACTATCTTATTTTTGAAATCCATTATCAGCTTCTCACTATTTTTCTTTTGTTTCATTTTATTGTTCTATTTCCTTTAAAATAAAAATAAATAAATAAATAAATACAAAATTTTTAAAGACTATGCATATGTCTAAGTAAACCCTAAGTCTCTAAGGCTTAATTTCTCAAAGCAAACAAAAACCTACCAAAAGCTGGGTGGAGTGGTACATGCCTATAATCTCAACACTACGAAGGCTGAGGCAGATGGATTTCTGGACAAGTTTCTGGACAGCCTAGACTACATAGTGAGTTCAAGGCCAGCCTGAATTATAGAATGATACCTTGTCTCAAAAAACAAAATCAAACAAAACAACAAAAGCAAAATAAATAAATGAAAGAAAGAAAGAAAGACAAAACAAAACAACCCCAATAAGTAATTCTGATAAAAGTAATGCCTTGGGTCAAGGATTTAGCTCAGCGGCACAAGCACTGAGCACAAGGGGATGAGTTCGACCCTTGGCACCCCCCCGAAAGGGTGAAACCTTTGTTCTTAAGATAGTTCTTTTGTATATTTCATTACAAACAGATCACTATTTTAAGAAAGCCTTGTTTTTTTGGTTTTGGTACCAAGAATCAAACCCAGGACATCAT
This sequence comes from Hydrochoerus hydrochaeris, assembly GCA_004027455.1. Lineage (NCBI taxonomy): Eukaryota > Metazoa > Chordata > Mammalia > Rodentia > Hydrochaeridae > Hydrochoerus > Hydrochoerus hydrochaeris. The sequence goes on from PVLA01000644.1 coordinate 305,577, forward strand.
CCTTTCCAGGCAGGCACTGTGCCCCTGAGCTACCTCCCAGCCTTTGCAATGTCATTTTAGACATAAAGAATTAGAGATTCTGGCTTTATCCTGTGTATTACACTTTGACTTTAAATTAAATCCTTTTTCATCTACAAATAAATAGTAACTATATGGAGAAGAAACAAATCCTCCTTCCAAAGGAATGCCAGCTAATCTATGTAAACTCCCTCCCCTCCAGACTGTGTTGGCCCTCTGCCCTTCAGGGTGTGCAGAGTTTAGTGACTCACTTCCAAGAACACAGTATGGAAAGGGAGAAAATAGTAACTGGAGAGTGAAGAAATCTGACAATGAGTGCTTTCATCAGTGGTAGGGACTACTGTCATCAGCTGACATAACTGGTGCACTAGGCACTTTACCTTGTGCTATTTGCCCCCACAAACACTAATGTAGCAGAATCTTGAGAAAAATTTCAAGTTGAGGGACATTTTACAAAATACTCAACTAATACTCTATGAAACTGTACAGTAATTTTAAAACACTAAAACAAAAAGACAAGGAAAGACAGAAACTGACACAGAAGATCTTAAAGAGACGTAAGGACCAAATTTAGCATGATATACATGTACTGGATTGGTCCTGAAACAAAAAAGAGGGCATTAGTAGAAAGACTGATATAATTGAGTTTAGTTAATAGTAACATATATAATATTAAAAACAACATGAGAAGAAATTCAATCAAGTATATATGGAAACGTGGTATATTATTTTGAAAGCTTTGCATCATCTAAAACTATTCCAAAATTTAAAAAATTACTGACAAAAACATTAGGAGCAAAAGTCATGTAATTCTCTAAGAACATAGACAAAAAAATTGCTTTAAACAAAGGGGGAAATGATTAAGTCATAAAAGGTCAATTTAAGAAGATTGATGTCTATCTAATGAGAATTCCATGGAGAAAAAAAGAGGCAAGAAAATAATCCAAGAAATAATAGAAGAAAATTTCCCTGAACATAAAAAAAAAAAAAAAAGTGGGGAGAGGGGACTTTTACATTAAAATTATCCTTTAACGTTTTCTTCCTATTTCACAGTATCTGTTATGTATATTTGGTCCCTATTTACACTTTTGGTTTCTCAAGGGGAACTGGGCTGGGGGGAGGAAAAAAATGAGAAAAGAAGGAAAAATGGAAACAAGGCTTTTATAAATGAGAAGAAAAAGAGTTTAAGGGAAGGTAGAAGAACGGGAAAAAAAGAATCAAGTTATATCAGGTGTAGGTACCAATTCCTTATGATGAATGTGATCATTATGTATACCTAAAATGTACTTATAAAGTTCATTAACTTAAAAAATTACTCTTTAATTGCTGAGTAGTATCAAAATATAAAGTATCCCCCTGGGATTTAAGAGGCTTCAAAAAGTCTAACAAATTCTAGAAATTAAAACAAGTATACGGATTATCATAAGAGAATAAAAATCAAATTAGCACTAAGCTTCTCAGATTGAACAATGACCTGTAAAACTCAGGGGAAAAATAATTTTGAGCAGCTAAATACAGGGGCAAAATAGACTTGTAAGAACTAATAGTTTACCTCTCATGTACTCCTGCTGCAAAATTTATTTGAACTGATCCTCTAAGGGAAAAAAGGGAGGAGGGGGTCGAGGGGCTTTGCTTCTCAGAGGCCAGCTCCAGAAGCACTGTCGGGGAATGCGTGAGAAATGCAGATGCTCGGGCCCCACGCTGACCTGCTGGACAGAAGTGCTGGCAGTGGGCTCCGACATGTGCGTTTCGACCAGCCCTGTGGGCGAGTGCGGTGTGTGCCAGCTTTGAGAACCCCTAGACTGTGGATGTGCAGACACTCTGCTCCACTGGCCTTCACCAGTCTTTCACACTCACTGCTCAGCTGCCCTCCCTCAAGGAGGGAAGAACTCCATTCTCGGCAGGACCAGACGGAATGAAACTCCTCCCCAGCCAAGAATAATTTCTTGTTTAGTTTTCTTCCCTGCTTAGCCCACTTCCCTCCCTCTTCTCCAGAGACTACTTCCTCAGTTGATCCCTTTCACCAGAACCCCAGGCTGCTTTGGTCTGAATGCGCCCCCACAGTCTCAGATTTTGGAAGCTGCCATCCTCAAGTGGTGACATTGGGAGGTTGTGGGGCCCAGTGGAAAGTGATGGATCACTGGGGGTGCTGCCCTCCGAAGAGACTAAGGAAGTTTTCCTGGACCCTAAGTTAGTTCTCAAAAGAGTGAGTTGCTAGGAAAGCCTCAGCCTCATTCACTCTTTGGTTCCTATTCTGCCATGTGATCTCTGCCTCTTCATGAACTCCTGCCACTGTGACACCATCTGCTATACAGTTTTCACCACAGTCAAGCTGATGCCAGGATCATACCTTGAATTCCAGACTATGAACTATAAGCCCATAGTCTTTCCTTTCTTTGATATGTTTAAGACAGGGTCTTGCTGGCCTTGAACTCACTATGTAGCCCAGGCTGGTCCTTAATTCACTGCAATCTTCCTGCCTCAGCCTCCTAAATGCTAAGATTACAGGTGTGTACCACCACACTCAGCACTTCACATACCATTCTCAGATATTTTGTTACAGTAACACAAAACAGACTAATATACTCTCAGCCTCTGTTTCTGGGGCACCTGACCTAAGACCATAGTTATCAAGAAACAATAGAATGAATTCAGACACACACTAAAAAGTAACCATGCAGTGAGAACTGTTTCCCAGAAGTATCTGATTTAAATTGTAACAAGAAAACAGAAGTTTCCTGTAACAATGTCTTGGGGGAGTGGTGAATTCCAGGCAGTAGATAGTACAGTCATGAAGCTAGCAGTTCTTAGTCATAGGTCAAAAAGGTACCTCTTTCTTCTCTCAAAAAGAGAATGGGGAAAGTGCTAAGAAACTCCAGGAAAAACATAAAACTCTAATATAAACTTATAATTCGATTATGAAAATGTAGCAAATTTTTAATCAGTGTAAGGAAAAGACAAGTATTTGATCTGAACACTGGAAATATTCCATTTTTTTCTGCCCTCATTTTACTTTATTATGGAAAAATTCAAACATATACAGAAGCAGAAAACACAGTACTCCCAGGTACACATCACTCAACTAAGTTATCAAGGTCTTATCAATCTCAAATCACAAGTTGGCTTTTTAAGGCTCCCCTAAATGTTTGTTTTCTTATTCTTTTTTTTTTTTTTTTTTTTTTCGGTACCGGGGATTCAACTCATGACCTCGCGCTTGCCAGGCTGGCACTTATGCCACTGAGCTAAATCCCTGGTCCTAACTGTGTTTTTAATTTTTTTTTAATTTTTATTTACTTACTTGTTTTGTTTTGTTTTTGAGACAGGGTCTCACTATGTAGTCCAGGCTGGTCTTGAACTCACAGAGATTTTCCTGCCTCAGCCTGCTAAATGCTGGGATTATAAGAGTGCCCTGCATGCCAGGCTTTCTCATTTTTGTTTTTCTTTTTTTTTTCTTTTTCTTTTCTTTTCTTTTCTTTTCTTTTCTTTTCTTTTCTTTTCTTTTCTTTCTTTTTTGTAAACAGTTGGTTTGTTGGAAACAAGGTCTATAAGTTGCATTGAATTCATTCTCCCAGGCTACATGAGACACTACCCTTGTACAGCACTAACTTAGGGACTTGGAATTACATTTCCTTCTCTATGGATCCAGTTGACATCCAAAATCTACAGATTCTCTTTTGTCCCTATTGAAGGCCAGGTCCTTTGTCTCACTATTGTCTTCTCAAGTAACTACTGGATCATCCTCAAATTTGGACTGCTTCAACCTCTTCCAAATCCTCGGCGTTTGTTCTTTTGCTTTTGAGAGAGTATCACTTTGTAGTTAAAGCTGGCCTCTAACTCAAGGCAATCTCCTTGAGTCCTGGGATTACATGCATGTGCCAATGGCCTGCTGCAAATCTTCAGTTTCTTTACCATCAAAAGAATTTCCAAGCTGTGTATGGAAGCTCACACCAGTAAGAGGTACCTCAGTTCACAAGTTTAATTCTTTACACAACTTTTTTTTTTTTTTAAGCCAAGGTCTCACTATGTAGTTCAGGCTGGTCTTGAACTCACAGTGATCTTCCTACTTCAGCATCCTGAGTGCTGGGGTTATAGGCCTGCACCACCAAGCCCACTTTGTTTCCACAATTCTGGTGGCAAATCAAACTGGATAAGAACCAAATCAAATTTCCCCCTAAAGTCAACATTGAACCTAACCACTGAATTTGATTTGACACTTGTTCAATTTGGTTTGCAACTAGAATTGTGGAAAGAAGTTCAATAACGAAGGTACCACTATATTTGGGAGGCTGAGGCAGGAGCATTGCTGCAAGACAAGGCCAGCCAGGCCTATGTATTGTGTTGTAGTCAGGGGTTGCAAAGAGAACAATTACAAACAGGACACAAAATTTATAGTATTATTTATACTGGTCACCCAAGGAGTCAAATACAAAATATAGGAAATCTGTCGGCAACACTAAAGACCCGGAAAATCCAGCAGATGGCCTGGATTCCACAGCAATGTTCTTCATGAGTTCAGTTGAAAACCTAGAGCTCATGACAATGATCCACACAAGTCTATTTCACGAATCTATGCTGAGAAGGCCAAAGGTCAGCAGTGGAAGCTAGAAAGTCCATGCAGAAGGATGAAGGATCTGTGCCAGTCGGACGAGGGTTCTGTACTGGAGCCAACAAGTGACCCTCAAAATAAGGGCCAGGGCTCCTCTGAAAATACTACAGCCACCCTGAGTGACAGTGAGGTCCCAAGCTCCTCCGAAGACGAGAACAGTCGAGTACATATCAGGAAGCCAGCGTGACTAGCTTCTCCTGGAGATTAAACAGCACACATCTTCCCCCACCCCGGAGCCAGGAAGTGCTGCTCAAAGTAAGGACCAGAGCTCCCACAAAGTGAACCCCAGCCATTCTCAGCAACAAGGTCCCGAGCTCCTCTGATGGTAACAGCCAAGTTCATATCAGGGGAGCCAAGGTGACAAGCTCTTCCACAAAACCAATGGCTCCAAACAACACTTAGGAGAACCCACAGTGCTTCTCTCTTCCTCTCCAGGTCTCCTTTTTATGTTGGCGACAGTCCTCAGGGGGCCATCCAAGCTCAGCGACACATTGATTCAGTTCAGCTGGTGTTTTAGTTGCCCACCAGTTACCAATACACTACCTAGTGACTTCAAGGCCAGCCTGAATTACAAAGCGAGACCCTGTTTCAAAAGAAAAAAAAAAGGCCCCATGTGTGGGCAGGGAGACAAGAAGAGCCAACGTCCTCCTACTCCTGTCCAGTAAGTGTCTGGCCAAGCCAGAGAAACACAGGCCATGAGGTAAAATGAACTGAATGCTTGGAGCATTTAGTGTGTCACTGACGTTGCAGGTCTAAAGCCAGTAGTCTGATCATCTATTCCGAGGATAACAATATGCAGTGTGGCACGCATGGGGGAATCTCCTTCCTGCCATTATTAATTCTCTATTATTTTGTTTTGAAATCCTGTATCATTCTCATTGTTTTGCTTGGCTGGGCTTTATCCTGTTTTATCTTGTTTGATTTTGTTCCATCTGATGGCATGGGCAGCTATTTTGAAGATAATGAGATATATTATGGCAGCCATTTTGGATTTACTACTGTCTTGTTTTGAAGTCCTGTATTGCATTCATTGTTGTGTTTTATTGGTTCTTTTCTGTTCTGTTTTGTTTGATTTTGCTCTGTCTGAAGGTATGGGCAGCTATTCTGAAGACAACAAGAGGCATTATGATAACCATTGTTGATTTTCTATTATCTTGTTTGGAAATCCTGTGTCAGTTACACTGTCTTGTTTTTATTGGCTTTATTCTGTTTTATTTTGCTTGGTTTTATTCTCTCTAAAATAAAATCTTAAAAAATTTCCAGTTTTCTGTATTTAGATCTTAGAGAATCTTTCTGTGGTGGTCCAGTCATACAGAAACCCGGGATCCCTGTGTCCAGCATAAACCCTAAGACAGTTGTCCAGTGCCTAGAAATCCTCTGTATTTTTCCATTTACCTAAGTTTATTAAGAGCTCCCGTGGTTACACATGCTACAGATACTTGAGTGCCAGGAGAGATTAAAGATACTCAGTGTTCTGATTTATATCTGGTTCTCAGAGACACTTTTTTTTTTTTTTGTGGTACTGAGGACTGAACCCAAGCACAGCTCTCCCTCTTTTAATTTTTATTTTTCTATTTTGAGACAGGGTCTTGCTAAATCACTAAATTGCCCAAGCTACCCAACTTGCAATCTTCCTGCCTCAGCCCCTCAGAGTGGAGTGCTACCACACTCAGCTGAAAGTCCTACAGGTACAGGTCAGGATCACAAAGATGTGTAGAGCTGCAGCCTTGAAAGATCCTCACAAATAACATCCAACCCCAAACCCCAGGTTTTGCTCTAGAGCCCACTTGCCCATGAGGACTACGCAGGCAGCTCGGCCTTGGGCTCACAGACCGCCATTGTGGACACTCTCGCCTGCCCAGCCCTAGATCCAAGCTCTGGACTTTACTCCTTCCTTCTCTTTACTGGGGTTGTTGGTTACAGGAGTAGGAGGGGCAGAAGAACAGGCAGGGCTGGAACAGGAGATGAAGGGAGCATTAATCTGAGCTGTCCAAGACTTCACAGCTATGAACTGTTAGATCTGAATTTGAATCCAGATCCACCTGGCTCCAAATGTTGTCCCCTTTTCCTTCCTCTTCACTTGCACGAAGTCCAGAAGCCCAAAGGCTGATGTGGACGTTCACTGAGGGACAGAGAGAGGAATGCCTGGAATCAGAATGGCTGTTTCCTGCAGTGAGACAGGTGACTCATACAACTATCAACAGACACACCCAGAAACACCAGCTCAAAGTCAACTAGCCTAACCACACAGTCCTTTGACGGGTGAGGGAGAATCAGTTACTCAAGTCACCCTCTCCACTGCCCTAGATGACCGAGGAGTTAAACCGAACCAGTTTGTTTAAGAAACTGCTACACCAAAATCCCAGAGCTTCCAGAGGAGCAGAGGAGCCCCCGGCCACCAGGAAACTGTCCCTGGGGGCTGTCTTTCTTTCTGTCACTCCACTGCAGGGACAGTTTCCATCACATCTCTACTTTCACTGCCAGCATGGGACCTAGTGCAAAATGACCACTTGCTCCATAAAGAGATTTTTGTTTAGAAAATTAACCCACTTCTTCTGCCCCCTGATAAATCTTTAAGTATTTGGTGATTGTTTGGTTAATGTTTAGGAAGGAGGAAGGAGGAAACTTGTCAGGGAATTTAGAGGGACTTTAGAGCCTCAGGGAAGTTAGAGCTACTTAGTAGACTTTTTTTGTTGTTTGTTTTTGGGACAAGGGTCTCAATGTGCAGCCAGGCTGGCTTCGGATTTGTGATCCTTTTGCCTCTGGCTCCAGAGTGCCAGGATTACGGGCATGAATCACTATACCTGGCTAACAAAAAAATATTGTAATGCCTTCCAGGGAAAAGTGAGGAGGAGGCAGAGAACAATCAGATTTTAGGATAGCACCCTGCATCTGTGGACAAAAGAAGGCTAAGGAATCCAGATATGGTGGTGCAACCTGTAATCCCAACACTCCAGAGGAAGGTAGGAGGGTCCCTGTCAGATTAAGGCCAGTGCGGGCTACGTAATGAATTCAAGGCCAGCCTAAACTACATAGCAAAATCCTATTTAAAAAAGAAAATAAAAAAGATAGAAGGCTCAGGGTGTTGGAAGAGGACATGAAACCACACTGGGTTATCTGCTGCCTTCAGAGATCTCTAGGAATCCATATCCCCAAGGCTGGGAGAAAGAGGAGCGTGGAGCACATAATCAGGCTTCTGGAAAAGGGATTCGTCCATTCAGCGTGTACTCACCGAGTATTTACTCAGGGACAGGCTTTGTTCGAAGCACTGGATACAGCAACAAATAAGAGCTCACAGATTCTTGACCTCTTGGAGAGCTTGCATACTAGTTAGGAAAATATTAATAAATGGTATAAAATTATAAATGTACTTAGTCCTTTACCCAAGATTCCTCTTTATGGGACTTTAGCCTAGAGCTCCATTCGCAATGACCAAAATGGCAGCAGTGGCACCATGGCCAGGCTGAGGCACTGATGTGCAGCCCAAGCCCATGGCCCTCCATTGCCTCCCGGCCCAGCTGGAAAGGGCGGAGACTCCTGCATCTGCTGCGCCTGCTCCTCAGCGCCAAGGAGGGAGTTAGAGGGAAAACAGACACAATTTTGTGCTCCTTCTCAACACAGCAAAGAGCAAAGTCTGCACTAAAAAATACAGTGAAGGAAAAATGGCTAAAATGGCAAAGTGGAGGTCTTGGGCAGTAGGAACATTTTTTTTTCCTTTCAATTCCCCTTTCTCTTCCCCTATACTTTATAGGAACCATATTTGTAAAACACTTCTAAAAATTTAAAATTTTAACTATACAAGTAATGCATGAGTATATTCTCCTGGTATTAAAAAAGAAAAAAGCCAAGTTTGGTGGTACACACCCATAATCCCACCACTTGGGAGGCTGAGGCTGGAGAATTGCTGTGAGTTCAAAGCCAGACTGAACTACAAAGGGAGACTGTCTCAGAGGGATGGGGTTGGAAATTCAACACCAAGGCCAATCTATCAGTACCAGCAGCCAGGACGCCACCTGTACACAGAGGTGACTGCTGCTGCACGGCTGATTATCAGATGACCATGGCAGGGGTCCAGCTCTACCTTCAGCTTTGAACTAACTGGATAATGGGTTTGCGTGGTCAATAGTAACCTTCATATTGCTCTCTCCTATGAGTAGATACAGAAGGACCAGAGTGAGCCAGCGTTTGATAGCAGGTTTTAAATTGCTGGCCAATCTGATCAGTAAAATAAAAAGCCAAGCAAGATGGCACATGCCTGGAATCCCAGCACTTGGGAGGCTGAGGCAGATCACTGCAAGTTTGAGGCCAGTCTGAGCTACAAAGTGAGACCCTGCCTCAAAAAAAAAAACCTCTTTGCTTTCATTTACATTTGTTATGATGAGAGAGAGTGAAATTCTTCAGCTGTTCATTTTCTTTTCTTCTTCACAATGCTAATGATTGAACCTAGGACCCTGTGCATGCTGCACCCGTATTCTGCCACTAAGCTACATTCCACATTAATTTTTGTTTGAAATGGATAAAAATTTTAACCCACGTACATGCACATCATAGAACACCGTAACAGGGTAAGTAGGGGAAAGTCTGCCTCTTTCCCACGAGTCTGAAGCCGGCTCTGCAGCCCTTCACACAGAAGCCAAGTCTGATTGGAGTTTCTATGGTTTCCTTCCAGAGATATTTAGTATACATATGATCCCTGTTATGTGTAACCTTTCAGTTTCTACCAAAATTGTAACGCAGCCTGTGCCCTTCTGTACTTTGCCCTCCCCCAGCTGGAAAGTGGTTTATCCCACTATGTGTGGAGCTGTCCCAGCACTGTCCCCAATTCCAGAGTGTCCCATTCAATAAACACATCACAGTTTCTTTAAACTGTCCCCTCGCACTGGCCTTCCAAACTTCCACTACATATTTAATTGTACATATTTAATTCCTCATATATTGGGAGTACATTTATAATTTCTTAGAAGCGAAATTTTTGGGTCGAACAGCAAATGTACCTTTACATTTTTATTTATTTAATGGCAACATGGTCTCACGAAATTACCCAAGCTGACCTCAAACTTGCCATCCTCTTGCCTCAGCTTCCTGAGTAACCGATTTTATAGGTGTACACTAGAAGGCTCAGCTTAAAATATTTTTAAGCTTATTATTAAATTATTTTTCATATCAATTTACGGATTATGTCATGTCATAATTAAAAAGAGATTATCTTGTTATTAATTCAGACAAAACCATAGTCATTGTATTTGATGCTAAGAAAGTATCACTTATGAAACAACTATTACCAGGTGTGGGGGTGCACGCCTGTAATCCCAGCATTTAGGAAGCTGAGGCAAGAGAATCACCATAAGTTTGAGGCCAGCCTGGGCTGTATAGTGAGACCTTGTTTCAAAAATAAAACAAAACAAAACTACTATGTCTTAGGAACTCACACATTTCCAGAAACACTCACAACACATTTAAGGCACAGCAGATTGAGCTTGTTGTTTAATACACCCACAGGCAGGAGGAAAAACCAGAAACGAAGCCTCAGCTGAGCATGCTCTGGTGTGGGCCTGGGCCTGGTCCTTGTCACCATGCAAGAAGCAGACACCCTGGTATGAGGAACCAGACGCCAGTGTAACTTATGGCAATGTCACATGACCAGTGTCTGCAAAGACAATCCTGAAACAAAAGACACAGGACAGCAGGGTGGGGGTGGTGGCCAGAAAGGGCTTCATAGAGGCAGCAGCCCTCCAGGTAAGAGCCCCGGGTGAAGGAACAGAGATGACTGGGGAAAGGTAGGAAAGGGTGCTCAGGGGAAAGGGCCCAACATCCACACAGACACAGAGGCCTGAAAACCCAGTGGGGAAAGGAGACCATGTGTGCACAGGCTCTAACGCCAGGCTGCAAAGAGGGCTGCAGGCTGGAGCAGTCGCCCTTTACATGCCACTCTCTGCAGCACAGCCCCTTTCTGTGGGAGGCCAGACCCCAGGGAGGTGGCCCATGGCAGAGCTGAGACTGAAGCCAGCTGCACTGGAGTTGTCTCAGCCCTGCCCCTTCCCATCTGGAGACCTGTCTCCTCCCCTGTCCAGTAGAGGTCATTCTTAAAGTTGTTATGGGAACTGAATATTTAAAGCATGTTTTTTAAAAAGCAGAAAAACAGCTGACACTTGGCAAGCACTCAACAAGCACTAGTAACATTAACAAACGATGAATTTGTTTTAAAGAGTTTTAAAATTTGTAATCTTTTCTGCTAAAATGTTTAAAAAAAACCCAAAAACTGTAGCCGGGTGTGGTGGTAATCCCAGCACTTGAGGATGCTGAGACAAGAGCATCATAAATTTGAGCCCAGGCTGGAAAACTCAGTAACTTAGCAAAAATCTGTCCCAAAATGTAAAACAAAAAGGGCTGGGGATGTAGTACAGTGTGAAGGTCCTGGATTCAATCTTCAGTATGGCAAAAAGAAGAAAAAAATTAGTTGGCAGAGAGTGGTGTGATGGGCTCCATCTGTCTGTGGACCACGGGAGGTGACACTGTAAAGGCCCAGTCCAAGCAGCGCTGACAAGGGTCTGACCATAGACACACCAGCCCTTCGCCCCAGCAGCACAGCCAGGGACTGTTCTTAGTAGTTTATATGTATCTCCAATGATTCCTTTAAAGTGTTGAAATACCATTACACATCTGCAGATTTTATTTTATTTTATTATTATTATTATTATTATTGGTAACGGGAGTCGAACTCACGACCTTGCACTTGTAAGGCAAGCACTTATACCGCTGAGCTGAATCCCTGGCTTACAACTGCGGATTTTAAAAGGTTAATTGTTTGGGTCTGTGAGTTTGATCCCTGGTACCAGGACCAAAAAAAAAAAAAATTATGTCTTATTGTGTCAGTTTCTCATTTAATCCTCACAACCACCTTACTGGACAAGTATTAGCATCCCCATTTTACAGGGGAAGAAACTGAGGCACAGAGCAAGCCACACAGCCAGGATCCACAGCTGTGGATCCCTCTGGCCTGCTCAGACCTGCCTCTCCCTGGCAGGGTCTGGTTACTGTCGGTGATGTCTTCCCCCATCGTCGCACCTACTTGAAGCTGTCTAAACTCTAGAAGCCCCTAAATCCTGTGCGAACAGCTTGGCCTCAAGACCTGAAACGGCAGAGGGCGAGAGGGGCACAGGAACGACACGCGGAGTGCGCGGCAGGAGGCAGCTGTGGGGGAGCCGGCAGCGTGTCCCCAGACGTCTGTGGCAGGCGCTGGCCTGAGCAGGGCTGCACGGGGCAGGAGGGCTTAGCCCTGGGACCTTCCTGAGCCTCTGTCCTGCAGCGGGCACCCGCCCGGATGAAGCTCTCCCCCAGCCACAAGCGGTCAGAGCCTCTGAAGTGTGACCGGTCGGAGATGAGACAAGAGTCAAAGGAGAAAATACACATCGGATCTCAAAGACGGTACCAAAAAAAGAAAGGAAAGAAAGTATGATACTTGAATAAATTTTACATTAACTGCATGTTGAAATAACATCTTGAGTATATGGAGTTAAGTAAAAATATTATTAAAATTAACGCCGTCTGTTCCTTTTTTATCTTTGTCAAATGCCTACTGGAACGTTGTACACGTGGTGCTCATGTCACACTTCCATTGATCCGCTCTGTTCAGGTAAACGTCCTCCCCCCGCCCCGTCCAGGCCCCCACCTGCCTTGGCCACAAGGGTCCGCTCAGGTCCGCCTCCTCTGTGCTCTAGCGCCCTCTAGCGGCTGTTCTTCCGCATCGGTTTTTGTGGATGGGACTCAATTCAAACACCTAAGTGGTCCCAAACCGTTGATTCCACTGACCTAGGATCCTGTTCAGATTGTATATGATTCAAAGCATTTGGTGGAAGAATTTAAGCCATTTCCTAATACCTACTTTTTTTCTTATTTATTATCTTGACTGCCTCTTCTCAACAATAATTAAAGATATTTTAGGTCTCTTCTCCACCTGCGGCTTCTGCTGGTGAAAAGTTATCAGTTACAACTAAGCACGGTGGCACATGCCTGTAATCTCAGCACTCAGGAGGCTGAGGTAGGAGGGTTTCTGCAAATATGAGGCCAAACTCAAAATAAAGTGTGTCTCACTAAGTTGTCCAGGCTGAACTCAAACTTGCCATCCTCCTGCCTCAGCCTCCTAAGTAGCTGGGATTACAGGCATGCACCTCCTTGATGAGTAAACAAAGGAACTAAAAAAATAACTAAATTTCAACAAGCCACTAGATTGGGAAAATGCCCAGTTGCTCGGGATCTTCCTGGAAAATTACTGAGCTGGACCAAACCCAATCAACTCAGCCAACCAGGGCAAGATGTGTGGACAGAGATGAGGTGTATGGATCAACCCTTCTGGGACCTCCGGATTTTCCAGAGTACACAAAGATATTCCCAGCATTATGTGTAATGGAAATATAAAGTCAAGGAGAAAATAAAACAACGAAAAATGCATGACTGTTGAAGGAAAGCTTATTTGTATGTTTTTAAGTGGATAATTGTAAGCATCAGATTTCTGTGGCATTTATATTCCTATTGATATAGGACATTTAAAAGAATGACTAAGTGATTTATTTAAAGTGTTGACATTATGATAACACTGGAGATTATAGTCTTTGCAAGCTTATTTAAATTTATGGTGAAGAGGTCTTCCGATGTCAACTTCCACATAACTTGAGCTGGGAACACATGAGCTCTGTGAGAAAGTGCTTGCCTCACATGCACAAGGCTCCGAGTTTCATCCCAGCACCACACACACACACACACACACACACACACACACACACATATGCACACACATATGCACACACACATACACATAGTTCTGCATAACTCAAAATACCCAAAAGACAACTGAATCCCTTGACTTCTTGTAGGGAGAATGTGAGCATAAAGTTTTGGAGAGCAGGGATCTAGGTTGTACACCCAGGCATGAAACTGTGGATTGTAGGAACCCACAGTAAACATTCCTCAGTGACCAAAGCACCCTGATAACTCATCATCCCTGCAGGGCAGGTGAGACCCACTTCTCTACATCTTATTGAGGCTAGAGGACTGCAGAGGTTGCAATTTTCCTATCAGAGAAGCTCCCTCGTCTGTATGGGGAAGCCCAAGGCTAAGTAGACCCCAGGCCTATGGAACCAGAGTCTGGAGAACTTAAAGTTGTGTACTTTATGTTCTAATGGCTTCTCTTTATAAGAGCCTGACACTCATCTCTAAGGAAGAGCACTTCCTGCTCTAAGCCATTCCTGTTCTTCCCAACACCTGTCTCCCAGGAAGCTGGGCATTTGTACCCCTGGCTCGTTAGCATCTCACTCCTGTCCTCTCGTTACCTCAGTGGAATCACATCACACATCTATTCCTTTGCATGTGGGTTTCATACGAAAATCCCAGGGATCCAGGTTCCTGCCTCCTGCTTCTGGGGAGCCTGTCTACCGTTAGCTATGTGCTGTCCCCCAGCCTCAGGTCCTCTAGTGAGGTGCACACCAAAGAAGTGTACTTGACTAGGGGTTGAGTGGAAGAGGCAAAAAGTACCAGACCCTAAGGGCAGCATCACGCCCTTTTGTGGACCACATTGCTTTGTAGTTGCTAATTCTGACCACCAGTAGGCGCAGTATGCGCGCTTTTGGAGAGCTAATTTAGGAAGGGGCATTTCTGCCTTCTAAATGTGAACCAAACCAGACATGGTGGTGCTTGCCCGTAATCCCCACACTTGGAAAGCTGAGGCAGGAGGATCGCTGTGAGTTCAAGACCAGCCTGAGGTTAAAAGTGAGCTCAAGGCCAGGGTGAACTGCACAGTGAGACCCTGTCTCAAAAAGCAAAAAATAAATAAATAAATAACTTGAAGAAACCTGCTTCAGGCCTTCTAATCATGTCTCCTGCATTCCACCCAGGCTTGCTAAAATCTCAAGGACAGCCCAGCATCTCACCTGCCTGGCCATTGAGCACCACCCCTCCAACCCCCACCCTGACCCTCACAGCCTTTACTGACCCAGGGCCACCCTTGTCCGTGGCCTTGATTCCTGTCTTTCCAGACTAAATGCCGGCCCCACTTTCCCAATGGGGTGGGGACCCCTTGGCCTTGTCCTCTCCCTCGGCCATGCTGGTCTGTTCCAACAGACCAGTCTCTGGCCTGCTTATTCCTGCCTTTCTTCTTTGAAAGAGATTTCCCTACCCTATATGTCATAGTAGTGTGGTCCTTTCGCTTATAATGCATGCGAAAGAAAGGTACCAGTGTTATGGGCTTCTGTAAAACTCAGGTGTATGAAGTACGCATGGAGTGGTACTTGTCAAAAGTGATTCACCATAACCCAAAACACTGAAGGTTAATATACACCTAAATGCCAAAGTGTGCTAGGTATGGTAGCATATGTCCATAATCCCAGTTACTCTGGGAAGCTGAAGCAGGAGGGTCACAAATTCAAGCCTGGCCTGAGTGATTTGGCGACTTAGCCCTCCTGTCTCATCCTTCAAGAGGGCTGAGATCACAGAACTACATTACCATACCAGGTCCTTCTGTGTCCTTTTTATGAAAATATCTTACTGTTCTGAATCAGAAAACAGAAACTGTTTTCATAATGTAGGTTACCCTCCTTTTGCTCCTGAAGGTTGAACCCATTCTCTCTGCTTGCTGTATTCCCTGTCTAGCACACATCAGTCTCTTATGAGCCTCAGTTTAAGGATAAATGTGCTGTGACATTTTTTTCCAGCATCCTGCCCTCACAGATGGCCCCTCAGTGCCTTATTGTTCCTACCGTGACACTGATGATACTCAACCTAATTGTTTATGTGCATCCCCAACTTCAAACCTCAGCTCCTGGGAAGCAGGGACTAAGTCTGATTTATCAGTGTTCCTGGCATGTGGCATAGATACCTCATCCAAGGAACACCAGCGAATGTTAACTGAACATTTACTATGTCCCATATGCTACCCACTTCGCCTGTATTAATTCAGGCATGATATGGATTTGTTTTTCTTTTCACTGCATTTTGTAAATGAAGAAACTGATATGAGATAACTTACTTGAGGTCCCATAGTTCATAAACAGACAAACCAAGGACATCAGCTTAGGCTGTGTAGCTCAAGTCTGTGACCTTAAACATGATGGGACACTGAATAGACACTTGGTAAATCTCTGCTAAGTGAAAAAAACCTAGAATTTCACCAAAGCACTGTTCACTCTGAAAGGCGATTTGAATGAGCCCAAAGGCAAGGATGTTAACCCACGTCCCAGTTCAGTGTGGCCCAAAGGCCATGGCCAGACTGCGGGAAAACTGCACAAGGCTGAGAGGCCCCAAAGATCCGGCCACGGCCATGGTGGAACAAAGGTGACTGCACAAAGAAGCAATTTGCCCACCCTCTTTGTAAGTGCCTTCCTCTGGCATGAGCCAGGAGGAGACCCATAGTGTCTCCTGTGAGCCTACCGGTGGGCGGGCTTGGAATCAAACATCCCCAACCCCCCCAGCCACACCCCACCCACCCACCCTCATTAGCAACTGGGGACAGAGGTCTGAGCACCTGTTGCAGGATGACTATATACAATATAGCAAATATGGCGGGTCTCCTCTATCTTCTCTTAGAAAGCAAATGCTGTTTTTAGTTTTGTTTCATTATGGTTAATTGCTTTATTCAATATTCTCTTTCAATTGATTTTATAGTGTTCTGTCTTTGGTTTGATTTCACTATACCTAACTGACTAGACAACTATTGTGAAGATAATGAGATATACTATGGTACCTATTGCTGTTATCCCGGTAACCTGCTGCGAAGTTCTGTACCACATTCACTGCACTGTCTCAATTGGCTTTGTTCTGTCTTGTTCTGCTGTATTTCTACTACCTTCAAAAAAAAAAAAAAACTGCACAAAGCCAGGAGATTGCTCTCCCAGGGCTCACTTCTACTCATTTCCTGTGCCGCTGGAACTTCAGTTTATAAAAGAGAATGAGTGTGTGTTTGGGGCAGAGGGGTTGGGCTGGCTTCTTTTCCCGGGCTCTAGGGCTCCAAAACAATCATGCATTCCCCTAGATCTGCCTCCTCCATCCGTTCAGAGCCAATCTTCTGGGCCCAGGTGGGCTCCCAAGAACTCAGCCAGGTATGAAATTTAGCTGGGAGTTTCTTAGGGCCCCAGGCAAACCAGATTGTTTTTCGACACTCCCTATAGCTCCTCGTAAATCTTTTGTTTTCATTAAGTCTGTGAACATTTACTAATTGCCCACCCTCGGCTATTTCCTGGAAATATAGCCAAGTACAACACTGTCTGCAGTTGAAAAGATTAGAGAAGTACTGTCCAACAAAATAACAAAACCTCAAATGTGTGACCCCTACGCAATTCTTTATGTTCCAGTGGCCATGTGATTAAAAGGAAAAAGAAACAAGGGGATTTAATTTTAATTGCATTTTATTTTACCCAATATAGTTAAAATATTTCAATATGTAATCAATATAAAACCTAAAATTACATATTTTATGTAAAAACACTTGAAGTCTTGATGTATTTTATACCTTAGGAAACTTTTCCATAGACTAGGCACACTTTTTGTTTTTTTGTTTTGTTTTGTTTTGTTTTTGAGAGAGAGAGGGTCTCACTAATGTAGTCCAGATGACCATGAACTTACTATATAGTTCATGCTGGCCTCTAGCTCATGGCAATTCTCCTGCCTCAGCCTCCTGAGTACTGGGATTAAAGGTGTGCACCACCATGCCTGGTACTTACACCAGCCACATTTCATGTGACCAGCAGCTACTGTGATGGGTAGTAAGAGACACTGCCATTTCAGAAGAAAGAGTTCTGGGGTTGGCATTGTAGGCAAAGACATTAACCTTGTCTCACACGTGACCAAATGATCAGAAATTCATATGCTTTTTTCCTTGCATTTTTTTCTTAATCTTCACTTTATCACTAACCTTAAATTTATCATTTTATTTTATTTTGATACCGGGGATTGAACTCACAACCTCACGCTTGCAAGGCAGGCACTTAAGCTGCTGAGCTAAATCCCCGGCTTTTTTTTTTTCAATACCTTTCTTTCTTTCTTTCTTTCTTTCTTTCTTTCTTTCTTTCTTTATCACTAACCTAACCCTAACCCTCAAAGAAATGTATTTTGCTAGGCCAAAAGAAATCTTAGATTTTAGTAGACACTCACAAGATGGTCTTCTAATGACTTTTTTGATTTTTGAGTCAGGGTCTCTCTCTGTAATTCAGGCTGGCCTAAAACTCACTATGTAGCCAGACTAGCCTCAAGCTCATAGCAATCCTCCTGCCTCAGCTTTCCAAATGCTGGGATTACAGACATGTGCCACCACACCATAAAACTCTAAAACTCTCTTCTGAAAGAAGAGCCAATTTACACCCTCAAATCCCGGTGATGTGAGGATCCTTTTCTCAACTCTCCCATATTCTGGAGGTTTTTTTTTTTTTTTTTGTACCTGGGATCGAACTCATGACCTCTCGCTTGCCAGGCAGGCTCTTATGCCACTGAGCTAAATCCCCGGCTGGAGATTATTTTTTACTGTAAGTGGGGCATTCACATGTGTGAATCTTTTAGCAATGATAAAAGAGTTTTAAAATCTACTCTACAGTATCATTCTATTCATGTTGCAGAGATTCAATTTGAGACCCAGAATGAGTCACTGATCAATTTTAACCAAATAGATGGGAATGTGATGGCATCCCAGTATCTCAACGAGGATGTCAGAGTCAAAAGTGACAACCGAGTGTGTCCTGTGTTACCCTGGAACAGCGATCCCTTTAGGAGGTGCCCTAGTGGGCAGAGATGGGCCTCATTCCTGCAGATCAGGTCTTCTACCTCCAGCATTGGCAGGAATCCCTGGCTCTTTGCTCGACATTAAAATAGCTAGCTTGTCCAGGAGTCCAGCTAGACACTCAGTCCAGGAGAAGTCACAGAAAATCAAGGCTGGGCTGCCTGTGACGACAGATGGAACTCCTTTGTCCTCCCCTGGCTTTGGGCTAGAGCCTTGCGGTGCAGCAAAACCCCACGACCACCCTCACACACTGTTAAATTCTACTTTTATGTCAAACTCCTTCAACTGGATTTAGATAAGTTAAGTGCTTTCTCTGTGGTTCCACTTTACTGGTGTTTTTTTGTTTGTTTTGTTTTGTTTTGTTATGCCACTGAGCTAAATCCCTGGCGTGTTGTTGTTGCTTGATAAGGGCTTTGGAGTACCAGGGATCTAACGCAGGGTCTTTGTAGGGAATTACATCTCCAAATCTTTTGTAATTTTGAGACAGATTCTTACTGAACACCTAAGTGGCCCAGGCCTGGTTTGAATTTACAGTCCTGCCACATCAGCCTCCCAGGATGCTGGAAGCACAAGTGTGCACCACCCTACCTGGCTTTTTTACTGGTTTTGAAGTCTACAGTAGTCTCAGAAACTGTGGGCTGTATACATTCAAGTGGGGCAAACCTCACTTTTGATTTTTACAATTTCAGAAAAGTACCTTTGTGGTATCACAGGGTCCAGGCAGGGCCATAAGGAAGCTGCAAAACCGTGTGGTTCTCAGTCACATAATCTTAGGGACAGCTCTGTGACACTGTGGGCTAACCAGATAAAACCTTGTTTACATTTCAGACAGCCAAGGAGAGATTTAAGATACTTAATTAGAGCTCAGTGTACTGTACTACAATTTCAGAGCACTGTTTTGGGTAATAGAATGTCTTTTTTCTTACAATAGTCTTACAAAGAGCATTATCATCAAGACAAAGGCTTCCTGTATGGACTTTCTCCTGGAACTAAGGATGACACCAAAGCAAGGGCCTCTGGGTACTGTTGGGAAGGACAGTAGATGAGCTACTCTGGGGCCTGCAGAAGAGATATTAACCTCAGAACCTACTATAGCCTGATCTTCAGCATCAAATCTCCAGAATTTCATTTTGTGACCATCCCAGAAAAGACCTAGTACTGACAAACAAATTCATATGAGCCATGCTACCAAGAACTGAGTTAAAAACCAAACCTCATGCATGCATTTGTTTGTTCATCAAATGTTCACTGACATTCAGCCTGAGCATGGTCAGCCTGTCTAAAGATGTGATGAACAAAGCAGGCTTCGTCCAGGCTCTTTACAGAACTGATTGATGGTCTAGCGATGATGGCAAACCTTTTAAGACCTAGTGCCCAAACTGCAAAACCCACTTATTTATCATGAAGTGGCAAACCCGAATGTTTGGCTGCTGGGGCAATGCTGGGGTGATGCTGGGGGGACTTGGTTTGCTAGGGCAACTTAGCCCTCAAACTGACAGTGAGGTTGCTGCATGCCTGCTACAGGACATGTGCCACAGGTTCATCAGGCCTTTCCAACGTGGCAAGAGGAAGGTTATGGTGGGGGAGAGAATGTACAGAATGTTATGCTATGGAAACAACTAAGGGGGGCTTCAGAAACATGCCTGGAGGGAGTGACGTATGTAACACAGGGGACAGTGAGGAAGCAAAAGAGCCAGGCGGAAGGAAGACTGCCACAGGAGAGGGAGGGAAGGGTGCTCTAACCACCCTTCTCTCCCTCAAAAAACCCTAAACTTGAATCAAAGAAACCTAAACTCAAAGAAACCTAAACTTGAATCAGAACACAAAGGGGAGATTGACTTTGTGTGGGAAGAGGGTTTCTTTTCTAAACTGGGAGGGAAAGAGATGAGGCTAGTCAGGGTCACGTGAATTACAGGATGGGTAGGGGCATTTCCTGCTGGTACAGTCTGTCTCGGGACAAGGGCTTAGGAGAGAGATTGACTGCTAAGAGTGAGAAAGAAGTCCTGGAGTTTCAAACTTTGAGAGATTGATTAGGAAAAAAAGATAATACTAGGTTCATGGGAGAACGAGAAGCATACCCAAATGAGGAAGTAGAGGCGGTTCACTTAGGAGCACCAGGAGCCCATTAAAGGTGGGCTACTGTGACTTGGGATTCAAGACTGAAAGCCTCCCACACTGCTCACAACTCTAGTGAACTCAGAAATACTGGGATGGCAAATTCACAGGGTCAGGGTTTCAGTAACCTGGCACCACTGAATCCCCAGAGCAGAAGAGGAGGCGAATGAAGAGCAAAGGGAAAATCCTGTTGCTGGGTTCCTCATGTCAGTGAGCATCTTCCCACTGAAGTCAGAAGCACCATTCTCAGCCTCAGCCTGTCATTAAGGGGTACCAGGTCCAAGCCATCTATGTGTCTGTTTGGTTCATCTACTGCTTTTTCTCTTTGCCCTGAGTCCTCTGCTCAGCTTTCACAGAACTCTTAGTCCGTGACCATGGGACAGCTCACTTTGTGTCAGAACTGTTTTAGTGCTGGAGTTAAGTGAAGTTGTCTGGGACTTTCATTAAGTGAAGTGAGGGAAGGTTCCTGTGGGACAGTGAGAAACTCCTTTTCACCTGTCGGGAAAGAAGAGCACTGTTCTGGCGGAGTGTGGGTCCACTATTTCGCTGGCTCTTTGGTTATTGTAATTATTGTTCAATAGTGCAGCTTGAACCTGGGGCCTTTGCACTGAGCTACACCCCAGCTTTTAACTTTTTTTATAATTTTGAGACAGGGTTTTGCTAAGTTACTAAGCTGCCTAGGACGGGCTGCCTGTGTGCCACCATACTCATCTAGCAAAGTATAATTTTAACCCCCCAGTGATGTGCATGTATATGGGTAGGCAGGGAATAATTCTTTTGTTGTTATTGTTGTTCGTTTTTGAGACAGTCTCGCTATGTAGTTCAGGCTGGCCTTGAACTTACTATGTAGCCCAAGCTGGCCTCAAACTTGAAGTGATCCTTCTGCTTCAGCCTCCAGAGTGCTAGGATTACAGGCATGCACCACCACACCTCGCTGAATAATTTTTAAAATTTATTTGTATGCTTGGAAATTTTCATAAAAAGGGGACTTTTTAAGATAAAGAAATTGGAGCACATGAATCACTGTTCTGACTTTGACACTTTTTGTTTTTTATTTATTTTTGATACAATTTTTAATGGATTTTATAAAAGCAAGGTAGAGTCAGCATGGTACATGCTGGCAATCCCAGTGTTTGGGAGGCTGAGGCAGGAGGATCATTGCGAATTAAAGGTCGGCTTGCTCTACATCGTGAGTAGAAAACCAGTTTGAGTTACACAGCAAGACCTTGCCTCAAAAAAGGGCAAGATAAGAGCCAGCCACAGTAGTGCAAGCCTGTAATCCAAGCACTCTGGAAGGGTGAGAGGGAGGATCACAAATCGGAGTCACGGAAACTATTAATGAGACTTTGTCTCAAAATAAAAATTGGATATAGTTCAATGTGAAGGCCCCGGGTTCAATCCTCAGCATCAGGGTGGGGGACAGGGGAGTGAGGTAGAGGTAAATGAATTAAGAACACAAAGTACACAGAATGTATTAATATCATTTGTAACAGAGGCAATGGGCAGATCAGCGATGGGGTATCTAAATCAATTCCACTGAGGGCTTTCAGCCTATTTTCATTCTTGTTGCTGTATGTTTATACCTGTAAAACCTATTATGATTATTATTTAATTTTTTGAGACAAGGTGGTCCAGACTGGCCTCAGACTCTATGTAATCTCTAGGCCTCCAGTTACTAGTTTTTAAACTACGAGCCTAAGACACCAATTTTGCTTTCAGTTCTTCTACCGCCGTCTCTGCGACGTTATGAGTCTATTCCTGTAAGGCCTAAAACTACATTTCCCATGAGTGCCCACAGGCGCCGACGTCGCGTAGCGTTTCGTCGTCCCTCCGCGCCTTTATACTCATTTCCGCTGCAGAACTTCTTTCTTTTTGGCGGCGCACGGTGGCAAGATGGCGGTGCAGATTTCCAAGAAGAGGAAGGTGAGCCTTTGGGCCCAAATCCTAGAGAAATGCAGCTCCGCGCGGGCCCAGGGCTTCTCAGTGGTGCTACGGCGAGACTCGCAGCTCCGTGTCTTGCACCAGAGAGCTGTTAAGGCCTCCTAGAGTTCCTGGGGTCCGCGGATGGCGGAGGATTGAGTACGAGGCCCGTGCCGTGCAAAGCGGTGTGGCCGGGGAAGAGGGATACGGAGTTGACTGGCTAGTTCTGGATGGAGATGTGCACCGGGCGCCTCATTTATCTCGGAGAAGACACTTGTGCGCATTTTTCAACAGAAATACTGACTTCAGAAGCGAGGGTGTGGCTACAAAGGCCTTAGTTCATGATTGCATGCACCTTTGGGGAAGAAGCATCAGTTTTAACTTGCTTGCTATTCGTGGGAGAGAACTGTAGAATATTAGCTTTTAAAAATAGATGGTTTGTCGTTTTTTGCATGTATATTTGTATCTCGATGTTAAACCAGCCAACAGAACTTGAGTTAGGATTTGCCAACCCAGTCCACATGTACGTTAAGGCAAAATGACTGGGATTTGTGTGATGGTCCAGGAATCTAAAGGTTGTGAATACTCGTATCTTTTCACTCTGTTTCTTTCACAAGTTACACTGTGTTCCTGCCGTACTAAGTGTAAGTGTGCTGCTCTAGCCTTTTGTGTTGCGTGTATAAATTAAAAAATTGAAACCCTTCGATGAAGAGATGATGACGAGTCTGACTTGGAAGTCTTGTCTTGGCTTGTGAGGCCTTATCTGTGCTGCGTTCTGCGGCGCGGGTTAGAGTCCTGGTCGGAGAAACTTCCTAAAGATGACCTAGAGGCATTTGTCTGAGAAGGGTTGCTTCATTCCTTTTGGAACAAGGGTATTGGAGTGATGTTGGGGGTCGTGAGGGGTTTTTGTTGTTGTTGGTAGAGGGAATTGAACTCAGGATCTCATGCTTGCTAGGCTGGCACTGCGCCACTGAGCTAAATTCCCGGTCCTTTTGTTTCGTTTTTGTTTTTGTCTTTTTGAGACAGGGTCTCACTACACAGTTCAGGATGGTCTTGAGCTCACTTTGTAGCCCAGGCTGGTCTCGAACTTGCAGTGATCCTCCTCCTGCCCCAGCCTCCTAAGTGTTGGGATTACAGGCATGAGCCATCCACCACACCTGCCTTTGGTGTTTGTATTTTTTGAGAGAAGGTCTCGCTGAGCAGTTGAGGTTGGCCTCGAATTTTCAGCAATCCTACTGCCTCAGCCTCCTGAGTGGTTTACAGGTGTGTCACCATATCCAGTTCATATCCTAATTATGAATTTTTTTTTTTTTTTTGTTAGTTTGTGGCTGATGGCATCTTCAAAGCTGAACTGAATGAATTTCTTACTCGGGAGCTGGCTGAAGATGGCTACTCAGGAGTTGAAGTCCGAGTTACACCAACCAGGACTGAAATCATCATTTTAGCCACCAGGTAAAAACTGACTTAACTAGCATCACCTATAGTTACTGTATATACTAAAGTGGTTTATTGTGTATAGACTTATGGAGACAACTGGGGAATCTGGCCAACATTGGTGAATGTAGTTTTTTTTTAAAGGCTGTTTCAAAATTTTGCCATTCTTGTAATCTAAATTTCATACTTGCTTTGTGGCAGATGAATGAGATTTTGCTACTATCATAAGAAGCAAGATTTAAAGTTGTACCTAGGATTTTGTGCAAGTTATGACTTGTCACATCCTTCTATCCCAGGACACAAAATGTTCTTGGAGAAAAGGGCCGGAGGATCCGAGAATTGACTGCTGTAGTTCAGAAGAGGTTTGGCTTCCCTGAGGGCAGTGTAGAGGTGAGTAGTCTTGTTTGTTTGTTTGTCTCACACTGTAGTGCAGGTTGGCCTTGAACTTAAAGTGCTCCTCCTGCCTCAGTCTCAGAGTGTGGGGATTATAGTTGTGCTCCACTAGGCCCCCGCATAAAAAGTCTGATACACCTTGAAGATTTTCATTATTTCCTCATATCTATGTGAATTTGAATTGGTATTTTGTTGAAATTCTTTAAGCAGTGAGCTTAAGCTTTATTAGCCTGTCCAGTTTCCTCTCTCGATGGATTTTACATACTGTTTACATTTGACTACCCCACTGGCTAGTGTGGCCATAGCAGTGTTAAAGGGGTGAGAGGGCAGTAAAGAACAGTTTAGCCTGTGTCACTGTGTAAGATGATGGTCTTGGGTATTAAAAAGAGTGGCAAGGGCCGGGGATTTAGCTCAGCAGCATGAGCACCTGTCTGGCAAGTGCAGGGTTATGAGTTCCATCCCTGGTACCAAAAAAAAGAAAAAGAGTGGTAAAAGTTAACAGATGTGCCTTGGTTTCTTTAAAGCTTTATGCCGAAAAGGTGGCAACGAGAGGTCTGTGTGCCATTGCCCAGGCAGAATCTCTGCGTTACAAACTCCTAGGAGGGCTTGCTGTGCGGAGGTAAGCGTTCTGACATTTGGTGTTTATGCCCTTTTTGTGTGGACCAGAATATGGCGTGTCTGCTAGTTTGTTAATTGGCAGATAAACTCATTGACAAGATCATCCACTCTGAAGTTTATAACAAGAGACTGTGCCTGCCGAATTGGCAGACTAATAAGACTAGTGAGGAAGATAAAAACTACAAAACTGGGCTGGGGATTTAGCTCAGTGGCTTACGCACCTGTCCAGTAAGTGCAAGGTCATGAGTTCAAACCCCGGTACCAAAAACAAAACAAAACACTACAAAATGGTCAGTGTTACAATGGAAAAATGTCCTGGGTATTTTGAGAATAGAATAGAAAATAACCGTGAGGCTCCTTGGTGAGGCTTTAGAAAGGTCCCTGTGGTAGACTGGCAATAGGAATAAGTCAGCCTGTTACTGGGCTTGTGTTAATGTATGTATAGGCAGTAGACCTGCTTTAACTCTTGTGGACTGTCACAAAATTTAAAACAACTTAGTTGTTCAGATGTGTTAATGTGTTGATTCACTTGAGTGTTAAGCTGTGGGAAGGTGGCTTGGTAGGAGTGACTAGTGTAAGCAGGGACCTGTGAAAAAGACTGCTGACCTTATTTGAGTATGGTTCCACAGCCTACAAACAGTGATTTTTAGAAGTTTGGTTTGAGGGCTCACGTTGCTGTCACCTGGGAATGTGTTAGAAATAAAAACTGTTTCCACTTCGGACTGGGCGGAAAGCTAGAGTTGTAGCCCAACAACAATCTGATTTTTGCACACAAGTAGTTTGACTTGGAAGCTCTGAGATGTAAGAAAGTTACTAAACTTCTGTGGCCCTTGAATCACCTTTTTGAGACAGGGTCTCACTATGCAGTTCAGGCTGGCCTTAATTAAGCTCACTTTGTAGCCCAGGTTGGTCTCAAATTTGCAACCATCCTCCTGCATTAGCCTCCAAGTGTTGAGATTACAGGCGTGCGCTACCCCCCCCCAGCTTTTTAAGTGAGATCATACTACCTCTCCAGTTAGAAGATTTGAATTAAATGAGAATGTAAAAGGTCCTGGAGGTTTGGTATCTCCCAAGGAGTGAAATAAAGAGTTGGGTGATGGGGTATGGCACTTTACTGCTTAGTAGTTTTATAGACCTAAATGGTTTCCCAACACTTTATATTAAGGTAGCCAGGACCTTAGGTGTTGGAATTTCTCTTTTCTTTTCTCTTTTCTCTTTTCTTTTTACTTTTATTTTCCCCCTCCCCTCCCTCCTTTTCTGTTCTTCTCTTCTCCTCTTTTCTTAGCCCGAGCTGATTCTTTTGGCTTTGAGACACTTCCTATGTAGCCCAGGCTGCCTTTGAACGCGAAGTGATTCTTTGGCCTCAGTGTTCTGAGTGCTAGGGTTGCAGGTGTGCACCACCATGCCTGGCCTTTGAGGTGATTCTAATGGGCAGCTAAGGTTGGGAAACACTTTGTTAGAAGGAATTTTGCATCAGTTTCCTGAGGATGTTAGTTTAAGTTTGAGTATGAGAGGGGTAGAATTGTCATTTCTTGAGCATAATTGTGGTCAAGTTTGTACTCATTAAGGGGCCACTGAAAATAGTGAAGACCAACCGTTACTGTTGTCAGTTTACTTGGGGTGGGTAAAGCCTGTCTGGCAGTAACACAGGTGTATCTCTTATTCTTCCAAAGGGCCTGCTATGGTGTGTTGCGCTTCATCATGGAGAGTGGAGCCAAGGGCTGTGAGGTGGTGGTGTCTGGGAAGCTCCGAGGACAGAGGGCTAAGTCCATGAAGTTTGTGGATGGCCTGATGATCCACAGTGGGGACCCTGTTAACTACTACGTTGACACCGCCGTGCGCCATGTGCTGCTCAGACAGGGTGAGCCTCTGGGAGTGCTTGGGGTGAGAAGGGTATTCGCAGCTAGATGTGCTTTTCCACAGGTACATCAGTGTTGGAGCAGTGCACCGTGGGAGTAGGTAAGCCTGTTGCACTCCTTGGCTTTATTGATTGAGCTGCACAGACTGGAAGAGCTGTTGCTGAGATAGATTGATTTGTGGTTTGTTCAGATCATAGACATCTCTGTACCCTTCAGTGATGACACGATGACGAGTCAGAAAGGTCACATCCTGCTCTTGGTCCACGTCAGTGCCATGTTCTGTGGTACTGTACGCGGGTTCCTTTTGCAAAAGTGTCCTGCTTATTGATTGATTTAGAGGCATTTGTCTGAGAAGGGATGAGATGCAGCAGTAGCACTGTAAACTACTGTTCCTTTCCATCCTGTTCATTGTGCATAGCAATTGGTGAAACCTGAGCTATTCCTAACTAACTGTCTTGTCTTCTAGGTGTGCTGGGCATCAAAGTAAAGATCATGCTGCCCTGGGATCCAAGTGGCAAGATTGGTCCCAAGAAGCCTCTGCCTGACCATGTGAGCATTGTGGAACCCAAAGATGAGATCCTGCCCACCACTCCCATCTCGGAACAGAAGGGCGGGAAACCAGAGCCGCCTGCCATGCCCCAGCCTGTTGCCACAGCTTAACAGGTTTGTCTGCAGGGGCCTCTTCCCATTACTTCCTGTGAACACTGAAAGGGTTGTAGATTTAGAAGAGGGATACGGTTTTAGTGGCTGAGGATTGAGCCCAGGCTTATGAACACTGGGATTCCACTTGTTTTACAGGGGCGAGAATGCAAGTTGGAATGAAGAGCCCCCTGATTCTGTTGGGATGGGTGTATGCCTTTGTTCTCTTAAGGTCCTCATAAGAAAAAGCCCCTTTACTGTGAAATCATTTTCCTTTGTTGCCCTTCCTTAATTGCTCAAACTTTCCAGGTCGCTCTTTATAGTAATTATTCAGTCCTCTTGTTGCTCCTGTGAAACAGTAACACCAAGCCTCTGGTGCCTAACACATCTGAGGTTGTTGGTTTGTTTCTTTCTTGGTGCTCTATTGTATTTTGTTAATCTTAAACAGATCTCAAGAGGAAGTGTATATATACCATTGTTACATGAAGGAACTTGATACTCGGGACGTTTCCTTAGGGTTTCCTCTTACTGTGGGTTTTATTTGGTTTCAGGGCGTCCTTGGCAGCAGTATCTGAAAATGGAGGCTACTGCCTAAAGACATTTAATAAATCTTGTACAAAGACTTACAGTGTATCTGGACTGTCTGTTTGATGTTGAAACTGCATCTTGTTGGTCTCGGCAGCATTACTTACCTTTTTAAGACATTTGTGGTACTTGCAAGAGCCAAATTGGAGGGCAGGAGCAGAGAAATGCCTGTGGGACGGTGAAGGCTGATGGTGAGGCGGCACCTCAGCTAGCTGTCCTGAAGTTTAGGGTTGTAGATTTAGAAGACAGATTTGGTTTTAGTGGCTGAGGATTGAGCCCAGGCTTATGAACTAAGCTGTAGTCCCAGCCTGGAGAGGGATATGTTTTAAGATTGTTTTACTCTTTCGTATCCCTGAAGTAATAAAGAGATTTTGCCTGTGCCATTATGCTTAAAGTTCAGAAGTAAATTTGCTTAAGTAGTAGTGTAAAGTTGTCATTAGAACTTAACATTTTCTAAGTCCTATACTTTTAGCTGTTAGGCTCAGGAAAACTTTTTTACAACCATGTTAATTACCTACAGTGGTAGTACACCTGTAATCTTAGAACTCCAGGAAGCGGAGGCAGGTAGATCCCTGCAAATTCAAGGCCAGACTGAACTACAAAGCAAGACCTTGTAAAAAAAAGTGTGTAAATTGTCTTTTTTTTTTTCCCCTGCCATAATAGTTTGAATGAATGTATTTTGTAAGAAATTGGATACTCTTAATTTATGCAAGTGGAACTATTGAGGGATAAATTGGCTTGAAAATCGTGTAAGACAGATAAAACATTCTGGTTGGTCAGAGAGAGAGAAGACTTGCTAAGGGCAGCTGTCAGGGGCCGGAGAGGCCAAGAGGTGGCTACACCACCTAGTGATTTGGTGGTTTTAATTAGACTGATCTGCAACCAGAATAGACAATGCACATTGTGTTTGTACATATAAGGGATTTAATGTTTGAGAATAAATTTTGTTGGAAATGCACTGCTGAAGTATCCATGCTTTTAACCTGTATTGTAAATGTAGCATAAAATTTACTGTGTTTTTAAGTGTATGGTGTTTTGTATTCATTTTTGTGCAGTAGATTTCTAGAACTTGTAGAGATGTGTCCTCCCTTTTTAAAAAATACTTTCGTGTGTACATAGGCTTATCTATTTATTGGTAAGGGATTTGTTCTAGATTCCTGAGTATACCAGAATCCTCAGATGGCTCAAGTTTCATAAAATGGCATAGAATTTGCAAGTAACTTACACACATCTTGCCATGCAATTAAAATTATCTGTAAGGTCAGTACAGATTCAGATTTTTTTTAAAAAGTTCTGTTTTGGAGGTTGAGGCAGGAGGATTTTGAGTTTGAGATCACTGTAGGCTGAACAGTTCAAGAGCAGTCTAGACTACCTAACAAGATCCTCTCCTAAAGAAAAGCTGGGCATGGTGGTATGCAGTGGTGATCCCAGCACTCGGGGTGACTGAGGCAAGACAATCGCAGGTTTGAGCTCCATGTGGGCAGCTTAGTGAATATCTCAAAGAGCTGGAAATGTACCAGTTGTTGCAAAGGCTCTGGATTCAATTATTAGTTTAAAAAAACTCAAAATTTTTCATCTGGCTGGTTGAATCCATACAATGTATAAATAGGAAGAGTAGTAGACTGATAACCTGGATTTTGTAACCATTTACATATTACCAGTCTCAGGGTGAGTTACTTGCTACATAATAACCTTGTGATTAGGAATTATAGCCTGAAAAGAATGTAAAAATTACATTTTTTATCTAGTGTTGCTTTGAACTTGAGTGATAACTCTGGGGAAGGCTTGAGAATAAGTGGATAGATGATCTGGTGTTTGGCCTCAGTAACTGCATGTGTAAAGTGAATGACTGGTTCCTGTGTCTACTTCCAGAGATTGTGGTGTTGGGCTTTGCACCTGCTGGCTATCACTGAGCAACATCTGCAGCCTTTAGGTTATTTATCTTGGGTCAGTCTTGCTGAACCACCTGGGCTGGCCTCATACTTTGCCTCCTAAATAGTGGAGTTACAGGCATGCTCCCCAGTACCTGGTTTAATCTCAGATACTTCTGAACTTGTTACAGTATACAGTAGTTCACTTGAAACAGGACTTTTTTTTTTTCCTCCCCAGTTCTGGGGATTGAAGCCAGAGCCTACACCACCAGCCAAGATAGGATTATTTGTACTGAAACTTGTTAAAATCAGATTATTAGAGTCAGTTACAGGTCCTCAATTTATATATATGTTCAGATCATTAGGATTTAAGGCAGTTGCTGACAAACTGGAACTCAGGGCAGGGTGTGGTGACATACCTGTAACCCCACTACCTGGGAGGTTGAGGCAGGAGGATCATCAAGCATTTGAAGCCAACCTGAACTGCACAGCGAGACTCCTGCCTCAAAAACGAAAAAAATTGGGATCTCAGGGGCTGGGAGCTGATCAACTTGCTCTTGAGGCAAGGAAAAAACACCTAAAGGTGAGATCTTGGCCTAGAGAGAACCTAGAGTCATGTGAGGATTAGGAACCAAAATAACACCATCCATGTGGAGAACCAGTTGAGGCACAGAATCATGGGGAAAGGTTTGGGAAGAGCCTGCATTCAGACAAGAATCTGGATTTACAAAGGCCAGTGGAACAGTGATGAGTGGAGCCTGTTCTCCACCTATGATCTCACATCCCCAGTGGGAAGTGCAAGGGATTTCAGCTGTGTACCCCAGCTCCCCACCTTCATTCAGCCATTCTCTGCTCCTAATCTGAGAAATGAGGCAGAGGCCATCACGATGGTAGAACTGTGGTGAAGAGATGCAGGTTGCTTTAATACTCAGCAGTACATGTTCTGTGCTGCTGCTGTGCTCACCCAGGTTGAACTAGTCCACAACTTCTTAGGACACATCAGTTCCTTACCTGCCTCATGTCATCTGTATGTAGAGTTCCTAGCACTGTACCTGACACAGCAAATGTTTTACAAGTGATAGCCTGTACTGCCACAACTGACTTAACACAGATCCATGCAGGCAGAAGTCTGATGACTTGAATTCCTGAAAGCTCCACTGATAGCCTGCTGTTGAACAGAACAATGACCCTCACCAGTGACACAGCCAGTTTTGCCAGCTGGTTTGTGTTTTATGTGTTACATATGGTGACAGGCATACCTGAACTGGGGGAAATCACTGTACTACAATAAAGCAGTTATTGGAGAAACTGAAGTTTTGTCAGAGATCTGGGGGGCCTTTGTACTCAGTTATATCCCTGGCCATTGTTTTTGAGTTTCACCAAGTTGCTTAGAAGGATTCCCAGGCTGGACATGAATTTGTGATCCTACCTCAGCCTCCCACAGTGCTGGGTCTACAGGTTTGTGCCACAGGACTAGCTGTGGTTATGATAGTTATGATTTAATGCTGTATTTTTACATTTGCATATCTGCTGAATGATACTGTAAGTTAACTTTTACGAGTTGTGAATATGGTATTAAATAGATCAGATTTTATGCATTCATGGCATACCTGTTCTATATTTCTAGGCTATACACAGTTCATTTGTGAGTTTTTTTCAAATTGTCAAATTTTTAAAAAATTCATGTGCAAGTGCCCTCATTGTAGTACACCATTCCGACACTTTTTGATTTGAGAACAAGTAACATGAGTACTGAGTCCAGCCCAAGTAACCAAAATTCAAATGAAATCCCTCCTCTGGTGATCAGTCCCACATGGAATTACCAACTCAGCCTCACCAGATGCAGCTGGCATCGAGTTAGAGGTGCCCCTGCGTTAGATCATCCCGCCCTAGTAGGCTCATGCGCTGCCCCATGAACAGTCTGAACCTGCAGCCCTTTGGTGAGCCAAACGAATCCGTCCCTTTGAATGCTAAATTGCCTAGAGGGCAGCCCTCTGCTGATCTTCAAAGAGTGTTTGCTGTTCAGAAGGAAGGTAAGGGAGAGTGTAGGCATAGCAGTAGGCCTGCTTTTCTGCTAGGAGGCTCCAGAGAAGGATGGATCTTTTGCTGTGTTTTTCCACCTTCAACATACTAGGAAAACAGTCCAAGTTTCAGTTTGGGTGCAATGGATACCTGCTTTTGTGTTTGAATCATTGAATAATTTACACAGCTAAGACTACAAATGTTTTCAAATCGTAGTATTAATCATATAACTGAATATACTAACTACAGTATTTACCTTTTAAATGAATGAATTTTATCTCCATAAAGTTGTCAGTCTATGAAAATACATGCGTGAATATATAAACTAGGACAGCAAACAAGCTTGTCTTAAAGTAATACATATGCAAAATAACAACTGTCCCTTGAATGTAATGAAATGCTCAGCTGCCATGCAAAGCTGAAATATACCTACTGATTCCTGGTTTCAAATACATCCCAATGGGTTCCATCTTATCCCTGCTTCTGGGTTTTTTTTTCCCTGTCCATTTGCATTGTTAACAATACTTAGGAAAATTTTGATGACTAATTTTGTTGAGACACTAGCCATTTTCTTTGCTCTGTAATTATAAATCATTTGATTTTTAGATTCACAAAGTAATTACAGTGACCAATCCATGGATTTAAAATTTTTCTAGAGCGTGTCTTTCCTCAGTCACCTTTGTGCACAGCTACCTTCACATGCTGCTTCACTTGCTCACAAACCACCATACCTTGTGGTGCATGAGCATCATAAAGATGAAAAAATAGTCACGACACCCTTTGGCAAAACAGGACGGTCCAGGTTTTGGTTTCATGACTAATTCTACCACTATCCTGAAATCAGTGCTGCTTTGTGAATCCATTCATGTTCTTGTCTAGTGTGAAATGACCTTTTTTTTTTTTTCTTTCCCCTTTGAAATGGGTAGAAAATGAGAAGCAAATTCTCAATTGCTGTTTCCAAACTTCTGAAAGATAATAGGGTACTTGGGAAATAGAGCAGGGAAACTGAAGAATGATGTAATTGTGATGGTCTGTTTGGTGATGTGTTCTATCTAAGCAACAAAGACATTCTTCTTAAAAAAAAATTTTTTTTGATACTGGGGATTGAACTCATGACCTTGTGCTTGCCAGGCAGGTGCTGAGCTGTGGAGCCATATCCCCAGCTCTTCCATTTTCTTATTATCTTAGTTTTGCCTAGCATCGTTAGAAGATAACTGAAAGGAAGTAATGTTTGGGTGGTGTAATAGTTGTTCCAGGTGGAGGGAAAATAAGTTCATCAGGATCTCAAAATACATTTTAGATTTATGAAAGAATCCAGCTAATACATTGGTATCTGCAACATAGTCTCTTTTTAAAGATAAAAATTTTCTCATTGTTTGAAGTATTACTAAGAGTCACAGTCATAAAATACTCAATTCTTATCAGACGATATTCTCAAAACTAGATTTAAAGCTAGCTGGTGGCTTCTGATGTTAACATCATGAATTAAGCCTGTTCTCAGCTGGGAAAAGAATGGCAAACCTGTGCGGCTAAGGGTCCATGCTGAGGACGTGTGGTGTGGCTTCCTGGGGAGCGGTAGCAGCCCTCCCTATTCAGGAGGCAGTTTGGGGCTCCAAGGGACAGTGGACTAGAAGCCAGGGAAACCTCCACAGATAGTCCCTCAGTTTTACTGTAGTCTTAGGAGATTAGAACATATAGGTGTTACTTTTGCTTATGTTCCAGTGAGCTGCCTTCAATGAGTATTTACCATCCCCACCAGCCTGAACCACCAGTGATACATGCATGCCTGTCCCACGAGGTGATTTGAACTGTCCCATACCACCCCAAGGGACAGTCATACATATTCTGCCAAACTGCCTTACCCTTTCTGCAAGTGAGAGCTGACTGGCAGTGCAACTTAAAAATTACAGCCCTGTCGAGGAAACCGTTCACCTCCCTGGTAAGCAGCTGTGGCTCGAGCGAGTGGCGACGGACTCGGAGAAAATCAGCCAGCCAGTGTCTCCTGAGATCCACGCCATGTTGGAACTTAGGGCACTGGGCAACAAAGGAACCCACTTGCCTCCCTGGTAAGCAGCCGTGAACCTACTGGTGGCCTGCAGGGTAGGGGGCACCATTAGCAAATGGGAGCCAGAGGTCTGAGCGTCTCTTGGAAGGATGACCATATGCAATATAGCAAATATGGGGGATTTCCTTCTACCATCTCTTTGAAGGCAAATATTGTTATCACTGTTTTGCTTTGTTCTGATTGTATTGCTCTATTTGATACTCTGTTTTGATAGGTTTTATGATGTTCTGTATTAGGTTTAACTTTGCTATACCTGATTGAAAGGATAACTATTGTAAAGATAATGAGATATACTGTGATACCTGCTGTGAAGTTCTGTACCAATTTCACTGCATTGTCTCGATCGACTTTGTTCTGTCTTGTTCTGCTGTATTTTATTTCCTTCAAAAAAAAATTATAGCCCTGTCATGGAAATGTGTTAAACCCTGTCTGCCTATAGCCAGCTGGAGACCCCTAAGGGAGGGATGCAGCTCACCAGGGCAGCTTCTACAGAACAATTGTGCTGGACTGAGTAGTCTCATAACTTAGCCAAGCCTAGATGAGGCAAAACAGATTGCAGGTTTTAGAGGTGGTTGAGCCATGTTTGAATCGTGGCTATGGCACTGCTTGTCATCCCAGTGGTGTTAAATAAAGAACTTTGCAATTCTTGAGTCTTTCTCCATTTGTGAGGGCAGAGGCATGT
Organism: Hydrochoerus hydrochaeris; assembly: GCA_004027455.1. NCBI lineage: Eukaryota > Metazoa > Chordata > Mammalia > Rodentia > Hydrochaeridae > Hydrochoerus > Hydrochoerus hydrochaeris. The sequence goes on from PVLA01000644.1 coordinate 340,160, forward strand.
GACAGCAGTGGCTTACCTCACAAGAGATAAAATACAGGGAATTTGATTTAGACTATTCAGTAGGTGGCCTTGTTTCAGGTACTGAGGGACACAGAGGTAAAGCTGACACCTTTACTGCCTCAAGGAGACAGAGTGTCAGGAGAGATTACAGATGTCATAGAGAAAGCTCTGGCTATATGCTGGGTAACAAAAGAGGGGCAGTGGATAAAGAAGGGACAAAATGAGAGTGGGCAGCTCATGTAGGATATCAGGTATGCCCAGGCAGACAGCAGAAAGGAAGAAATAGCATCTCCATCAAAAAGCATTGGGGACTCAGATGGTCAGCAGAGGGGAAATGGGACATTCAGCCTGGCACACTGAAGTGTTTAGCCCAGATGAGATGTCCTTGAGAAAAGCATGCCCTGAATGTGCCCTGCCTTTTTCCTGTGTAGGAAAGCAATATGGTGCCTTTGCTTTGTCCTGTGTACTACCCATGGAGTGAGATAGGTGGGTTTAGTGGGGTTGAGCTTCCACTCACCCCACCCCCCGCCCCGCTGTTATCAGCTGTGTCCAGATGGTCACAGGCTCCCTAATCTAGGATAATCGGTGGGTTGTAGCTCAGCTGGGACCTGGGCCTTTATGCCTGGCTGTGATGGGCCAGCCCCAGCTGGAGAGACCATGTGGACAGGGCCCTGGGGCTTTGCAAGATGCGGAGGGCCATGGTGCTGGCCTTGGGTTGGAGAGGTGCCAGGAACAGATGAGACTGCTCTTCAAAAGGCAATCTGAGTGCAAATGAGCGGGTGCCTGCAGATGGGCTAGGCCAAAGCCTTTGGGCCAGAGGCAGACCTGAATGGCTCAACCTCAGACTCTGGGTGGGCACTTTGTTCCCTTTCTTCTGAATTCACCCTTTCCTATACAGTTCTGTCACAGCCCTTAGTGCCTGAGGCTCTACCGAGTGTTTATAATAGCATCTCTGGCTTATTCCCCACATAGATGGAGATCTGGCTGTTCTAGATACATAGCCAGAGCGGCTGAGTTCTTAGTGGCTTATGGTTCTGTCACACTCCACCCTGCATAAAATGCTTCAGTTTTTAAGAGAAAGTGTCTGGATTGCTATTATGGAAGTAAATAAGGTGATGAGTGTGCTATGGCTGAGTGTTGGTGTCCTCCAAAATGTGTGTGTTGGAACCTAGCACAATTGTGAGGTAGCAGTTAAGTCATTTCAGAAATGAGGACAGAGCCCTCATAAATAAGATTTATACTCATAGGGCCTGGGATATAGCTCAGTAGCACAAGTGCCTGCCTGGCAAGCACAAGATCCTGAGCTCGATCGCCGGTACTGGGGGTGGGGTGGGGGGAGATTCATACTCTCACCAGAGGTCAGAGGGAACTGCCTTGCCCTATTCTGCCAGATGGGGACACAACAAGAAAGTGCTGACCGCAAAGTAGAACTCTTAGACACTGATCTGGGACTGCCACACCTCCAGAATTGTAAAAAATAAATTTCTGTTGTTCATAAATGACTCAGTGTAAGGTATTTTGTTACAGCAGCCCTCACAGACCAGGATGGGAAGGAAGTGCTCTGTGAACATTAAAAGCTGGGAGCAGACACTGAGGATTGTTTCTCCAGGCAAAGTGGGGCTTGAGCTGGAACACAGACCCAAAGTTTGAGCAAGGCTTTATTTCTACAAGAAAAGGAGGCAATAAGTTAAGGCGCCATTTGCATGGAGGAGACAGGAGGAGGGGAACAGAATGATGTGCTTGAGTTCTCCCTACTTCCTGGCTCTGCCTGTCCCTGCTTTAGTCACCTGCCCAGGCTCTGGACAATGGTGACACATCCATGGGAACTGGTGCAGCGCTGCAGGGATGGCTGGGCCTCCACTTGCCCACTGCTGGGGTCAAAGGTGAAGACCCTATTGGTGCTTTCCCCATGGTCATCCCGCCCACCAAGGATGTGGACCTTCCCGTCACACACAGTCATTCCGCAGTTCTCCTGGGGGGACAAACAGAAAGACACATCAATTCTGTGGTCCAGTGTGAGGCCTACCTGGCCAGACCAGATAGTAGAACCTTGTCTTACAGACTACAGACAGGGAGTCTGGATGGCAGAGAGGCAGAGATTGTATGGACCTGAGCTAAACTGTAGTTTGACCCTTGATAAATGGACAGATGGCCTAGAAGTCGTTTATATGCTCTGGACTGTAAGTTTCCTCATCTGGAAGTATGAAGGATAGATAACAGCACCTTCAGCATAGCGTTCTCATCACAGTCAATGGGATTAAGTATGTAAAATATCGTTCGCAGTGCCTAAAATAGACTATGCTTGGTCTTAGCTGAAAGGCTGAATCTATAATACCTGGAATGTTGTCAGCATACAATTAACAATAATGATCCTACCACCACTATCTTAGGATCTCAGACTCAAAAGCCAGAAACCTCAGGCCCTTAGGATCACAGAACAGCAGAACTAGCAGGGACCTGCAGTCCACCCACATCTCTACCTAGTCTCTGGAGTCGGGGTAGGGAAGGAAAGAAACTATAGGGACCAGAGATTCAAGAACCTGGGCTTCCTGTTCTTCCCTCACTGGGTGGGAATGAGAAATTTAGCAAGGCCCATCCCCACCATCACTGCACAGTAGGCTACCAGATAGTGGACTTTAGGGAAGGGGAAACTGCAACCCCCGACTCAAGCATACAGCACTTGGGATTCTAGGTTCTTCCTTAATATGGCCCAGCTGGTGGCCTTGGGCCAACTTCTCTTAAGGCCAGATATCATTGAGGACAAAGCTAGAGAACTATATAAAGTCTGCCAGAATTGAATCTTTATGCAAGACTTACTGTCTGCAAGATCCAGGGCCTTCGAGTGGGTTCACTGTCCTGAATGGACAAGTGCCAGGACTGTACCCTGAACCTCCACTTACCACAGGGCTGGGGAGGACAGCTGCTTCCCCCCAGACATCTGTGCCAGGGTCATAGGTGAAGATTTTGTCCATGAGGCCCCCCACCACATAGATGGTGTCCTCTAGGGAGACAGCCTCAAGACACCGCTGTGAGAAGGGTGCTGGTGAACACAGGCTCCAGTGGTCCTCCTTGGGGTCAAAGCACTGCACCTGGAGGCAGGAAGGCAGTAGTGGTAAAGCCTGATCCCCAGCCGGCCTGCTGCCATGTCCTGCCACCTCTTTCTCACGGGACATCCAACACCACCAATGTCTACCAGGCCTGAGCTAGTTTCTGGCAGAGAGAAGAGACCCACTGTCCCTGCCCTCAAGTGCTCTCAACCTAATTCTGCTTTTTTTTTGTCGCCAGCCTCTGGATGCCCTTTGTAAAATGCCGCCTCAAGTTTTCAAGGTCCAGCTCAAATACTGCCCTATCCTAAAGCCTTTCCTGGTGTTTCTATCCCTCCCTCCCCACTACAAGAACAGTCTTTCCTTTGATGGAGGACCATAGAGTCACTTCATATGAGATCAATCATTGGAGCACATCCTAGCAATCTGGGGGAGAGGTGTGACCCGGGACTTGGAGGTGCTGTCTGAATGTCCCCCACCAAGATGTGTTCCTGGCTGTGTGCAGGGTCAGTGCTCTCCTTCCCTGGGGCTGTGGGGTCAGGACTCCATCCAGCTGAGATGTAGTTACCACAGCTGTCCACTGGCTTCAGCTCGTGTCAATGATGCCCTGAACCCTTTTTGGGGTGCCTGCCTTGCTTGGCTGCCTGCTTCACTTATTTCCTTGGAGCACCCCCCTCCCTGAATGGCGCACAACAGATCAGTCCTGTGTGAGATGATGGGAAATGGGGGCTCCTACTACTGGTGGCTCCCATCCAGCTCCAGGAAGGTTGGCTGGAGGAATGAAATCAGGGAATAACGAGGGTTGAGGGAAAGATTAGGTCCCAGAACCACAGGAAGGGAAGAGGCAAGGAGCTGCTATGAAGATTAATTTTTATTATATTTATTGTATTTTTTGGTGGTGCTGGGAGTAGAACCCAGGACCTTCTGCATGTAAGGCAAGAACTCTGCCACTGAGCTACATCACCAGCCTCTAATTTTTATTGATAAAAGCTTATCTGACCACAGATTAGTACACTATAGATTAGTAGACTGTAGTACCCATTGGGATATTATGGATACTAAAATGATGACTGTGAAGTTCTAAATATGTGGAAAGTGCTTATTAATCAGGATAGAAAGTAGAATACAATTTTAAAAACAAGAACATAAAATTAAAATAGAAAAGTGAAAACTAAGCAGAATCCTGGAAGGTAATGCACCAAAATTTTTATATAGCTGTTCTTAATGGAAGAATAGGGTCTGCAGGTGACTTTTTCTTTTCCACTCTAAATTTTCAAAAATAAGCATTTTATAAATGGAGGAAAAACTTTAATCCTACCTCTTCCCCCTTAATTTTAAAAGTCTGGGAGACCCATATGGATGGCATCAGCCCAAACATGGGAGTCCAGAAGCACTGCTGGCCCACCGTGTGAACCTGAGGCTGCTTCTCTGAACTCAGTCCTTTGCCTGAAACCTGGGGATGACTCCTGGGCACTGGTGATGAGAATAAATTAACAACCAAAAAAAAATGAACACCAGAAGTGGCTTGGGTCTATACCTGTCACACAGTGGGTGCCACTGTTTCTCAGCGGTCTCCAGTGCCCCCTCCATACCCCCAGGCCCGTGCCCACCTTGTTGGTGTTGATCCCGTCCTGCCGTGCACCGCCAATCACGAAGAGCTGGCCTGCACAGGGCGCCACCGCAGCAGAGCTCACAGCCTCCAGCAGAGGCGCAGTGACAGCCCAGGTGTTGGAGAAGGGATCATAACGCTCCACGCTGCTCAGGCGCCTCAGGCCGTCGAAGCCGCCCACCGCGAACAGCTATGGGTGAGGACGCAAGCAGGAGTGTTGGGAATCTGGGCCACAGGCAACTCCTTGGCCCTTTCCTTCAGTTTGCAAGCAGAGAAACTATCTCTATGCTACCTTCGGGACCAAACCCACCCAGGAGCATCCCTGCATTGCCACCGCTGCCTCTACCCAATTATAGGATCTCCGTCAGCTGCTTCCCATGCTTAGCCAGGGATAAAAGCTGGTTTCTACAATGGGTACTGAATGTGGGTTAAATCTGCAAATACTGGCACCAAGCTGATGGTTACTGACAGCAAAAAGTTAAGGGTTTACTATCCCACTTAACTGATTCTAAGAAACACTTTGTGTTGCTGAATTCAGGATATAGTTCACAAAGATTATCAGCAGAATTCTCTGTCCTAACTGGCACTCAGGATTCAAACCCAGATTGACCCCAGAACCCACACCATTAACCCACTACTAGGCTGTACTAGGCCTTGATAGTAATTGCTACTGTTGTTAGTATTAGCATTATAATGTCATCTTGAGAAAGTCCTTTCCCTGTTTTTGGATCTCAGATAACTTTCCACAAAGAAGGGGTCTAAGAGGGACTTTACTCAGGACAGATCTGCCACAGACCTGTGCCTTGGGTTCTGGACAGTGACTGTAGAGTGTGCCTACCTGGCCCTGCACTGCTGCCATCTTGTGTCTCCACCTGCCTTTGTGCAGCGAGGCTACCTTGATCCAGGTGTGCAGATGGGAGCTAAACATCCACACATCCCGGCTGTTGATGTGGCCTCCTAGAGAGAGAGAGGCAGCTGTTGGCCCTGAATCTTCTTGCTATCACCAGCACACCCAGAGCCAGAAACACAGGCCTCAAATGCATAGGTGGGGTTAAGAACAGACATGACTTTTCCCTGGGCTGGCATAAGACTCTGGACCTGTGACCCAGCCACCACTTTGAATGAGGGGAGAAAGGGTCTGAGTTAGGGGGTTTAGGGGTAGAGCTGATAGTTTCAGGAAGGAGCTGGTCTTTGTTGGGTGTTTGCATGAGGATGACAGTTCTGTGTTCAGGAAGTGTATCTGTGCTGAGGGGTGTCTACTATGATACAAGTGCAAAGGTTCCTCAGATAAGCATCAGGAATAGTCTGTGGTTAAAGAAAAGCAAAGCCATGATCTGCGTGGGGATGGGAAGGGACACAAAGTGACTAGTAATCCTTCCATCTTCATGATTTCATTCCTTGCCCACCCCTTCATAAAGTATTGGGTTTACTACTGCCAGGGTGGTGGTGTAGACTTGTAATCCTAGCACTTGGTAGGCTGAGGCAGGAGGATCACTGCTGTGTCAAGGCTAGTCTAGGCTTCATAGTGAGTTCAAAGGCACCCTGCACTACATAGTGAGACTGTCTCAAAAATCAAAAATAAAAATTTTAAAAAATGAAGTATTGAGATTACTGTACCCAGGTTTCATATAGGAAAGGCGAGAGGATTAATGACCTAAAGACCACATGGTCTTCTGTCAGAACAAAGACCAGAAGTCCAATACTGATGTTGCTTCAAGACACAACATACCACACCAGTGATTGGCTCTGCCCGCACTACATAACCACTTCAACCAATAACTGTGGGTCCTCAAGAGCCCCGCCCCCATCTCCTGATTGGAGGGAAAAATAAATAGTGCCCTAGGAGTGGCAGTAATGAGTCCATCCCATTGGGTTCCTGCTACAGCCCCACTCTCACCAGAAACGTAGATGTCATTGCGAAGAGCACAGGCAGCGAACTCGGAGCGTGTGTAACCAGGCAGGCTGGGCAGAGAGGTCCAGCGCTGGCTCTGTGGGTGGTAGGCATCAGCGAACGGCAGCTTCAAGAGACCTTTGCGGTCACAACCTCCGATGACCACGATCACTTCAGCAAGATCCATGAATCTGATGTGGGGATAAACCCAATGCCCATTGATCCACACCCTAATTGTGACCCTTTCTCACCCTCTTGCTGACTACAGTATAGCATCTTGTTGCTCCTCCACCACCTCTGCCCTTCCACACCTCCCTGCCCAGCCACCCCCAACTCTGCCACTTCCAGCTTTCCCTCTGATTACTTATAAGGTCATTAATTCTTACTCCATCCTATGTACCTCTAAGATGCAAAAAAAAAAAAAAAAAAAAGAATTTTTAAAGAAGGTCTTGTCTAGAAAAATCACCCCGTTTAATCCTTATGAGCATTCTATTAGGTCATATTATCCTTTTACAGAGGTGAAAATCGAGGCTCCCAGATTATGGCTTGCCCAGAATCATACCTAGGCCTTTTCCGCTTTTTAGTTCTCATGAGCAAGCCCTTTATCACAAAGATACATGCCCCACTCCCCTTTTGTTGTTAATTTTCATTTTGGGACACGATTTTGTTAAATCAACCAGCCTGTCATGAACTTTTTGATCCTCCTGCCTCAGCCTTCCCACTAGCTGGGATTACAGATGTGTGCCACCCCACTTGGCCATGTTGTTCTATCTGACGAATCAAACATTTTCATGGCATTTTTCTGACTTCCATCACCAATTGCTAATTCTGCTACATCTCTTCTATACCCTTTGCCGAAAGCTATCCCTTAATTAGTAATTCCTTCGAACATTACCCACACCCTCCAGGTTTCTGACCTCACCAGATTTTCTAAACCTTTTACCCAGCAGTTTCCTAGTTTCTTCAATAAGTTGTATAGTTTTTGCCTCAGTCCTGTGCTTAGTGTCAGAGATAAGTGGTTAAAACAGTTTCTCCACTGTTTTGTGTCTCTGTGGCCTGATGACCTATTTGGACTATTCCACCCACGTCTGCAGTCTCTAGTTCAGGGGAGGAATAGTTGCCTCATTTCTCCCCAACACCCCTTGCAAATTTTATCCCTTACTGGTCTGTGAGCGCCCACACAACACGTGTATCCAAATCACTTGCTCCAGCACCTGTGTAGAGTAAGCACTCAAATTATATTTAACAGCGAGAGGGGCCCTGCGCCAGGTGCGGAATCTCTCCAGGGCAGGAAGGTCTCCCAGGACCAAGTGTAGAGGACACTGAACAGATGACTTCATTCTAGAAGCGCGGCTAAACGAATTAAGGGATGGTGATGGGGTGGGTGGGTGATGAGGAACTGTAGGGCTGGTAGAGGCAGCTGTACCTCCGTGGCCGGGCCCGTACTGCGCTGGCCTCTCTGCCCAGGATGAAGCAGGCGCGGGCCTCGAGCAGCAGGGGACGGCACTCGCCACAGGCCTGCAGCAGCTCGTCGGCCTCCACCTTCTCCAGGAAGTAGGCTGGTGCCAGCAGGGGCAGGCGCACGTGCTCCAGCAGGCGCCTCAGCTGCCCGCGGCGGGCCGGCGCGTCGTGGCGCACCCAGCGCATGGCCGCTTCGAACACGGCCTCCTCCCGCGCCACGCCCAGGGCGGGGTCAGCCAGCAGCGCCGCCACCTCCTCCGGGGCCAGCTCCAGAAAGTCAGCGTGGCGCGCCACCTCGGCGAAGGCCTGGCGCAGCACTCGGCCGCAGCGCTCGGCCAGCGAGGCGAGCGAGAAGGCGGCGGCCACGCGCCGCAGCGCCAGGCTGTTGGCGACGCGCAGCCGGCCCTCGAGGAAGCGCGCGCAGACGCCGCGCAGGCCCGCCACGCCCAGCCGCTCGGCCAGCGCCAGCACGGCGGCCGCCTCGTCCTCGGCGCGCAGTCGCACGCCCGCGCCGTAGACGTAGTCGAGCACCACGGCGAGCGCCGCCGCGGCTGCAGTCCCGCTTGGATCGGTGCCGGGCGTCTCGGGCGCCACTGTCACCACTGGCGGCCCGGTCAGCTCGCGCTCGGGCCGGCTCGCGGCGAACAGGCTGCGGAAGTAGGCGCTGCCCGCGCTCAGCGCAGCGCGGTGGCACGGGAAGTCGCGGCCGCCGGCGCGCAGCACCACGTCGGTGAGGGTGCCGCTCCGCCGGTAAGCGTTGAGGGTCTGCAGGACGCGCTGTGCGTGGCAGGACGCCGCGCACGGTGCCTCGCAGCCTGGCTCCGGCTCCTCCGGTTCCGGGGCGTCCCACATCCTGCCAGGTAGAGAACACAAATAGCGCCGGGAGATCCACCTAACGGGGCCGGTTTAGGGGACCGGAGGCGTAGCTCCTGGCACACCTCTCCCTGTGTTCCCTGTTTAGTTTGCGTTCGCATTCATTCACCTACTGTTCCTTCCATCTGTCCATCCAGTAGCTTTTTGCTGTGATCTAGCGCGTGCCTTATCTGTACTACCTTCCTTCCCAATTACCTACTTCAGTTATATTGGTTTTTTCCTTAGGCTTGCTAAGCTATTCTTAATGCATCTCTGCAAGGGACAGATGGTAGGCTCTCAAATAGGGTAATTTGAGGAGAGTCTAACAAAGGCATGGTTTACTACAGCTTAGGCAATATTTAGGGACTCCTAATAGCGCAGAGTCACATGGGTCAACCACAGAGAGTGTTTACCTCAAAGCTCTGAGCAGGAAGACAGGGAGATTACTGGAGCCTGTACAAAATCCCAGTATAGGGAGGGTCCAGTGTGTCATGCATGCATGTAATAATTACTTCCTCTCTATTCTGTCTTCTTCAGATCTCCTTTACTTCTTCCCATTATTAACCCCGATTCTGTTCTAAAATACTGTATTCTGTTCATCTGTCCTCTCCATACCATGCTATAGTAAGTGCTCAATACCTATTCAAGGTCGAGTGAATATCAAATATTTATTGTGACTTACAGTATTTCTGTTCCATGCAGTGACCAAGACAAGCAGAGTCCCTAAGAGCTTCCCAGGGTTCACTGCCTGTCAGGGGTTTATGGAAGATTAGGGGAACTCATAAAAGGGGCAGTAAACCCAGCTGGAGGGGAATCAGGGAAGAGGTTCCTAAGAGGGGAGCTTCAAATAGAGAAGGATGAAGAGAATTAGCTAAGTGAAGGCAAGGACATGGAAGGAGAATGTTTCCTGCTCCAAGGAAGTGGAAAGAACCAACCTCTTAAGAATCAGTGAGGTTCTGATCCTCCCACTTGGCACTGTGTGGCTTCCTCTAGATAGGTCACTTCCCTCTTTCCTAGTCTTCTCTGAAGTAGAAACATAATGCCTCTCCCCCAGAGTTGTGAATCACATGAATGAAAAGTGTTAGGTAGGTAGCAGTACACGCTCAGTAAATGTTAGTTACTTTGTGTTTACTCCCACAAAAGGTAATATACTGCAGTGTGATTGTTGCTTTTGTTTATATAATTTGACCCTTACAACCCTGAGAAGTATCTTTAGTCTCTTTCTCTCTCTCTCTCTCTCTCTCTCTCTCTCTCTCTCTCTCTCTCTCTCTCACACACACACACACACACACACACACACTTCAGCTTTTGCTCTGTGGAAACAAGTACACAATGGGAAGCTGCCCTTCAGAAGTTTGCTGAGAGGATCAAAGGAAGTGGTGTTTGTAGAGCATTCCACACCATAAAGGGCTGTTCCAGTGATGGTTAGGATTAGGCCCTGATGAATCTGTAGCCTCTGTTTGCAGGATTCCGGGAACAGGGAGTTCTATGCAGCAGCTTACTCCAGGGCAACTCAGCTCAGCCCCTTGCTTCTCTCTCCATTCTGATACCAGCTTCTTAGCTCATTCGGATCTCTGGAAGTCAGATCCTGCCCAGTGTCAGCCTGGCTCTCACAACTTGTGAGTCATCCTGGGCAGCGGATTTCCTGTCTCAGCATCAGAATAAAAGAGCTTCTCAGTAGACAAGGAGGTCAACTAATTTTGCCCAAGTAGAGGAGTTGGGCCTTGAACCCAGCCATCTCCAGTCTCTGCATGCCTAGCCACTCTGCCACACTTGCCAGAGTGAAGCATGTCCCCAAGGAGCAGGCCGACCCAAGGAGGGAAGTGAGACAGGCCATCTTTGAACTCAGGCCAGCCTAGGACACAGCCACACTCAGAGCTGAGATGCAAGAGAGGAGATCTGATCAGCATAAAGGGGGACTTCTCCCACTAAGATGCGGCAGGGCAGGGTGGGACTTCTGTGGGGAAGAAGGGAGACCTCTCCTGGCAAGTGTACCTGTATTCATTCTAGTGCTGTCTACAACTCAAGGCATTTTGGACTGTGGACATGCAGGGATAAGGACATGAGACTCAGTTTCCTCCCTAGAGATTCCCAGTCTGGGGACTGAAGGTCACACAGTGCCAACATAGAAGGGAGGGGTTTCCCAGGTGGAACTGCATAAAACACACAGGCTCCCTAAAGCCCTCAAACCAGTGGTCATGATGCAGACTGAGATACCCAGCTTGTGAAAGTTGGCTTAACATGTCACCACCCGCTTCTCTCTTTCATCGGCACCCACATATTTAAACGCTCAGACTTTCGGACACCACACAGCCGCCGGCAGCCTGCATTCCAAGCCCTGCCCGCAAGTACCTGGCTCTTACCTGGCCACGCCCCCTCTCCGGGGCTCCCGCGCTGCCCCTCTGGGCGCTCGCTCGCAGGGACTGCTTCCCTCTGGTCGGTGCCTGCTGCCTGCGCCGCCCAGCCCGGATCTAACAATGTCCCTGCTGCTCATCCCAGACTCCCGCTAGGAGTCTGAGGAAGGACAAAGGGGCTGGACGCCAGGAGGAGGGGAGCAGAGGGAGGGGGAGGGGTGGACGCTGGGCTTTTGTTCCACTCTTGGACCAGTCTCTACGAGGAAGGGGCGGTAGTAAGCGTGGGATTCACTGTGTATGCAACTCTGCGGTCTCCTGGGCTTGGGATTGGGGATGACCTGGTGCTAGCCTTGTTCCTAAATGAAACACAGTTGTGTGGGGACTGTATCTGCCTTAGGTAGATGAGGTGGTTGTCAGCTTAACTGTTCCAGGATACCTACTTGTGAATTGCATGGGACACAGTGACTGTGTAGCACTGGGGTGGTGTGGACATGTGGTTGTGTGACTGTGCAGCTACAGATAGGGCCTAAAAGGTGACTGCCACAGTTATGGATTGAGGTTTCCTTCCTTCTGCCCCTGTTTGGCTGCTGTGTCTGTGTTCCTGCTTAACGACAGACATGTCATTTTGACACTTTGTGTAACCCTGTCCCTTTGTGTCTCTAGGTGTTCATTTTGTATCAGGGCTTCATGTCTCCATAGCTTGTGTATCCACGGGATCTACATGCATGTGTATATGACAGGTGTCTATGTATGCATGCAAACAGCAATGTGGCCTTTGTGTCTGAGGTGTGATATGCATGAGAGGTGAGTGTCCCATGGAAGGGTCATAGTGGGACAGGGTATGAGCAGAATGATTCAGGATCTGGAGGAAGGGGATTCTGTGGGCTGATGCTGGATCATTTGCTCCCTCTAGAAGCTGCCACAGGGCCTGGTATCCATGCATGGGTGAGAAATTTACCCTTATGGAAGAGACCAGTGCTTTGGAGAGGAGGTTGCCTTGCTAAGAGCCTGGTTGGCCTGGCTGTTCATCTTGTCATTTCAGCAGGGTGGGTAATGAAGACCTTGGTTGTGGTCATCACTTTGGCTTACTGAGATATTCAGAAGTAGGTGGGTACAAGCCACATGCTATGTGGAGTCACCCTCATGGAGGCCAAATATGGTAGGAGCCTGCCCTGGCCAAGCTTAGGCACAGTCAGAGTTTGTAGGAGCTATTGGGAGGGCTCACTGTGATCTTGGCTGGATGTGTGTCCTGAGGTCTGGCTACTCTGTCCCACAAGCCCTGCTGCAGGAAATGAACACTTACACACCCAAAAAGTTTTCTGTGTAGTTGGCTTGTTAAAGGATATGAGAGATTTGGGCACCTTCATATGTGCTCATGGGCGGGAGGGGCTGTGGAGTCATGGAGGGACCTGGAGGAGGTGGAAGGTGGGCTGAGCCAGTAGGTCTCATCCTCTGAGGACAGAGGGAAGTGTTTACTGGGGTGGAGGGTTTTTCTGTGAAGGGGGCAATGCAGACAGGGGAGTCTCAGAGGGCAGCAGGAAGGTGGGGGTTTTAGTAATCCCTCAGGTCATGGGAGAGGAGCATGAGTGGACCATGGGCTGCAAGTCAGTTGAGGATGGGGACAGGCTTGCCAAGGGTGACCAGGAGCCATGGATACCCTGGCTGGTGGGTCCAGGGGAGTTGGTTAGACTGAGAGGCACTGGCATGAATGGTCTGTCCTCTTCCTTGTGTTGGCTGCCAGAGGCTGGAAGGAAGGTCATTGGGCATTTCAGAAAGGGCAGTGCCTGCCCCCTGCCCATTCTGACCTAGCAGTTCTGAGCTTCAGCTGACCTCTGCTCCAGGAAGGGAAATGCTTGAGATGTTCAGTGGCTAGGGAAAATGTGTATGCCCTCAGCCCCAAGGGGCTGTCCTAGAGGTTAATGAGGGTGGGCCTGTAGAGGGGCCAACATTTGGAGGAGAGTCTTTTCCTTTCACCCAAGGTGTCAGGATTTCTAACACTTCAAGAATTCTATCAAGAGGACCCTGGTTTGGAGAAGGGACAGATCCTTCACTACCAGGGAACATGGTATTCAGCCTCCTGCTTTTTCCTTAGGACATGCCCAAGACACACAGACTCTTAGGGCAAAGTCAACCCTTCTGCCCTAGGAAGAGGCATCTCTGGGTTGTGGGTTTCTCTCTCCATAGGCAGGGGACTTCAAAATGCCTCTGGCTGTGAGGACCTGCTGGTCCTGTTCCTTAGTCCTGCATCAGATTCAGGAGCCTCCCTATCCATGGTACTGTTACTAGCTGGTTATGGAAGACATGCAGAGGCTGGAGTCAGAATCCAGGTAGGATCCTGGTTTTACCTTTTTAATGCTGTGTAGCCCTGAATAGTCACTTTACCTCTCCAAGAATGTCCTCTGCACCCCAGACTGTTATAGAACCTCTGGCATCCTGGCTGACACAGGGTAGAGCTGTGCCATCCAACTATTGTCCTATTCCTTTCTGAGAGTATTTTCTTCTCCAGTCATGGGGCCAGAACTAATCTCAAATGCAACATGTCTGTCCCCATCCTCCTGCTGACAATTCAGACAACACACATTAAGATGGCAGCTTTAATCAACCTGGTTGAGGCTCTCAAGCGCCGTCTACTGCAGGCCAACTTAGCCACATGCCCATGCTTGACTGTGCCCAGAACGTTTCCCAAGTGGCCCCATCCTGTGGCTGCTGATGTGGGAACCTGAGGTCTATCATTCTGTGGATCTCCAGGGGCCCAGGGCCACTTCTGCCCAGAGGCCTGCTCAATGTTTGGGTGTGACACAGAGCAGCCTGAGCCTACATTTTTGGCCATCTTCAGCTGCTCTTAGGGGACATGGCTCAAGTCCTCTGCTGGGGTAGGGGCCAGTGGTGGTGGGAGGCTGGTCGGGGAGGAGGTGTCTCCACCGTGGCCGCTGGCTTTCCTCCTGGGTTGAACCTCCTTGTGCTTTGAGACTGATATGGAAAGCAGAGCTGCCAGGGGCTGGGGCAAAGGCCCAGCCCAGGTCTTCAAGGGAGGATAAAACAGAGAAGTTTGCCTTATGGCACGGATAGCTGGGCAGACACATATGGGAAAGGGTGAGCATCCACATCTTCCACTGCCACAGGGGAGCTGGCATGGCCGAGTGACTCATCAGAGCTTCTAGGTGGAACTATGAGGGAGGGCCATGAGGACAAACCTGAGGACCAGGCTCTGCACTTCCCAGAAGGAGCCCCAGGCCTGCAGGGGCATTTGGGAAGCTGGAGTCCTGGCCCAGCTGGACCTCAGGAGAGGCGATTCCCTTCGAGGGAGGCCATGGCTAACAAGGGCCTGGAGCCCGCAAGGAGGCTGTGGAGCCAGCTCCCCGAGCACTCCAAGTGCAGACACTCTTCTGCCAGCCTCTTGGGTGCCCCAAGTTTCTACATTAGGTACAAGCTGGGGCCAGACAGGTCTTCGGCTAACGCCCACCCCGGTCCGTGAGAATCTTGGCTTGGCTGCTGCCCCCTCGGGGGCCCCCTGGGGTGGCAGTGCTGTTGGCGTATGTGTCGTAACTGCTGTCTGAACACATGGAGAACTCATCCGAGACCTCCACGCCATCGCTGATCTCTGTAGGCCAAATGGAAATAGAATGTGAGTTGGGAGAATGGGGTCATTGGGATGGCTGACAGGTGGGATGGGCAGTCTCCTGCAGGGCGCTGGGGACTGGTGTACCCACTGGCTGGCTGGCATGGAGCCTGGTATTCCAGGCCCTCTGTGGTCTCTGCTGAACCCTTTGCCTGACCGCTGTCTTGTCCCAGCCACAGAAAACCATCTGCACAGCTTGAGCGTGGCTCCCAGTGTTTACTCTCTTTAGGGCCTTTGCACATATTGGCCCCTCTCTTGGGAGTGAGCTCCCCATCAGCGCCTCCTTGGCCTCAAATCTGGTCATGTCTTCTCATCTGTAATGGCAGTTCCTGGAAGCCTCCTCTGAGTTCCCAGCCTGGGATGAGCCTCCCCCAGGCCACATCCATCAGGGAAACCTCTACATCCCTCCACTTAGGTCACATTCTGTGTGGGTGCTGTCCCCACTGAATGGAGCACCTTCAGGACATCTGTGCTCTCATGCTGGCAGTGTTGGGCTGGAGCAGGGGCTCAGGAAAGACCTGAGGAGTGGACCCAGCCTGTGGATGCTGTGTGATTCCAGGGCCCAAACGATGCTCTCTCACTGCCTCTGAGCACAACTGTCCCTCCTTTGCCAAGCCCACAGCGCGGCCATTACTCAGGCACCTCTCACCGTGCTCCACTTCCCAGCCATCCTTGCCCTCATCCTTCCGCACTGCCCCAGGGAGTTCTGACCACACTCTCAGCGCCCCACGGTGAGGGTTCTGGGACACCTATTTTCCATGCCCTCATCTCCACAGCTTGCTTCTGCATCAGAATGGGAATGCTGGCAGGGAATAGCAATGAGCAGGATGAAAATCATTATTTATGGGATCTGTATGTGACTGCGCAAAGGAGGGCGGATCTCCAACACAGATTTCTTTCCCACCTGCATGTCACCCTGACCCAGCAACCACAGCACTGACACCAAGCCACAGGATCTGAAGTTGACTGTATATGGAGGTGCATGTTTCTGTGTGCACCTGTGTCTCCCCATGTGTGGGTGTGTGTGAGAACCCATAGGGTTGTCGATTCCCCACCTGCACATACTGTGTGTGTCTGCCCTGGCCTGCTCACCTGAGAATATGAGCTTCTCCTTCATGATGCTGACATCCCGGCTGGTTCGGCGCACTGCAGCGCTCAGCATGATCTGCTCAGGATTGTAGCTCCGAATGCCACCCAAGCGCCACCTGCAGAAATGACCCCTGCAATCAGGTCCTTCCCCACGCACTCCTGGAGCAGGACCCTGGCCACTTCCAGAACCTCTCTGGATGTGGCCTGAGAGACCAGCAGGACTTATGTCCCACAGTATAAATGAGGAAACTGAGGCCCAGAGAGTGTCAGAATGGGGACTGGAACCTGAGTCTACTGATTCTCAGCTTGGGCTTTCCTGTCTCCTGCTTACCTCCAAAGCCCTAAATTCATAACCAGAAAAATGGCTTGGTTAGCTCTGTCTCAAGTGTCCCCAGTTTTGTACATGGCTGTCTTTGGATGGCACAAATCTGTGTGTTTTTGTTTTTTTGAGACTGGGTCTTGCTATGAAGTTCAGGCTGACGAACTCACTATGTAGCCCAAGCTGGCTTCGAACTCATGGCAATCCTTTTGCATCAGCCTCCCGAGTGCTGGGATTACAGGTGTATGCCACCATGCCTGGCCAGATGGCACAAATCTGGAGGAGGAAGGAGCTCAGCAGCAGGACTCAAATGGCTTGCACGGGGGTATGCCCAATCTTGGAAGTCCTCACTGATACTCCTGTAGACTCACCATCATGACAGGCTGGGCAAAGCCAAAGGGGAACCCCAGAGGGGAAGGGAAGGGAAGCAGGCAAAGGCAGGTGGCAGTGGGGCTGTGCCCAGAAATGAGCCTCACAAGTGCACGAGGCAAGGGTGTTAGAGTGACTTTGAGGTGAGACTGTCTGCTTCTCTATTCTAGCAACCTTAATAGGGTAGGATGGATGAAGCATTAATTCTCCTGTTGTCGGAGAAGGCAGCAGGAAGGGGGATAAAATGAATCAGCATAGTCCAGGAGATGGGCATGCACAGGGCATATGGATCAGGACAAAGCAGTGAGGCTTCAGATTCCCAGCTTGGGCACTGATTTTGCAGTAGTTCTGCTTTCAAACTAGCCCCAAATCCCTGGCCTCTGGATTTAGCTTTTTCCTAGGGCCAAGGTAGAAAGTTGATGGTCGTTCCCCCACCCCTGTCCCACCAAGGGTAACAAATGGGCACCTTGGAACCACTCCCACCCTGGCCAGGACTGAACCCTGCTTAGGTATGTGGAGGGAGGCCAGATTCCAGGGAATCAAATGTGAGTTTCTAGATGGGATCAGAATAGCAGAAATGGACAGATGGATGGACAGAACAGACAGACAAGGAAAAAGCAGGATGCTGAGATGAAGCCCCTATGTCCTGGCTGGGCTGGCTGCCCTGCAAATCCTTGAGAGTAGGGATCCAGCCTCCTAGTCATCACCTGGCCCCGGCACCAACCTCAGTGCCTGCCATGCTGCACGTGCTGGACATGTATTTGTTGAGTGAATAAATGTAAGAATAAGGCCTGCAGGGAAATGATCCCCCTACTTGTCTCCCAGGTCTCCTCCTCCAAAGGGCTGCTCCTGATCCTCAGCAGGCAGCCCTGGTTGTATCTGGTGGGCCCAATACCACAGGCAGCACTTAGAGATGTCTGCCAACTCTGTGGATGTAAGGACCGATGGCTAAATGTCCCTTCATTAGGCTCATCCAGTCACTGGAAAGCAGGTTCTCTTGCCACTAGTTGGCCAGTGAAGCTGCTGAACCCAGGAGGGCTTAATTAAGGCACTTGACCAATGGGGACTTGGGTCTGAGAGCTAAGTCTCATCTAGAGAAATTAACACTGAAACCCAGCTGGAAGGTGTCAGGCCAGGCACATCCGGGACAGGAAGCCACTGTCTTCCCTAAAGGATGGGGAAAAGGATGTGGATGGTTGGGGGTGGGAATCAGGGACAAAAATAGAAAGAAATGAAGAAGTGGGAGAGACACAGAAAGATAGTATGGATGATGGGAGAGGAAACAAAGTCCAGAGAGGCAGAACTCAACAGAGGGAGAGAGAGTGTGCGTGTGAGCCAGAAACTTGGAGACTGCTCTGTGCAGGTGGGGAACGCCCCCTTGAGTGCTGGACTTGGGGACTGGGTGGCTCAGCCAGGGTCCTTCCTGAGGGAGGCACTGGCGCTGAGAGGCCAGGCCAGGGACCTGTCAAGGAAATGCTGGTGCTCACCTGCGGAAACTGCAGTGGGAACAAAATAGAGAATGGCAGCAAAATGGAAAGAGCAGAGAGGAGGACTGAAGGGGAGAGGGAGGAGTACAGACCTTCAGGCAAGGGGGCTTTCGGCGAGGGTGACCCAGCACAGGGCTTGGTGCACAGCAGGTTTTCAGACAGAACTGGAGAAGGGATGGTGAGAGGGGAGAAAGAGGAACAGGAGGAGGAGGAGAAGGACCACACCAGAATTACCTGATCAAGTGATAGCTGTGAGATGCCAGAGTGCAGCAGAAAGAGGGAGGGGAGAGAGGGACATGCGCCGGGTCAGAGTGGGATGGGACAGAGAGAGAACGTCAGTCAAGAATCAAACCCCCGCCCCTCAGTCCCTGGTGGGTGGGGCCTTAGGCTGGCCCCAAACCCTCCCCTGAACCACCCTCCCACCCTGCCACCACATCCCAGCTGCTGCGCTGAGGGGTGGGGAAAACTTTAGCCTGGCACAAGGAAAGCTAAGTGCTGCCTGGAGCCTCTTCCCACAGAAGGGCCAGAATTTGCCAGGGTCCACACAGAATGTAGGACCAGAGCTTGGCTCTGGGCTTCCAGCTGGGTGCTCACTCCAGAAGCATGTGGCTGAGGGAGGAGGGCCTAGGGACCCTGGACGCCTTCCTTCTGGCCTCCTTAGGCCTTCTTCTGGCCAAGAGCTCAGGGCTCAGAGGAAGGTTTGCCCCGCTGGAGTGGGGACCTGGCTTGCCAAGGGTGGGGAGAACTATGGAAGTGTCAGGGCTTACTCACTTCTGGAACACGAAGATGCCAACGATGAGGGTGAAGGAGATCAGGTCGGCAGTTACCCACATGAGACAGTACTCGTCTGGGGGCTGTGGACAGATGGCCCCAAGGCCAGCTTCCAGTCATGGTCCATCCAGGTAGAGGGTCCATGGGCTGGAGGACCCCACGTGACCATCAAGAAAGGGGAGGAGAGGGTCTGGAGGCTCGAGGGCATAAGATTTTACCTTGCAGGACTGAGCTCAGGGCACTGTGGGCCTAGGAGTGGGGTCTGTGTGTGTGTGCACACGCGTGTACATGCATACTCAGAGTGGAAGTGTTAAGCCTGGAGGGTTTATGTGCTTAAGGGAGCGCCAAGCAAGAGGTGAATGATGAAACATGGGTGCTATATCTGAATGTGAGGGCGTGACATGACTAGCAGGTGGGTGTGTGACTCTGTGAAGAGCTGCATGTGGCATCTATGTGGGGAAGTACATGTCAATGCACAGTGACCCCAGCGCTTGGTGCCTCCCAGTGGACACAGAGGATGGGGAGGGCAAAACCCCATGTTCAGCCGCCAGCCTCCTGGGTCTCAGGCGGGCCTGGGTGGGAGGAAGGGGCTCTTGTTGCTGTTGGTCTCCGCCCTGTGGTAGAATGCTCCTGCCCGCTTGTCACCACTGCCAGCAGGAGTGTTACTTTATGTCATCCTAGTGGACACTTGGGTGGTTTTTAAAGAATGACAGGCAGGCAAAGGCTGAACAGCTGGGTCTTTAAGACTCTGAAGAGGCAGTGACAGATTCCAGCAGCTGAAGCCCATGGCCCATGTGCCCACTCTTTTCTCTCAGAGACCCCTGACTTTGCCTCTCTCAAGTTCTCATTCCTGTCAGTCTTGCTCTGGTTCCTTAAGTGTGAACCTCTACTCTGGACTTGCTCTCCTCCTCCATGAAAGCATCCACAATGCACATCTGACTCCATGACACAGCTGACCTCAGCCACAGGAGTTCTCTGGCTGCCTTCCATGTCCTCAGGGATAAAAGGAGGCCCAGGGCTGCACAGGACTGGAACTCAGTCTGTCTGCAGGTGCCTGGTTGACCAATTCAAACATAGTTTGATTCTCTAAGCAGACTTTGACATTCCCTATCTTGTCCTGTTGTTATTATCCTCTTTTCCTTTAAAATCAAATATAAACATCCCCAAACCAAGAACTCCAAGCAGCTGTTTACTTCTCAAGGGCTCCTAAGGGATGTGTTCTTCCCTGTGGGTCAGGCCCAGGGGCCTTCCAGCACCTTAGTATGTATCCTAGAGGCTGTGAAGATCTTTGTGCCCCCAATCTGCACTTTCAGCATGTCCCCTGCCACCCCAGACCTCCCCAGGAAGCAGTGCACCACAGAGCTCACCAAGGGCTGGGGCAGCCATAGGCAGCTTTCTGCACTGTCCACTCTCCACCATCCCAGGTACACTCTGCCCTCAACAATCTCCAACTCACCATGATCCAGAGGGGGGAAGGCACCTGGGACAAGATGTGGGAGTTGTCAGAGGTGACAGATGGGACTCCAGTGCACCAAAGCAGGGAGAAGAGCCATGGTGCGTTGACAGTGTAGAGGTTCACACTCAGGTTCCAGGATGCATAGTCCCTGGGCAGGGGACAGAGGCTGGTTGGCCCTGGCTCTGGCTGCTCCCCAGCACAGGAAGCCAGGAAACTGCATTCCCTTCACAGTTTTCTGCCATCGTCACAATCATCTTTGGAGGAAGGACTCAGAGGGCCAGGCTCACAGGAAAAGCCAGCTGTACCCCAGCTTGCATCTCTCATCTTTGAATCATGCTCAAGGTGAATCCCCAGTATGCCCTGCCCTCTGCCTGTCTGCACAGGGGTGACAGGAGGCTCGCCCCCACCCTCCCTGCTCTGGGAGTTGGGGGGCGCTGGGCAGGCAGACACCTGAGCTCCTGGCTGGACACCTGAGTGTAGCGCAGGTTCAGCCGCTGGATGTGACCTCTACGCAGGTTGGCCACCGCCTCCTTGGAGCCTGCTGTCTGCTGGAAGCCGGGAGCCACCTTCCGCACGAAGGGCCTCTGCCTGTTAGGCAGCCACATGACCTGTAGGTGGGGTGGGTTTAGGTGTGTGTGAGTATATTTTAGGTTTCTCTTCTGCAAAACTGGTATGTGCAGTGTTAAAGGGGGTGGGGGCTTGCCCATTGGTGAACATTGACTACTTAGGTGATATCATTGTCACAGGACTGCTTGTCTTGGCCAGAGCTGTGGCAACGATTCAGGAAGCTTCCCTGTGGATAGTTGTCATAGGATGGGTGACCCTGGAAACCATTACTCTGCATGTGGCCACCAGCATCAAGATTGGTGTTGGGTCACCACTGTGGTCCAAAATCCTGCACCATGGTATATGTCTATACTGAGTAACTGGAGAAGGCAAACCTGCTTCTGCCCTTGAAAGTCTGAAAGGACTGTCTTATTCTTAATGGTTCTCACCATGACTGCATCAAGGAGGTGAGGGTCGTGCAACCCCTATTTGACAGAGTGGAAGCTGAAGTCTGGGAGTGGCCAGGTTTGTGTTGGAGCTGGCTCAAGCCAAGGCTCACCTGGTGCTGAGGGAAGCCAGAGCGCAGCAGGGTCTCCAGTGTGACATTAACAAAGCTGCTGCGAAAGGGATGGTCGCGGGGTGGTTCTCGCAGGTTGAGCAGCAGCGTGGTGTTGCCCTTAGCCAGCTCCAGCAGCTCATCCAGGCTACAGATGGATTGGTTCTGGGCCTCCCTGTGGTCGGAGGGTGATAGGGAGCTGGCCGTCCAGAAGGGATCCGTCTGGCAGAGACAGGGACACACATGCTGTGTCACCGGCCCTTTGGGGTCTTCACATGTCTTGCTGGCAATCAAGCATGGAGGCCTTGGGCTGCCAGTGTCCACTGGTATGTGTCAGGTGAATGGTTGTGGCCCTAGGTTGGGGACCTAGGTGCAACTGACTCTCACCTCTCTACCCCATACCTGCTTCCAGAGACAAGGACCCGCCTCCCAGACCCCAGCATGGTCCTCCATTAGCAGCAGGTCAGACCAGATAAGCCCCTCTCTCTCCTCACAGTTAATCCCAGCTGCTTTCCACCCGCCTTTGCTGGTGAGAGAGACAGTCCTGGAACAAGCAGTGAAGTCTGAAGTCTGCAGGCTGCAGTGGCAGAGCCCAAAGGAGGCCACTGACCAGCCTGCTGGAGCCCCCGAGCTGGTGGGCACCTGCCTCTCTCACTGCTTGGGGTCCCTGCCATGTTCTCCAGGCCCAGGCCCAGGTGCAGCCAGACCTTCAGGAACCACTGGCCAGCATTGAGCCTCTGCAGGACGGTCCAGTTGAGCATGGAGGCGGGCCTGCGGGCGAGCTCCGGGAACGCCTGTTCCACGTTGGTGGTTCGTCGCAGGGTAGCATCATGCATGAGGAAAGGCACGCCATCCAGGCTGCGGGGAGGAGCTGCCATCACCACCCAGCCAGGGCTCTCACCTGCCCACCCCTTCCATACTCCTCCCACTTCTGCAGGCCCAGGGCAGCCTACCTCCCCCTGGGCTTCAGGCTCCTCATCTGCAGGGGGCTCTTTGTTGGTGTAAGGATGGCAAAAGGGAGGAATGGGAAAAGGCTGGGCCTGATCCTAGCCGCCTTGGAGGCTGGATGCCATCTTATTTGACAGTGGGGAAACTGAGGCTAGGGGAGGGAAGTATCTAGCTCAAGGTCCATGGCTAGTAAGTGGTGGAATCTGGCTGGGAACCTGATCTGTGTGATGCCGTAATGAAAATGGTGTAGATACAGGCCTCTGACAAGTTCTGCCCCTACTGCCACCCTTATCTATCCCGCCAGGGCTGCCAGACACTCTTATGGTGCCTTCTTGTGAAACAGTAAAAGACTCTCATTCCTTAGGGCATCTTACCACCACCCATTAGAAATTATCACACACACTAGTATGATACCTACATTGAGCACAGTGACCTTGCTTTATGCCCTTATTTTATGATGTGATGCCCTTATTTTGTGCACAGCCTGTGCAACTAACTATACATGGCGCCTCCGATTCTCCTTCCCAGAAGTAACCTCTGATAAGAGATTGGGGTGAATTCCTCCTGCCATCTATACTAATTCAGATTTATAAATATACACCTAGGAAATGTGTTGTCCCTTTAGTGTGGTCTTTTAAAGTGTAACCGGCATCACAACTGTACTGCTCTGTAACTTGCTAATCTCACTCAGCCACATGGTTAAGCTCTATCCTGCAGAGACACATGGATCTAGTCTTCCTTCAAGTACTTCTGGGATGAGGCGACAGGTCCCCAGCATGAACCAAGAAAAGTCTGGTTTTGCCTCTATTTTATATCCTAGAGCAGTGAGGGCAAATCTTTTAGAGACCAAATGTCCAAGCCTCAATTTAAAACCCACTTATTTATCACAAGTGCCAACACTGCAACTAAACCTGAATACTGAGGTTTTAGTTTAGAGATAACAACTCTTGCATTAAAAGAAAAATACCATAATACAAACAGCCTAGTGTGGCATGGGTTCACCACCACTATCCTAGAGTGAGGCCCAAGATTCATCTGTGTGAAAGGGTACCTGCCCTGCTGTGGATGATCTGAACCTTTACTCTTCCACCTCCAAAGCTCCAGGATTGGAGGTTCCACTCACTGAGACCTAGGTCCTCCCCTACACCTACCTGATGGTGATGTCAGCCTGGATCCCATATAGCTTCTGCTCTAGGGCCTTCCGGAAGGACATCAGCGTGTGCTCTGGAGCCAGCTGGGGAGCAGGGGTGGGAGGAGAGGGCCAGCGGTCAATGCACATAGCCTCCCCAGCCAGGGGAAGGTTGTCCATGCTGGAAGGCTGGGTAGGCTTCATCCTAATCCCAGCTCCTCCATCAAGTAGCTGTGGCATCCTGGTTCCCCACTGAGCTTCTCTAAAGTTCAGTTTCCTCATCCACTAAATCATGTCTGCCTCATAGGTTTTAGGGGAAGGGGCAGGCAGGGGTGGTTAGCGTGGACAGATACAAATGTGTGACATAAGGCTAGCACTAATAAATGCTAACTATGATCATTATATCACCCTTGGTGCATCCCAGGATCAGAGCTAGACACTGGTAGCAGGAAGTCTTTGCATAGCCTGGTGGCTCTACGGAAGCCTTGGGCAGAGCTAAGTCCAGGAGCTCAGAGAGTTTCCCTGGGGTGATGAGAGCCCTTATCCACACAAACAGGACAGTACTCTTCCCACTGGAGGCCACTGGATTAAAAATCCCTAGTACAGTGCCTACACAGAGAAAGCAGTAAATGGCTCGTGAGTCAGAGGAACCTAGTTCAGTCTTGTCTCTGTGTTAACTAGCTTTGTAACCTGGGTGTTCTCTCCCTCCTGTGGACCTGATTGCCCACCTGCTCTTGGGGATTTGTGCTCACTGTTCCCCCAGTACAGTCGGTGGTCTGAGAATACTGCTATACTCCCTGCTGCCACTGGGGGCCAGCACCGAACTAGAGATTGGTTAAGACCAGGACTAAACGGGATGTGACAGCGAAAGGATGGGGTGGAAGGGGTACAAAGGCTGATCTCATTCCCACCTTCTCTCCCTCTGGCCATGCCGTTCCCCAACTCAGTACACCCCCTTCTCTGGGAACCAGGAAGCTAGATGAGAGCTAAGGGGTTTGAAGTTGACTGAGGAATAAACCACTCCCCACTGGGTCACCTGGTCTTAGTTTCTTCATCTGTGAAGAGGGCTCAGGTTATCCACTTGCTAGGTGAGAAAACAGGTGTCAGAGACCCCGTGCCAGAGCCTGGCACATAGTAAGGGTTCTATAACTTGAGTCCCTTTCTCTTTCCCTGGACCACAATAGCCTTGGGGATATGTCATCTGTCCCCCACTTCCAATGAGCAGTGTGAGATCTGGGTCCATAGAGAAGCGGGACTCCATCCCAGCCTCCCACATCTCCCTGACCAGCGACTCCTAAGAGGTGCCCATACCCCTTCCCATGGGAATGGCACCTGCAGAAGGCCACCTGGAAGCAGCATGGAAGGGGGTACAAAGACTCATGGGCAGAGCAAGTGTTTGGAAGGGGAATGTTTCTTTTTTAAAAGCTTCGCTACATTGCTAAGGTCTGCCTGGGTTAGGCGTTGGTCTCTAGAGCTGTGGAATCCTGGCCCTCCCTTGCCAGTTCCAGGGTTCCAGACAGGTCCTAGAAACATGTAGCAGTTCTGGGATGAATTCTATCAGAAAAAAAAACGTAGGGGGACTGAGAAAGCAAGAATTGCAAAATGTCGATAAATGTTGCAGATATACTGCATTTTTTATATGGTGCTTCATCATATAATATGCTGAATTCTCTTCACTCCTGTGTATGTTTGAAATTTTTCTACTAAAGAAAATAACCCTTGCAGGGCCCAAGTCCTTCTCCTTTCTGCTCTTTCTCCTGCTCTGGCACAGCATTTTTCCCCTGGCCTCCAGAGTAAGATGGGTTGCCCTGCCTACCTGGGAAGCCCTTCCTCTTAGTTCTTACAGTAGCCAGCAACATAGGGGTCCCCAAAACTCAGGCTCAGAGGGCACTGGTGACTCCCCAAGACATACAGGCATCATGTGGCAAAAGTGGACCCCAAATCCAGATTTCAGCTGGCTAACTCCAGAAGATGGAGTTTGATGGGAGTATACCAGGGCCCAGCTTAAGATGACAGGACTCTTTTATCTTATCTAGAAAATAATGTCCCCTCATGCAGTAGAGAAGGACCTACAGCCCCATCAGAAACATCCTCCCCCACACCCATTTGGTGCCAGAGATCAAACCCAGAGCCTCACAAATGCTAAATAAGCAAGCACTGAGCTCAAACATATCCTTTTAAAGCAATGTCTCTGTGTCACTCCTTGCCCTCCCTGAACTCTAGCACCTTGGAAATCCCAACAGATGCTGAACTCTCAGGAAGTCTCAGCATCCCCTGAGGGTGGGGACCTATGGAGAAGCAAGGATTTGAGGCTTTTGATGTACTCTGTAGGGGCGTCTCGCCTGTGCTGACTCTTGCTTCGCACAGTCTTTAGCAGGTACTCTTGCTCTTCCCATGGCACGGGATGAGGGAAATAGGCACAGGGAGGGTGGCACCTGTCTGTCCCTCCACAGTGATGAAAGCCTGGCCATCTCTGCCTAGGCAGCACAGCTCTGCAGCCTGTCCCCTCCGCCTCAGCTCTGTCTGAGCGGAACGCAGGGCACCGCGGTGTTAGAACGGGGTGAGCAGTTCCCCTGCTACTGATTGCCTCCTGCCACCAGTCACAGCCCCAGACCCCAGAGCCAGCAGCTGTCTTCTGGGCTTCTTACCCCAAGAGCTGGTGTTAGGCTGAAATCCTCCTGCATTTCCTTAGGACACCTATAGGGCTCTTTAGGATCTGGTCTCACACAGGCTTTGCAGGCCTTTGCACCAATCCATCTCACATACCTCCCCAAAGAGCTAACCATCTTTTTTCTTCTTCTTCTTCTTCTTTTTTTTTTTAAATAATAATATGTCATCCCCAGTTATCCACAGATTCCTCCCCCAGAATGGCAGATGCACCCATCCCAACCCTGTCTGTTAGGATCGTCAGGTGGCACTCACCATGGGCGCCCCACGGTGGCCGATGAGAGCGGGCTTTGGGCCCAGGTCCTTTTTCTCCATGATGCAGGGAGAGGAGATGGTGAGAGGGGCCAGATAGAGGGCAAAAACCACGGTGAAGAAGATGCACAGAATGGTCACCTGGGAGGCTGCAGACAGGGACTGTGAGCACCTCCTGTGATCCATTAGGCACCAACCAGGCCCAACCACAAGCATGAGATGGTCGGGTGGTCTGTACCACTCTTGCTAGGAAGGCAGACTCGTCTCCAGTTCACACACATGTGCATACACAGACATGAACACTCGGAGGAGGAGTCTAGTTCAAGACCAACAGAGGCTGCAAATTTCAGTGGCATCTGTGTCCACTCTGAGCCAGACCCCATCCTGAGCTCATTCCCCAAGCCACCCAGGTAAAGGCCCAGTGGAAGCAGGTCAAGCTGGCCTTGGTACAGGGGGAAGGAACAGCAGGCCCTACCCAGTGGTACTCACAGGACCGCTCTGCACGGGCGAACTGTCCTGCCACAATCCAGGAGAGCATCGTGACCGCGGCCAGGCCTCCCAAGTGTAGGAATGGTGATGTGCCCTGCAAAGGGGAGGAAGCAGGAAGGTCATGGGACTCCTATCTCTGCACAAATCAGATCACCAGCATACCTACAGTCCACCCCTACCCACAGGCAGGTAACTCATCTCCATGAGCTGAGGATGCTAGAAATCCAGTGACCCTGGGTTGTAGCAGATTCCCTGCCTCTCACATGCTGTGTGGCCCTGGACCCTTCTCGTCCCCTTTCTAGACCTTGGTGTGGAGAAGCAGGAGTAATAAAAGACACTGCTTGTTGCAAAGGTCCTGGGGATATGGTCTCCCCGCCTCCATCCCTACTCACCTGCAGGGAGATCAGCAGCACCTCCCACTCGTCCTCCCACAGCTGGGCCACTGCTGACATGGCCACCACTGTGGAGCCCAGGATGACCACCAGCCCAATCTAGAAGGGGGAAGCAGCAGAGAATGGGTCAGAGCAGATGTGAGGGGTACCCTTCCATCTGAGAGAGAGGACAAGATGGAGTCCAGGAGTTAGACACAGGGAGAGAGGGAGCAGGAAAGGTGGATGAAGCAGGGTAGAGGGAAGAAGGAAAGAGATGGGCATGGGCTAAAGGACAGCCAGGGACAGGAAGAGGACAGCCAGCCAGAGGCAGAGGGGCAGGCTGAACCTGGGAGGAAGGAATAGAGCTAAATAGAAGGAAAGGTAGAGAGAAGAGGCAAGGCTGGTCCCCGGGCCACCCAGCAGCACTTCCTGAAGAAGCAGGGGGTGAAGTAGGCAGGGCTCTGCCCTCTGGCCCTGTCTACAAGGCTCACCAACCCCAGCCTCCAGGTATGCAGCTTCCGATGTGTTATGGGGAGCTGCCTTCTGCAGCTCCTACATAAAACCAGGAGCACACCTCTGACAGAAGACCAGGAGGAATCTTCAGGGGGACAGATTTCTTTGGGGGCAGATGGCACCTGAAATCTCTAACTAAGTGAAACTATGCTCGGGTTTCCTACTATCCGGCTTCTAGCACTCTCCCCTTGGAGTCCTCGATCTGCCTACCTACCCTCCCACCCCTCCAGGCCTGTTCCCTCAGGCAAGCGCTCTCTACTCCAGCACCACAAAGCCCCTGCTCCTCAGAAGGCCCACCAAAGCCACACACAGGACCCTCTGGCTTCTCAGACTCATCCCCCAAGGCACTGTCAGCTGTTCCACCAGCAGGGTCCTCACACCCCCATCCCTTCCTACAAAACCTCTTCCCGGAAGCAGCATTCTGAGAGCCTCCGTCAACGAAGCAAGGAGCTGAGTAGACTTTCTAGATAGGAGGGCAGAGATGGAGCCTATCTTATCTGTCTCTGCTCCCCACTAGGCAGGGAAGCTGAATTCTTTCCTGGGATGAAGTTTGCCTTTGGAGACTTGCAGTGCAGCCCATTGGCATGGAAACGAGGGTCCCTTTAAGAAACAGTTATCAAGGCTGAGAAAAGTGAGGGCATGGGCTGTGACAAGGCAATGCAGGTGTGTGTGCCTGGGCTTGTGCAGGCACTTCAGGGTGCCATCAGGTGTATCCTCTTGACACTCTCATGAGGTCCTATCATCTTCATTTTACAGCCAGAAACTTGGGCCCTGCTTGCCGGGCCACATGGCTTAGAAGGGGCAGATCTAGAAATCAAAAGCCTCTGTCTGTCTTAAGAGTCAGGTCTCACTCAGGGAAGTGAGGAGTCTGGCAGGTTCCTCCCAATCCTGAGAAGCCCTTTCTCCTCCAGGCTAGGTCTCCTCCCACTTCCCTTCCAGGCATCTTCCCTCTGTGGCCAGCGAGACTGGACACCCCTGAGGGGTCACTTCTGAGTGCGTAACTGCCAGGGGAAATACTTGTAATAAAACCAATTCATCACAAACCTAATACAATTAAAATTTCATCACCTCCAAGTTTTATAGTTGCTGCAGTGGTAACCACAGTGCTCAGCGGCACCACTGAATGTTCAGCCTGGGATTTCCTTCCTCCGTTGTGTCCAGAAGCCACAGTGGTAGCACTGACTTGCGGCGATGTGCCCCTGTTGTTTCTTATATCTGACGGAGGAGGAAGAACCTTCCATAAAGCCTCAATTTCCCCCTCATTCCTGGCTCTGAATGTCTCCTGGAAGCTCACTTAGGTTGGGAAGGGGTATATTTCTGGGAGATAGGAGCTTTGCGTGACTGGGGTATAGTAGGAATGTCCCCAGCAGGGATCTCAGACCCACCCACAGCCCTAGGCCCAGCCTAGAGGGCTCCCTCCCCCCAACCCCCAACCCCACCCCTTACTCTGAGCCTTTCCATCCCTAGTTCCTCCGGACTCAAGGAAACCAGGGACTTAAAATACAGGTCGTGATTACAATAGACCAAAAATCTGCAGTTTTGGGGCAGGGGATATAGCTCAGTGGCATAGCACCTGCCTCCTAAGCATGAGATTGTGAGTTTGATACTCAGTACCACTCTCTGTCCCCGCTGAAAGCAAAACATCAACAAAAACTGCAGTCTTCAAAGCAACATGATACTGGTATGAGACCAGAGAGATAAACGAGTCAGTAAAAAGTTTAGAAATAGCTCTGAATATATTAAAATATATAGTATGTGATCAAAGTGGCATGTCTGGAAAGGCTGGCTTACTCAGTGGAGACATCTGGGAACACTGGGAGGTTGTCTACAAGCAAGAAAGAAAGATCACACCATACCCCAAAATACCTCCTAAGAAAGATAAAAAATTTCAACGCTAAAAAAGTAAAAACATATAATTACCAAGTAATGCCATAGAGAAATTTTATATAAACAGAGTGGAAAAGACTTTTCCAGGTTTGATTTAAAAAAAAAACAAAAACAAAACAGGGGCCATTAAAAGAGGTGACAGATTCAAGTTCTTAGTAATTTGTTAAAATCCCTATGGCACAAATACAATAAGCAAAGTCAAAAGATGAATGACAAAAAAATTGTCTTCATTTCATCAGCCAAAAGGCCCATTTCCAGATCTATAAAGAGTGCCTGCAAATTAATAAGCAAAAAAAGCAAATCCCACAGCAAAAAGGGCAAAAGGTATGAAGAGACAGTTGCTAGCAAAGAAAATACAAATGACTCAATCCTATGCCAAATGCCAAATGTAACTCATCATGAGGGAAATGCAAATTAAAAATATAGTGAGGAATTACTGCCAAAGGTGAAGAAATCAGCTGGTGTCGTAGGGATGGGGAAGTTCTTATAAGGCATGACTACACATTGCCAAGGGAGCACGCCTTGGTGGCAGTTGACAAAGAAGCCATTTGGCAAGATCAAAATGGTAAAAGTATGCGTTCTTTATTCAGAAACACCCCTCCAAGGTCTCTGCTGCACTGCTTTGGTGAAGGACTGAAAGCAACTGGACTGTTGACTGAGGTTATCCACAGGGCACTAGCTGGACTCCTCAGGACCTAGGGCCTGTGCAGAGCAGGGAGCAGGAGTTAGTGGTAGCATCTGTGTGGTGCTCTCAGTATAGCCAAGGAGGAGAGGCCTAAAGCATTTGCTAAGAAGGCAGGGCACAGGGTGGGCTGGGCTGTTGCTGTTTAAAGAGCAAGGAAATGTTTTATGTATATTTTCTGAATAGGCTTCCAGATAATAGGGGGGTTTTGTGCATACTTCTTTTCTGTCTTTTGAGTTTTGAACCATACCAGCATATTACATGGTCAAAAATGAATTAAACAAACAAAAGAATAAAGATTCCTTCGAATCCTAGAATACAGTGACAGAAGTTTGGAAACAGAATTGAACTACAGAACTTCCAAGTCCTTAGTGATATATCCACGGAGGCCTAGACAGCCTTCCCTCCTGCTGTGGTCAGCTTTTCCACTGAGATCTCCAGGAGGTGCCAGAGCAGAGGAAAGCATGCCTGGCCCCCAAGAGCTGGCAGTGGGGAGAGGAAGGGATGTGACTCCCTGCATGGATCCACCAGCCCCAGCTGGCTCAGTGGCTCTATAGGCCCCTCCACTAGGATCAAGCACACGTGACCTGGCCTGCTGAGAGCTGAGCATGGTCCCAGGAGGTGACCATAGCATGTCATGTGCTGCTAGTCCCACCTAGAGTACCATCTGGTGCAATTCTTTCAAGTGTTAGTTTTGCAACCAGAAAAAGAAAGTACCTCTCTGAGGGAAATGCGGAAGTCCCCAGGAGACCTCAAGGTAAAGTGACCAGCAGGAGAAAAGTGGGACAGGACCAGGGGCTGCTTGCTGCTCTTTACCTCCTGCAAACTTTAGTCACCTGGGTCTGGCTCCTGAGTTCCAGACCTATGACTCAAAGCCTGCCCTGGTCTGCTGTACCCCCGGCTGTTCATGGGCACCTCCTCTTTCACACAGTCCAGCCTGAGCTCACCAGTCCCTCTTCCTCTTCCTGATGCCTACCCCACTTCAGGCTGGAGTGAGCACTTTCCTTTGGAGTCATTCTGACCCCATCTCATGGGCTAATGATCATTTCTGAACATCTCTTCCCCTTACTAAATAGCACACCTATGCTGGGCCCAGCTTTGGAAATGGAGATGACTCAGCCCTCTGCCATGGCCCAGAGCTTTTGGGAGTGAGGGGCTGTTATGATCAGATTGGCACCATCTCTGTGCCCCTTACCAAGCAGAGCAGGCACTAGAAACCCACACTCGGCACCAACTGTGTGGTCAGGAATTGCCATGTGCAAAGCCTGCTGTGGACATGGGTCTGGCCCTGGGGAGGTGCTAGGACAGGAGAGTGTCGGGGCCAGTTCTAGCTTGCAAGGAGTACCAGACCAGAACAGGCTGGAGTTGGGGAGCCAGCTGGACATTAAAAACACAGATGTTCAGAAATGCCGCAGGGGAGGCTGCAGGGGCTGGGAGCCCGGGGAGAGAAGGTTGTGCAGACATAAGGGAGGAGTAACAAGGAAGGAGTCCACAGACAGAGTGAGTGCAAGAGCCATGGGCTAACAGCAGAGAAGAAGCAGGCACGCTGGGAGGGCTGCAGACGTCTCACACTGCGGAAGTGGAGGGCGATGCTTCCAGGACAGGAGCAGGGAGATCTTGGCCGAACAAGATAATGGGTAGAGAATGGGGGTGGTGGGGGGAGCCCAGGTCACCCTGGGAGCCATGGGAAGAGGCTTTAAGGAAATGATGTGACTGAATCAGGATTTTATAAAGAGCTCGCTGAAGAACAAAGAGGAAAGCGAGATGTGAGGCCCTAGTAGGCCAAGGCTATAAGATGAGTTGCGAACTGTGTCAGTTCACCATGTTTGTAGGCAGCTAGAATCCCAGACCTTTCCCTGACAAACTGGGAGACCTGGCACAAGTTACTTAACTTCTCTGTACCTCAGCTTTTGCAAAACAGGACGGTAACAGTGCCTATATCACATGGCCTCTGTGACAGGGACATGAGTGAACACAGGCCAAGTTGTGAAGACAGTGCCTAGTATACAGGAAGTGTGCAATGTGAGCCCCCAGGACAGTTACAGACAGGGTCCCAGGATCGGGCAGGATGACGAGTTCCAGCTCTTTCTCCACTGCATGGCTTCCAGCCCCAGCAGCATCCCTTACCTTGTGCAGCCAGTGCAGGTTCATCTGTTGCCCCACGACGATGTGACATAGTGCCAGCACCTGAGGAGGGGTCCCAGGGTGGCAGTCAGACCCCATGTGTGACCTGGCCTGATGCAGAACAGAGTCAGGAAGTCATGGGATGGGAATGCCCAGCTCAGTCTGGTCCAGCCCAGCCTAGGCCTGGCCTCCTTGTAGGTTTCCGGACTCCTCTGAGATCTGTCCCTATAGAGGTCACTGGACCTGCTGCACTTGGAATGTCCAGCTTCATTCATTGAGTGTTGGAATTCCAAAACAGATTTAATCCCTGGCCCCAGAGTCCCAGTCTAGAATGGGGCAGGGCTGAGTCTCCATGAGGAGACTATCAGGAGCAGAGCTCCCAGAAGAGGCAGTAGGCAGAGGGATGCAGGAGCTGGGAGGCCTCTTGCTGGGCTCGAGGAGGTTGCTGGGGAGACTGGCAAAACAGGTAACCTCCCACCTTGGAGGACCCAGGCCTAAAAGGTACACCAATGCCAGCTTCCTATTTAGGCCAGAGCAGGACCCTCCAATAGCCTGTCATCGGCCAAGTCTCCCTCCCTGCAGGAGCAAGGCCACCTGACCCCTGGGACAGCCCCACATACCAGGAGGCCTGCAATGTATGTGAAGGCAGTGGCTGTGGTCACAAGAATGGGCACAGACCAGTCACTCCAGTAGCCCACGCGGTTGTAGAGGTACCTGCGGGAGAAGAAGGCCAGAGGTCACATCTCCCCCGAGGCCACTTTGCTAGCCCAGGAGCCTGGATGGTTTCAGCTTTCACACAGCTGCAGATAGGCAGACCACAGACTGGGCACAGGGCTGGTGCTTGGCCATCCCATAATGGCACTCAGCAGTCCTGCATCATCAATCCTGCCTATGCCAGGCAGACACTTGGGGTCCAAGAAGTTTCAAGAGAAAAACAACAATTCTACTCCTCAGAAGTAAATGCTACCAAGACCACACTGGCTTGTCTTCCCATGGGTCCCCCATGCCTATGGATCTGTGTGAACAACAAAGCGGAGACCCCACTGCACATGGGAGAGGGGGCAGGAGCATGGCTTTGGGTGAGACACTCACACTGGGCTTGGGTTCCCACTCTGCCTCTTACTGGCTTGCAGGGCCTTGTGGAGGTGACAGGATTCATCAGTTCCTAGATGCCCTTGGTCATGAGACTCATCTTGATTTCAGTGTGAAATGTGAAAACACAGGGTCTTGGGATAGATAAGATGTAACAATGTCCTAGTGTCCTCCTCTGTAGGACGGGGATAAAAAGAGAATGCCCTTCAGAGGGGCTTGAGAGGATGGGAGGGCTTAGGGCACAGGGTGCACACTCAAAAAGCTCTCAACACAAGTTTTTACTGATGTCAGTAAAAGTGCTGAGGAAATGTGACTTTTAAAAAACAGCCACGTGGTATATTGACTTCATGTACCTTATGCAATCAATTTCCTATTAATGGTACTTCAACGTTTCTATTCATTCTCTATTATGACAATGCAAAACTGAAAAATCTGTACATACCTTTTTATATTTCTGAGTATTCCCTTAGGCTAGATTCCCTATAAGCAGAGTTACAGAATTCCTATAAATGGAACTGAGTTCAAAGGGGACAAACTTTTGAAGGCTCCTGGCAGATACACTTTGCTGCTCTCCACAAAGAGAGAACCACTCATATCTCCAACTAGGAAGACTGAGGTGCAGAAGGGGCAGTGACTTGCTCAAGGTTGTGAAAGAATCTGAGCCAGCACTGGACCATGTCAGCCTGCTACCATCCTGGGCCTTGGCAAAGGCTGAGAGGGGACAGCAGGAGAACCCCATGGGGCATCTGCCTCCCGCCACCAACCCCACGCTGGCCCTCACAGTCAGAGTCCAGGGTCTGATCACTTAGTATTCTCTCATCTTACTGCATAGTTGAGAAAACCATAACCCACAAAGGAGCAAGACTTGTAACTACTCCTGAAAGATGCTCTGGTCCTGGTCCCAGTTGTCTCTTAAATGCAATTCCTTTAGCAAGGAGCCTTTAGGAAACCAACAGCCAGACACCCTCCCTGTCTTCCTCCACCCCACCCCCAATGACCTCCTGGGTCTTGCTCACATCTTTCTACGCGTGCACTAACCCTAGATGAAGGCCAGGGTAGGCCCTTCTGAACCCTGAGACTAAGCCCTTGAGAAACTGACGTGACAGGTCACAGAGCTCCAGCTCCAGGCATCCCTAGGTCCCCAGGCAGGCCTTTTCTTGCAGCCTCCCTGACAAGACAGGCACCTGTCCTCTGACGAGTCTCTCAGTGACAGGGAGCTCCCTCTGGGAGCATGGGGTAGCTGTGTGGACAACACGATACATTCAGCCAGGCTCAAGTCCCTGCCCCAGATCTGTCTGCATCTTATTGTGCGACTGTGTGAAAGCTATTCAGCCTCCCTGAGCTTTGTTCTTTTCAGATTGACCTCAACATGCATTTTTGGCCTTGATTGAACATATGGCCATGGATGAGTCCTGTCCCTTTTTGGGTCTCAATTTTCCCATCAGCAACATATTATCTTCCAGTTCAGCAGAACTATCCAAGGTTTGCCACTGAGAAACAGTAGGAATATTCCCATTACTCACAATAGTACCTGAGCTTTGAATACCTGCAGGAATGAATAATTGATTTACGGGAGTTAATGAAGACCAGAGGCCATCTCTGGGACTTGGCTGGGCTTCAGCTCATCTTGCTGGGTTGCTGTGGGGCAGGAGCAGAACAGCAGCACATCCTTTACTGTGCTTGTTAATGATGGCGGCACAGCCTGATGCTGTAGAAAATGGACACCTGACTTCATCTTCCATGGCCAGAGTCTTAGGGTTCCCACAGAGTCCCAGAACCATGCTCTATCAGAATCCGCGTCCTAGGAACCCCATACCCATCTATCATAGCCACTTTCCAGCTGGAGACCTGCTCTCCCAGGAAGCAGCCATCCCTCATGGGTGCAGCTCTGAGCCCTCCCATGTTCCTCATTCCACTTTCCCCTCAGAATGACCTGGTAAGGTCAGGGTATCCCATTTTATAGAGGAAAAGAGAGGATTAG
Source organism: Hydrochoerus hydrochaeris (assembly GCA_004027455.1). Lineage (NCBI taxonomy): Eukaryota > Metazoa > Chordata > Mammalia > Rodentia > Hydrochaeridae > Hydrochoerus > Hydrochoerus hydrochaeris. The sequence continues at coordinate 375,718 of PVLA01000644.1, forward strand.
AGCATACTAATGTAATTCTGATCAGCACAGAACAGGGAGAGCAGGTCTGGCTTCCAAGTTCTAACTGCTCCCACCTGGCTGTGTGACCTGGGGGCTCAGTCTCCAAAGCTGTCAAAGAAAGGGTTCCCACTAGCATGTATGGTCCTTCCCTTCATCCCATGATCTTTCACTATTTAATGAAAGGCAGGCAATGGAAAGGAAAGCGAAGAGACAATGCCCTCCTGTCCTAGGGACCTGCCTGGGAAAGCCCTGCTGTTGGACCTGAGCTGTCCACGAAGTGGCTGAATTGTCCCAGACCATGGCATCTGCCAGCCCTACCAGGAGGCCCAGGATTAGGAGTCACTCCTTTGCTAAGGCTTTGGTCTTTCTGGATCCTGGAGGTTTTTTGTTTGTTTTGACAGGGTCTTGCTATGTAGTCCAGACTGGCCTTGAACTTACAATGTAGCCAGGCTGGCCTCAAACTCGCAATGGTGTGTCACCATGGCCAGCTTTGGAGTTCTTGGATTTCTTGTCTACAAAGTAGGTGACAGGTCCCAGTCTTACTGAGTGCAGCCCCATCTCTCACTCCTCTTTTCCAAGGCGCAGCACTAGGGAGGTGCTCCTGCATCTCTTCAGTGCTTCTGCTCCTGCTTCTTCAGACCACAAGGCAGAATGAGTCACTTTGCAAACATTCAGGGACTCCAGGAGACCTAAGTCCCACAGGCCAAGCTCAGCCATCTTTTACGGCCCATTCCTAAATTGACTCCTTTGAGAAGTCCCCCAAACCCTGCAAGCAGGCGGGACAGAAACTCAGGGTGACCTTGCTCAGGCTGCAGAGAGAGATACTAGCAGAGTCCCACTGGCCAACCTGGGGAAGAGGCTAAAATGAGTCCCCACGTCTTATCCACTGGGTGCTGGAGAGCCCTGGCCCACTCACCAGTTGAATTCATCGTAGTCGTTATGGACATCCCACCAGAAGTACAGCCAGGTGAGTGTGAGGCCGAAGGTAAAGGTGAGCAGAAGGAACCAGAGACGCTCCCACTGGAAGAACAGAGGACCAGAGGAGTCAAGGTGGTCAGGGATGTCACCCAGGCCATTGCCAACCAGCCCCCTTCTCCCTCTTTGTCCCCAAACTTGCCAGACAGGATTACTGCCCTTTTTGTACTAACAAGGAACTAAGGTGCAGAATGGGGAAGTAACTTTTCCACCATCACAGAGACCAAGTTGCAAAACAGTGGGGGACCCAGAAATGAAATCAGGGGTCCACCCCAGAGATGTGCTTTTTTAGCTACAGCCCGAGGCCTTTTCAGTGTGTGTTAGTCCCTCCTGACAATGGTCTCCACCAGGATGGGGACTGAGCCTGCTTCAACTCCATTAGTGTTTATGACTGTGAGCAGGAAAGTGCAAGAAGAGGAGGAAAAGTTCTAGGCTGGCCTTGGACTCACAGCGATTTTCCTGCCTCAGCCTCCCAAGGGCTGGGATTACAGGGGTGCACCCCCACATCCAACTCATCCAATTCTTATTTGCTCCTAATAGTGTTGTTTCCTAGGGCTGGGGATTTACTCAGTGGCATAAGCACCTGCCTGGCAAGTCCCAGGTCATGAGTTTGATCCCCAGTACCAGAAAGAAAAAAAAAATAGTGTTGTTTCCTGCAGTCTACCAGGAAGGTTCTAGAGCAACTTTATTATCTGGGTCTCCCAACGAGTGAGCTGTGCTCCTGCAGTGATTCATTTCTGGTCATGCAATGACTGAGTGTGAACTCCCAATGGCCTAAGCTCCTTGGCAGACCTCAGGGCCCACTCTGATCTGGTTCAGCCCAACTTCTGCACCTGCAGCCCCCACCTGCACCATACCCGCAGCTCCAAACAGCTCCATCAAGCCTGGGCCTCTGCAGCACCGGCTGGCCCCTCAGGCAATTCCTCCTCCATGCAGAGGCCCCTCCTCCCAGAGGCCTTCCTGGGGTGAAACTCTTCTCTTCTTGCACCTCTCAGGCCTGGCACAGAGCCCACAGTTTCAGGACTAACTCTACAGGGCAATTTCCCTGCTCTACCCCACACACTGAAAGAGCTGGGCAGCTTCATATTCCCAGGAGGCACGGAAATCAAGAGCTGGTAATGACCTGGTGGGCGGGGATGTGCCCTTTCTCCTACTCTGGCATGAGTATGTCAAACCACGGATTTCATCACAGGCCACCCCTCTGGAGTGTGTGATCCTTCAGAGACAGAGGTACCATGCTGGATGGCCACCTGTCCATAAGGATGATTGTCTCAGCAGGTGTGGGGTCTCTGTTATCTGTCCAGAAGACAAGGTTGTGCGAGGGCTCAGGGAGGCAGAGACTTAACCCAGGATGAGGGGCTCCCAGACAAGTAGCCTGGAGGTCAAGAGGAATAAAGAATTTGCTGCAGGTTATATGAAGATGTCCTGTAGCAAGGTATGATACGGGACACAGGGGCAGTGCTGACAGGTGGCCAGGAAAAGGGCAGGTATCCCAGATGTGGGGAGGGCCCACAGCAGCCAGAAGTCCTGGGCTCCATGGGCCACTGTCCTCCCTTGGCCAGAGCCTCACAGTGGGGAAGGACAGTGCAAGAATGAGAGGTTCTGCTGGGTGTGGTGCTGCACCTCTGTAATCCCAGCATTCTGAAGGCTGAGGCAGAAAATCACCAAGAGTTTGAGGCCAGTCTGGGCTACATTGGGAGTTCAAGGCTGGCCTGAACTACACAGTGAGACTGTCTCAAAAAAAAAAAAAAAAAAGGAATGAATAAATGGTGGCACAGCCTGCTTCTGGCAACTACCAGGGTAACAAATTGGATTCACCAGATGGGTGAAACACCCAGGCATAACTGGGAAGGGACAAGGGCCTTCACAACAGGGAACCAGGAACTCCACATTCAGAATTTGGGCACGAGCTGGGGTTGGGGACCTAGGGATTAACATTTTGGGAGTTGGAAGCCAGAGGCCATAGGCCACATGGAACCTGTGCATGGGGGTGAGAGGGAGGGAGACAGTGGAGTTTATACCAAGAACAATCAGAGGAAGAGTCTGAATGGTGGGGCTGGAAGAAAGGGGAAGTTGAGGAACCATGGAGGGAATTGGCCTGCAAGCAGCTCCACTGATAAATAGGCTCCCAGTGGCATGCATGGTCCCGTCAGGGTTTATTACAGTAGCAAAAGGCCTGTGTCCACTCTACCCTCTCACCTGCTAACCTGGCCCTACTCCTGGGAAATGTGGCCTGGCCACCACATCAGAGGGATCACGGCTCACTGGCTTCCCCAACTCTCATGGTTAGCACAGTGCTAGCAGCAGCTTACTTAGGGTATGTGTGCTCAGCACCCCAAACTCAGGGTAAGATCACTATGTATGCCTAAGCAAGGTGTGTACTGTACCACACTGCACTAAGAAGTGTCACATCATGGTCACCATCCATGCACAGATTTATATAATAATGCCTGCAGATGGCACTCAAGTGGCAGGAGGAGCACTTTTTGTTCATTTGCAAAAGGCTCATCATGGGTGAATGGAGGTCACCAAATGGGAGAAAGGTGGGGGGGTCAGAAAGGTCACCAAGTGGGAGAAGAGTGGGGAGACTAGGAACCCTGATCAGAGGCAGCCCTGAACTGGCTCTCTTGAACTGGTCCTTGGCCTCTGGGACTCCAGAGGGCCATTCGAGGCCCAGCTTGGATTCACCTTTCTTTTTCTCAGGGCCCATCCCAGGCCAAACCTCTAGCTCCTCTTGGAAGCCTTTCTATCCCTCCACCCACAAAGACCCCTCCCTGAGTACCCTGCACTGACTCATGGTCCCAGCAACTTGACCTTCAAGTCCTACTCAGTTGTGGAGATGGAAAGAGAATGAACTCCAAAAACCTTGCTGTGTCACTACAGTAAATCATTTAGCTTCTGGGCCGTAGATTTCCTAGATATAGAGTGAGAAGAGTAACTCCTGGCCCTGAGAGATGCTGTTAAGTGAGCTGATGTGCTTTGCGGCATACAGTAGGTGTACAATGAAGGGCTAATCACTGGGCTGTGGACTCCTCTAGGGTAGGGATGCCTGAGATATTTCTGGGTCAGCATCATGCTGGGACACAAAGTGGTGCTGGAATGTGGTGTGAAGAACAGAGAAACAGGAAGGAATGGGTATGTGACTGTGATACAGGGATGCTTCAGGGCTACAAGTGGACAAGGCCATTGTTCAAGCCTGATTGTCCTTATGGTCAGGCCAGGGGTCCTAAGGAACCAACGGAAGGAAATTTCATGGCACCCAAACCTCCTTCCTTGCATAGCCCTGGCAGCTTCCAGAGAGCAGGATAAAGTCTGAGCCAGGCCTGGGGCTGTAGGTGCTGTCACTCGTGGGATTGAGTGGTTCTTGTGTGCATGCAGTGCCAGCTGGCAGCAGAAGGAGCATGCTGGAGGCTCCTGCACGAGGGGCTGACATAGGGAAAGCACTTGGGCCAGAAGAGGCCCTGGCTGTGGCTGGGTAGGGTACTGCATCCAGGAGATGAGGCTGAATGCTCAGAGCTGTGATGGAAAACCCCAGAGGCTACATCCTTCAGCTTCATGACCTCTGCTTCACCTCCTCCCCATTCCTGCCCTAACTGAGCCTCCACTCTAACTGAGCCAAGTTTACCACAGGTGGATGTTCCTCTCTCCTGCCTCCTGAAGATGGTCATACCCTCTCCTCACCCTTTCCTGCCTCTGTCCTGCCCTTCCCACCTCAGAGCTCTCTTATTAGCAGTGGGGATCACAGTCACAAAACAGGACTGCAGCTGCAAACCCCAACCCTATATAAGAAGTGTCCGCACTGCTGCCAGGGTGCCGATGCCCTGCTAGTGTGGCTGCCATTCACTACCTGCTCCTGCTCCCTCTAGTTTGTTGCCCCAGGCCAGGATGCACACAGCCACCTGCCATTCCTGGGGACCCTGCGGGGCGTGAAGCATATCCCCTAGGTCCTGAAACAGATGGTGGGGACTCAACTATGGGGTCAGGACAGCACCTGGGCAGGAGCATCACAAACTCTCAGAATCATAGTAACATCACAAACTCTCAGAATCATAGATACTTGGAATTAGAGCTGTCCCACTCAACTCCTGTCCCACTGCCTGTCACGCAGGCCAGAGACTTCAGTAGCTCTAGGGACAAAGTTCCCTCAAAAGGTAGCTGATACTCTACCACAAAGCTCTTCCAAGTTCCCCAGCTTGGTGGGCAGGTTGATCTGGAAGCTTAGCAACAGTGAGTTTGAATACCAGGCTGGCTACTGCTGAGTGACCTTGGGGAAAACATTTCTTCTCTGAGCCTGGCATCCTGCTCTTGGGATGGAGATGGCAGTACTGGCATGCTGTGCAGAGCACTAACTCACATCCATGTATCTAGCGTCGGCCAGGCAGGGGAATCACTCTTCTACCCTTCTTCCTTCTCAAGTGCATCTGAAGTCCAACTCCTCCCATAGCTGTCCCATAGCTAATTCTCTGACAGCACACAGAACAAATCCAGCCCAAAGAGCAGGCAACATGGGGTCAAATGGCTAGGGAGAAGAGCTGGGCCTTATTTAATCTGGGCTCTTCTCCCCACTGGCTGCATGGCTGTGGGCCAAGCACTCAACATGTAGACCTGGGCTTCCATTTTCTTCACAGGGATGACATCACCACCACCTCACAGTTGGGCTGCCAAGTTCAACTCGATTACAGATGTAAGCTGTGAGTCTCCAGATCCACCATCATTCCTGTAATTATCATTTGTGTCTGACAGCCCTTTAATTATGTGAAGACAGTGATCAAGTCTTCTCCCTCCCCTTTTTCTACATTAAACTTTTCTCTGGCTGCTGAGGACAGCAAACCTGATCACCTGCCCCCGGCCCAGGGTGGGTGGCATGGGCAGCCCAACACAGAGCTCAGGTCTAGTCCTGCAGGCTGTGACCCCAGGAGCTGGCACTGAGGAAGGAGGAAGGCCCTGATAGCTCCTCAGAGGCTGCACCTGGCTATGAGGTCAGGGTCTTGTACACACACTTCATAGCATGGGGTAGGGAACTCTCCATCTTGTCTTCCCCAGAGATCTGCACAGCAGGATATAATCTGAGGAAAGTGAGGCCCGGAGATTGGAAGTGACCAGCCCCAGGTCATCAAGGACAGACAGAATGGGTGCAGCCGGAATTCATAGCCGGTCTGCGTGCTTCCCCTATCTTCAACTGGCTCAAAGGAGCAAGGAGCAGGACATGTAATTATCCTTGTCTGCTCACAGAAGAAACAGGCTCAGAGGGTCAAGGTCTCATTGTGAGTGCCAGGCAGTTCTAGGGGCCACTAGAATTTTAGTCAGACAAGATTTCAGAAGGTTGCATCATCTTGCCTCATCCTCTAAAGGCCCAATAACAAATGGAGAAACTGAGATCCAAAGTAGGAGAATAGCCCAGAAACATGGACACAGGATTAGTCCATCAGCAAATTAATGCAGAAATGATAAGAGAAATTAGCAGACAATGTTGGGACATGTTGCCATCCATGGGCGAAAAATACAAGTAGATTCCGACCTCATACCCCATACCATAAATTCCAGTGTCCCTCCTCACATCCTCACGGTCATGCCTGTCTCTTCACACAGGTGCACTAAGCCCTTCTCCAACCCTGCTTGGCCTTGGCCACCTGGAGACACATCAAGCCTCCCTAAGCAACCCACAATATCTGAGTAGCAGACAGGTGACTTCAGTTCTGGAGATGAGTGGGAGTGGTGCAGGCAGGGGATGCGGAGGAGTGCAGAGGCCTGATGCTGCCTGTTGCGGGAGGAGGGAAGTATGGAGGCATCTGCAGCACAGCTGAAGGGATAAGGCTGGGCAGCCCCCATCTAGGCAGAGGTGGGGGGCCGGCAGTAGAGCAAGGCCGTTGTATTGTGAAACTGGCTTCTTTACCTAGGCTCTTACAAAGAGTTTCTCTATGTAAACATACTGACCTTTGTACATATAGTACGTATTTTCTAATTTTATCATTGGGATTAATTTTGCCATGCATTTTGAGTAAAAATTTAAATTGTCGTGTAGTTACATCTATCCTTCTTCCCTTCTTAAATTCGTTCTTTTTTTTTTTTTTTTTTTTTAATTTTTGAGACAGGATCTTGGTAAGTCACTAAGTTGCCCATGCCAGGCCTGTAACTGCAATCCTCCTGTCTCAGCCTCTGGAAGCACTGGAGTGATAGGCCTACACCACCAGGCCCAGTGCTTTTGGGTTTGTTTGCTTTTTTTTTTTGGCAGTACTGGGGATTGAACCCAGGGCCCTTACACTGAACTAGATCCCTAAGTCTTTTTATTTTTTTAATTTTGAGACAGAGTCATACTAAATTGCTAAGCTGCCCCCAGCTAGGCTTCAACTTTCAATCTTCCTGCCTCAGCCCCCCAGAGGGAGATTACAAGTGTGTACTACCACACTTGACTTCCTTCATCCGTTCTGACTTTGGTATTGGCTTTAAGGAAGGTGGCAAAATCAGAACTCACACAAGTGGAGTGAGTGCTTGGCCTCCTCCTCTGCCTTAGCTCTGTGGCTGCTTCCTCTGCCTCCAGAGCTGCATCTGCTTCCAGGTCAGGTGCATGGAGCAGGCCTTGAAAGCCTGATCTCTAAAGCACAAAAACTAGACTTTTTTTTTACTCTATACCATCCCAAGATGTTTGAAGCCTCTCAATAGATATATGCTTTCTAAGTACAGAAAATGTTTAAAAATAGTAAAAAAAAAAAAAAAAAACAAAACCTCCATCCATCTGGAATTTATTTTGGTGTGAGGTAAGAGGCAGAGCCTAATTTTACTTCTGCCATATGGATGCTTCAGTTATCCTTGCACCCATGACACTTGCAATACTGTCCCCATCAGTTTACCATGGTCAGTGCTCAGATGTTTGCAGCTTCCTTTTCAGGATTCCAGTCTGTGCCAAGGCGGCCCTTGCCCCGTGTGTGGGCTCTGCCTGGTGCCAGCCCCCAGTGCCTCCTTTGTGGTCCCAGCCCTGCTTTGGGGCTCCCAGAGCCCAGCTGTGCCCTTGGCACAGCCTGGCTGGGCAGAGACTGGCAGGAAGGTCTGAGAGGTGCTGACACAGGCAGTCTGCCACCTCCGGGCTGAATCTGAGACACTGCAACTCCAACTGTCAGCGGGACCCTTGCTCACCAAGTTCCAAATGGAGGAACCGATGTAAAAGAAAGGCCTAGGAAATGTGGGCTGGGAAGGGTGTGGAAGGGAGTGATGGGCAGGTCCTGGAAGGATTACCCTGGTCCTGATTTAGGAGATTTGGGGGAGGGGGTGGCCCAGGCAGGTTTGAGATATATTGTAGCATTAGGGCCAAGCCAGAAAAGGGATTATTAGAATCCCCACCCCAGCCAGCTCCTGGCAGCCTAAGAGGCTGGATTTATTTCTCTGGGCTACAGAATGCCCAGCAATTAGGCCTCTGTCTGCCCTTGCTCCTGCTGGGGTGCACTCAGAGCAGCTCATTAGGGAAGAGGATGAAACCAGGCGCAGCCTGGAGCTGCCTGTCTTCCCACCCATTCCTTGGGGAGACAAGCAAGGAAGAGCTAAGGGGCCATAGGAAGAACCATCCAGAACCCCTTGGTGGGTCTCTCCAGCTCCCAAGGTGGGGGCTGCAGGCCCTGTGGATGCTTGTGAATGCTCCCTAACTGACGCTCAAAGTCCACAACGAGCTGTCCCCCGGGTGTGCCAAGGCCATGCCAGGTGCTGTCAGTGCCATTCCAAGAAGAGTTAACTGGGATGTGGAGTTCCAAAGGCCAGCGACAGCCTGGCTTTATTGTAGCTACAAATTCTTCGCTGCCTGCGCTGCTGCTGCTGCTGCTGCTGCTAGTGGCTCCACAACCATCTCATGGCAAGAGGAAGATCACCTCCACCTTTCCTCTCTCAGCACCGCCCCCAGGCCAGACCTACATATTTCAGAAAGGGAAGTAAAGCCCACAGGCTCCACCCTCTCCCCAGTGGTTCTCTTTTTCCAAAGCACCTGAGAAAGCTGGTTAGGGAGGGCAAGTTTCTCCCCAAAGTTGGGACAATGCTCTTTTCTTATGTAAGACCAGGGACACATCCTTACCAGTTATCTCCTAGAGCACAGATTTCTGTCTCCCCTTACTAAGAAAGCAAGCTGAGACCCAGGCTCTGGGCTTGCCTGCGCTGCACACCAGCCCTGGGAAGGCAGGGCTTAGTTCAGGCTGCAGCTTTCTTGGCCAGCAGCACCCAGTTGCATCCGGCTGAATCCAGTCTCACCACTCAAAGGTGGCTTTATCACCAAGCCTGGCCCAATTCATAAGAACATCTACTCTTTTCTGCCCTATATCTCACTCACAAAGCTGGTAGGACAGAAAGTAAGGGGTTGACTGGGAAATTTATACCTCCCTGTCCAACCGCAAGCCCAATCCCAGCCCCAAGAGCAGCTGCCAGGTAGCTCCCATCAGCTGAGTCAGCGCTTCCTCTGCCAACTGCAGCCAGGGGCCCAGCATGCATCCATCTACACAACTATACATATGCCTGCCTTTCCCAGACCACCATACCAAGAGCTTGTGGGGCCCTGCCTCCCACTGTGGTGGGCTCCATGGCAGGCACCTGCTCTGACCAGCCACTCAGTCACTGTCAGCCTTCAATTGTGTGGCCTACTCAGCAAACCTGGCTGGGGGGCCTCAAAACACTTCTGAGTCTAGTGGAGACACAAACAACCCCAGTCCTGTGGCCAGCACAGGCCTGAGGAGTTGTGAGAGCCAGGGGAGAGGAAGGGCAAGGTGGGCTAGGGAAGGGCAAGGAAAGACAGATAGCCTGTTTTGGGTAGGGAGTCAGGGGCATGGCCCTCGAGGTGAGAGGCAGAGAGGAGAGAGGTGCAGTCCAGGCAGGGGGACTGGTGTGGGTGCTGGTGGGAAGGGTGCATTATCCTAGATGGAAGCAGCTTGGTGTAGCTAGCATGGAGAGGCAGTGGGGGGGGGTCTCTAAGGCAGGGACTCCCCCCTGATCCCATCATGGGAGGGAGGCGCAGGAGGGAAGGTGGTTTGCTCTGTCTGCCCTGTCCATTGTGCTGTGTGCTCTTCCAAGACAAGACACCAGTCACTCTTGGGCACAGCATGGGTTCCCAGCTCCAGGATGGCCTGTAATTCAGGCTGACGAGACTCCTTCCTCTCATCTACATCCCCAGCCAGTCTGTTGATTGTTGATTATAGCTTCTCGGAGTCTCTGCATCCCTCCCCTTGCCTACACTCTGGGTAACTCCCCACCTTGAGGCCTCATCCCCTCTCATTTGGCTCCCTGACCCTCCCCACTGCCACGCAGGGGCCCTCAGAGGACTCTCCACCGTATTATCACTGCTTCCTGCAAGTTCAAGTCTGACAGATGCCACAGCCAAGCTGAAGCCCAGCCTGCTCAGCACAACACCAGGGCTCAGCCCCCACCTCACCACCCCCCACACCTCCAGCACACCCATCCCCCTCCTTGAGCTTGGCCAACGGAGCTGAATTACTTCCAGTTCCCAACACAAGCCATTCCCACATACACAGAGCTGCCCCTCCCTGCACACTTCCCACTCCTGTGAGATGGGGTTCACTCTTAATTCATAAGCTTCCCCTGGGTGATCACCCTGCATATATCAGTTCCTGTCTGTACCCCAGCAGCCTGGGAGCAAAAACTAGGTCGGAGACACCTGTGACCCCTGAGCAGGTGCCAGGAGAGACTTGTTGATTACCAAAGTAACCAGAGCATCACAGACAAGACCATTTGACACGAGACAGAAGACAGCACACAGGCTGGGGGTACAAACAGAGGTAGTGCAGGCTGTACCTTCACCCCCTCTTGGGTTGAATAAATCACTCTTTTTAGAGGCCCATCTGTAAGATGTAGAGGCTTAGAAGAAGCTCAATTAAGCTTGTAGCAGCCTTGGAAAGACGAATGTACCAAACAAAAGAAAGCAAGGAGTCTGCTGCTTCAGTGCCTCTGGCTGGGAAGTTCCTCCAGGCATCTAACCTCTATCCCTCCCTCCACTCGGAAGCTGGTTTGACACTGTGCTGCCTCCCGCAGACACAGTCTTCAGGGGGCCCTGTGGGGACATCCTAAGAACAGCCTTCTGTCCTATCAAGGCCTTAATTGGCAGTATTAGAGTAATGAGTCACAGACATCAACCAATTAATTATCTGCAGTTATAAAAAGCCTCTCTTCCTCTTGCTTGCTGTGGAGTGAGCCATCCTCCGGCTGCTGGCTCCCCACTCTCTCAGCACAGGGGCAGAAGAAGAGGTCACCTTACCTCTCTCCCCAGTTTATGGTCTCCAGAGGGGTCCGGCGTGCCTTCTGGGAGGAGTGGTGCTGCGAGTCAAGGATGTCAAGGCCCAGAGGAGGTGGCAGTGTTTGCAGCATGAAGGAGAGGGGCCTGGGGGAAGGGGCACCTTCCGAGCTCTGCTCCTTTCCTGGCTCCCCAGGGTCCACTTTGGGCCCCCAAATTGGATCCTACCCAGGGTCCTGCTGAGGGACCCGGCCTGACATCCCAGAGTGTCTCTACTGTGCCCCAGTACTCTTGCTCCTTCTCTGTAAAGCAACTTCCCGAGCTCCCTCCCAGTGCCAAGTTCCTCCCCTTCAGCCAGGTCTCACTCGCTCACACCATCTTCCACAGCACACCCAGCTCTCCCAGCCTCCATGCTCCGGAGGCTCCAGCTACAGATGTGTCAGGACTGCCCAAGCATCGTGGGCAGCGACTCTGAGCCTGGATTTCTCCATTCAGGAAGTGGGCACACAAACCCAGCCCAGAGCAATTCCTGCACTCCGTGCACGCTCGGTTACCTACTTCCACTGCATCCCCCGGCCTCTGTGACTCGACATACTCCTCGGCCCAATTCCACAGGCGAGGGCCAGAGAGGTGGGGACACAGGGGGCAAGGTAGCCACAAGGAGAGACCAAGGTGGCCTCTCCCTACCAGGACTCCCCAGCTCACAGTGGCCTCTGTCTGCTCAGCAGGAGTCATGGAGCCCCCACTCCGTCACTCTATCCTTGAGACATGGGCGGCTGTTTGCTGTTCCCTTCTCTGTGCCTGGCCACAGAGTCTAGCCACACCGCTCCTGTCCTGGCCCAGCTGTGGCAGGGGGAAGGGAGAGAAGAGAAAGGAGCAAGTGAGGGGAGGAGGAGGGTGTGCCGAGGATGCTCGTCCTCAGCTGTGCGCTGGGTCGGCTGAGGTGAGCTCAGCCCCATCTGCAGAGGAGGCGCCACGCTCTCCTTCCCAGCCTGCCTGGCTTCTGGCTCCCCTGATCCTGCAGCCTTGGCCCCATACTGGGCACCCCAGCCTCTGGAAGCCTGAGTCTGTTCCCAGTCACAGCCCACACACTTCCTCTACCCGCAGCCCTCAGCTGGCCACTGCCAGGACCTGTCTACCTCCACGGTCTCTGAAAGGCTGGCCTAGACCCACCAGGGAACATGCCAAGCATGACATGCACTTCCCTCTCTCAAGGGTCTCCCAGATGGTTGTAGGCTTGCTGCCTGGGTGCTCAGTCACCTTTCACCCCTCTGCCTCAGTTGCCTTCCCATCCCCATCCATCCCAAAAGTGGTTGGACCCACAGCCCGGGGCTAATCTGTGCTCTGTACCTCATGACTCTGTGACCCTTTCCTAGTCACTGACCTTCCCTGGCTTCTGTCTCTCCATGGATGGTGGGCCTACTGGGCTGAGCAGCAACATATGTCAGCGTGGCACTGGTTCCTAGGACATACAGATGCCAATCACAGCCAGATTCCTGCCTGTCCAGATATAAGAGGGCCAGGCCAAGCAGGTATGCTGCCTGCCCCCAGGCCCTGGGCAGAAGCTGCAGTAAGGAAAAGTGGCCCCAGGATTCTTAAGTCATTAACTCAGCACACTGCCACTTCAGAGAAGCAGAAGCTAAGGCTCAGGCAGCTAGAATGACTCATCCTAATGGCTAGCCATGGCTGGCACAGTGCTGGTCACTTCACAGGGCGAGGTGTCACCCTGGAGGCCATCCCAGGCTGAGGCCAGGGTGGGGAGACTGGACTTCTTCCTTAACTAAGTTTGGCCATGTTGCTGTCTCTGTTTTGAGAATGACATGGCAAGAAATCCAGCCTGGTGCCTACCCTGGTATTCTCTGCTTCTTGTACGGGGCTTATAAACCCCAGCTTCTGACTCAGTCTAGTGCTTCACCCCTCACCAGCACAGGCAGAAGACAGTGGTCAGGCAGACAAGCTACCCTGATGTCTTGGCCCGGAGATCCTGGGCTACTTAGCCTCTGACCTCAGTCGTGCCCTCCTTTGACCACTCTGGCTTATTTGGGAGATGGTTGAATTGGGAGGCTGGCTTCTTTGTTCAGACAAGCAAGTAGGAGGAGGAAAGTTGTTCTCCAGGCAGCAAAGCTTTTAGATAAACACTACACAGGAATTGGATTCCTTCAGCAAAGAAACTAGATCCACCAGCCAATGGTGCCCCAGGGATGGGAGCGCAGCTCAGGCCTGGCCCGGGAGTCCAGCACTGAAGGAGGCCTTCTTTATCCCACTCACACCTGCTGCCAGCTCTGGCAGGCTGGTAGCTCAGGTGACAGGGCCCTGTTGCCAGGCCATGGCCCTGCCAGCTCCCAGGCTCCAGGATGGCCAGGCCCCCACCTCACCCTCCTGCCACCACCTGCCTGCCCTTCCGGATATGCCAAGTCTAAAAGCTGGGAGCTTCTGCTCACCTTGGGGTGACCCTTTCCTCCTGGAAAGCCCCGGATCTTTGGGGCATCCCAGCCCCCACACTGTCAGAGGAGATTCAACAACCAGTCATATCCTTGATGGGATGGGCTCCTCCCCTGTCCACCTGGCCAAGCAGATTCAGGAAATAGCACAGCCCTGTTTTGAAAGGCAGAAACTGAAACCCAGAAGTGCCATCAGCCCATCCAGAGCCACCAAGTAGAGTCTTGCTGGCCTGTGGGTTTTCCAGGGTCCAGAGGGTCCCTCAGACTCCACCCCTGGGTCGCTCACCGGTGTGGTATCATCATGCGAGCGCTGGTAGCGCTTCCAGCGGCAGCCGTAGATGCCTGTGAGGCAGGAGAGGCACAGCTGTGGCTCATAGTACTGCAGAGGCTGGTGTCTCACCATGCTCGTCCCCGCAGCCTGGGTGCCTGGCTCTCAAGCACCCATGGAGGCCCCCAGCTGGTCCTGCGGGAGGAAGAACAGGGGGTAAGGCAGGGGAAGGGCTGGGAGTCAGACCCAGTACGCTGTAGCCTAAGTCCATGTGTGTCACCATCTGTTCAAAGCCCAGGAGTGATCCCATCTCACCTGGAGCCAGGGCCACCCGTGTAGGCCCCCTGCCATCGGCACATGACCTCATCCTGCCTACTTCTCCCTTCGAGTTGCACTGGTCTCTTCCACGCTGCTCACACTTGCTTGGTTCCTCCGCTGGGTTGCTCCTCCCTCAGAAACCCGCATGGCTCCCTCTTTCCTCTCTTTTCACGTCTTTGCTCACATGTCCTTTTTCCAACAAATCTTTCTCCAATATCTTCTATAGAATGAACCCTTTTCCAAACTCTCTACGCTCCCTCACACATTGTTTTATTTTCTCAACCACGTTTTTAAGCATAATTTACTTTGCTTATTTTGTTTCTTGCCTGCCTACCCCATTACATATTATGAAGGCAAAGATTTTGTCTATTTGATTTTCTGCTGTATCCCCACAACTAGAACAGTGCCCAGCAATATAGCAGGCTTTCAAAATAAATATTTTAAAACATATTATCATAAAAGCTGACACGCACTGAGCACTTAAGATACAGCAAGCACTGGGCAAATGCTTTATGTTCGCTGTCCTATCTCATGTCTCAGCCACCTGACATGGCAGGTATGGCGTCCCAAACTCATCTGACAGTTGAACAAACTGAGGCTCAGAGAAGAAAAGGGCAATGCCTGGCCTGCTGTCACACAGCCACAGGCAGTGTTCAGTGTCCAGGCCTGGGGAACCCCACCTGGTGGGCCATGGGGGGCTGAGGGAGCAGTGGGAGGTGTCTAATAGTTGAATTGCTGCTGTCCTGGCCCCTGCCTGACCTCTCCTGAGACCAGTGAGATGACTTGGCTCCTGTGACTGGGTGGAATCATATCCTATTTAAGGGACTCACATCTGGTTTTTTGTTGTTGTTGGGTTTGTTTGTTCTTCTGAGACACTATGCAGTTCAGGCTGGCCTTGAGCTCACTTTGTAGCCCAGGCTGGTCTCGAATTTGCAACAATCCTCCTGCCTCAGCCTCCCAAGTGCTGGGATTACAGGCATGCACCACCATGCCTGGCTATAGGACCCCCACCTGTTTAAAGGACTCACAGCCTGAGTGTCAGGCACCTTCTGCTCCCCAACACTTGTGAGGTAGTTATTATGCAGATGATTCCATGTTGTAGCTCCAGCTCTAGTGTGGCTCAAAGCCAGCTCCTGTCCTAGGCCCTGCAGACAATGGGAAGAGGACAGAACTGGTGGCTTCCCAGGACAACAAGGGGGTGACGAAGACTGTTCCAAGTGCTTTCCCTGCATCAATGTTACCAACAACCTTAGAAAGGAAACAGTATCAGTATCGTTTTTATTGAAATGTAACTCATATGCCATAAAGTTTACCCTTTTAGAATTCAGTTTTTGGGATATTCAATTTTTAGTACATTCACAAAGTCCTACACCGTTACCACTACTTAATTCCAAAGTATCTCCATTAGCCCCACAAAGGTCCTGTACCCCTCTCTGCAGGGCTGCCTCTCCTAGGCCCAGCCTTCCCTTCGGGCTGTGCAACACTAAGCCTGTCTGTCTCTACAGAAGGGCCTGGTCTAGCAATTTCATATAAATGGAATCATGTACTATGTGGCCTTTTGTGCACTGCTTCTTTCACTTAGTTTTATGTTTTCAAAGATCCAGGTTGCAGCATGTGTCAGGACTTCATTCCTCTTCTGGCCAAATAGTATTCCATTGTAAGGATATTCCTCATTTTGTTTATCCTTTCATCGGCTGATAGACATTTTGGGTTGTTATCACTTTTTGGCTGTTATGAATAAGACTACTGCAAATGTGTTTTTGGGTAGACATATCTTTTCATTTCTCCGAGGTACATTCTTTGTGGTAGAGTTGTTGGGTCATATGGTAACTTTTGTATTTGACGTTTTGAGGAAGTAACAAACTATTTTCCAAAGTGGCCAGACCATTTGACATTTCCAAAGCATTCTTCTCAATACCATCTTCATTTGACAGATGAAAAAGCTGAAGCCCAAGTTGGGCACAGCAGAATAAGACTTCAATCCTAGCACTGAGGAAGGCTGAGGCAGGGAGGACTGAAGTTTGAGTCCTACTTGGGCAACTTAGTGACTCTCTCCAAGTAAAAAATAGAAAGGGGTACTGTTATAGCTCATAGCACTCCTGGGCTTAAATTGAATCCTTAGTACCACATGTACACACACACACACACACACACACACAAGCTGAAGCACAAAAAGATTTAGCCACTTACAAAAGGTTGCATGGCAGAGCCAGAATTCACACCCAGGGGCCTTGCTCTAACACAGGGGTTGGGAAACTATAATCCATAGGCTTGCAAATCTGACCTACAGCCTATATTTTTGTACAGCTTGAAAGTTAAAAATGGTTTTTACATTTTTAAATAGCTGGGAGACAAAATCAAAATAAGGATCTCTGTAACACAGGGAAATGGTATGAAAGTCGAATCTCAGTGGCCATAAATAACGCTTTATTGGACACACAGCCACAGCTAGTCATTTATGTCTTGTCTGCTTTAACTAGAACTGCAGAGTTGAATAGCTGCCACACAGACCATATGGCACACAAAGCCCAAAATACTCACTGTCTGGCCCTTTAGAGGAGATGCTAGCCTCCTCCTGAAGCCAGCAGGCTCCAGGGCTCCTGAGCCAGGGTGTGACAGACACAGGAAAGGGAGCCTAAGGACAGCTCTGTGGTGTCAGGAGGGGAGGACCTGCTTCCTGGAGGCAGTGTCTTAGGCAGAGGCCTGGGAGCTGAGTTCTTGAGATGCCATGCTCTCAGTGCCCAAGCCACACCATATGAGCCTGCTGGGCTATAGGCCTGCTCACTACTCCCACCACTGGGACTCTCCCAGGACATCTGCTTATCTCCACTCCCTCCCCCAATAACTCCACCAAATGCCAGCCTCAGCCACAGATTACAGCTTCCAGGGCAGGGAAAAGGTACATTAGGGGCTTGTTGGGAACACAGAATGACCAGGAGCCTGCTAATTTCTGGGAACTGTCTGGTGCAGTCTGCCCCAGTGGCTCCCCAGGGAGGCATGTACTGTACAGTTGCTGGGGGGCCTTGAGCCAGACCAAGCCAGGGCCCAGGGCAATGCAGAGCTGGGACGCTGCTGCACTCAGCTTAGCTCCCACAGGGGAGGTGTGTGTGTGTGTGTGTGGGGTGGTGCTGCTGCAATGTACATGACAGCTTTCTAAACTCCACAAAACGCAGGGAGCTTTGCATGCCCATGTGTGTATATCCTATATTCTCAGCCTTGCAGAGAGGTAGAAGGCCAGAGCTCAGAGCCAAGCAGCCAGATCTCACTCTGCACCTCCAAGATTGGAGTTTCTACAGTCCTATCAGCCACTGCATCTGCCCCCACATCTCCAGGCAAGAAGGAGAAACCTGGATTCATTCTGCCCTGGCCACTGACTTGCTTTGTAGCAGGGGCCTCGTCTGGGCTCTCCCGTGGGCCTTGGTCTTAGAGTCTTTCAAAGGAAATAACAACTTTGCTGCACCATGTATGGAACAACATGAAGTATATCACCACAAGGACCCAGGCTCAACAGGTGTAGGTTCTGGGAATAGAAACCCCCAGTCAGGCTACCTCATCCTCACATTCCTCTCCCAGGACTCCCTGACCCTGGCATAGATCTCCTTGTGTCCTCTGAAACCACCCCCCCCTCCCCCTGGTCATCTCATCACACCCACCAGCAATGGAAATTCCACTTCAGTCTGAAAAGAGGGAAATGAAACTGCGGCTCACCCCTCAGCCAGGACTGGCTGGTTCTGGCTCTGGACACGCCTTTCTCCCAGGTGGATGCTCATGCTAGCCCTAACTCTTCAAGTTCCCATGGGAGGCAAACCTCCTTCTGTGTTCTTCCAGGGAAGCTCACCTCTTTCACTCCCACGGAGCTGCCAAGGCATCCAGTCTCTGCCTCTGATGGAGACAGCCAGCAGCTCCTGCACATCTCCAGGGAGTGTCAGCCAGGCTGGACAGGCTCAGCTCCACCACACTGACCCCCTCCCCAGTCTAACCTGCTTTAATACTCCTCCAGGTCCCTTATGGCTTTGCCTTCAGCCCCCTCCCCTTGGCCTCCTGCAGTTGGCTCCTCCCCTCTATCGTGAACTCTTTCCTGGCAGCTGAAATGGACATCTCTTCCCTCCTCTCTCCTCCCTTTCCTTCCTTCTTTCTCTTATTTTGTTTTCTCTCTGTATTGGAAATTGAACCCAGAATCTTATTATGGAGCTATATATCCAGTCGTTTTTATTTTGAGACAGGGTCACCCCAAGTTGCTAAATTGATCAAGCTGGCAAGCTGGGCTCAAACATGTGATCCTTCTACCTCACTTTCCTAGAGTGCTGGGATTACAGGCATGTGCTACCATGCCTGTCTTAAGAGTAAATTTTTACCAGCCACATGAGCAGGATTAGCCCCTTCCATTCCTCCCATCGGGCCATTTCAGAACTTGCTATCCCTTATCTGGTTAAATCCTCCTGATCCGGCCCCCACCCCACCCCCATTAGCCTCCCTTGTGCCCCAGGTTGGTAGAGGTCTTCCCAGCCTTGCATAGGAACACAGTGTGTGTCCTGTTGATATTCCTGTCTTCCCCATGGGACAGCCTGATTATTCACCATATCCACAGGGGTCAGCACAGGGCAGCAAGACTAGGTGCTACTGGGGGGCTGCTGGATGTTCTTCAGAGGACCCAAGAGTCCTGTGATCAGCTGTGTGACTCAGACACTGGGCAGCTGACTCTCAGAAATGACTCTGTACACCCACCCTAGGCAGTTTCCACCCCTCCCCTTCCTCCCCACTAATGGCATTACTTAACATCAATCTATTTCTCCAAGCCATCCCTCCGCACTGCTGATACCAACCAAGTTCCTGAGAAATCCCTGCCAAGAAGTCCTGCTGGCTCTGAGACAAAGGAAAGCCCATCCCAGCTCAAAGTCCTGTTTTCAGTCTGAATTCTTAGCTTCCACCCTGAACTTGCACAGCCTCCTGTTGGCAGGGAAAAGGCTTTGAGGGGCCCATGCCAGAGAACAGTAAAGGCAGTAACGGGGAGAGGTGCTCCCGTGTGGAGTTGGCAGCCATTCACACCGCCTGGGATGGACCTGACCTACACCCCTCCTCCTGTGATCACTAGGCTGCTGGGCCCTCACTACCCCACTCTTTTCTGGGTGTGGAAAGAGTTTCAGGCCAGGTATGAGGGGCTGGGTTTGTCTAGTTGTCCTCAGCTGTCTTACCACATGACTGTAGGCCACTAAGGCTGAGCCTACTTTATTCATCAAAGAATGGGCTGGATGGGGTGGCACATAAAACTGCTCAAGCCTGGGCTGGGGTGCAGCTCAGTGGAAGTGTGTTTGCTTCGCATGCTAGAGGCCCTGCATTCAATACCCAGCACAGCAAAAACAAAAACAAAAAACATAAAGTGCCCAAGCCTGCAGGAATAAAAACTGATACTTGTTGCAACATGAATGGTTCTTGCAAACATTATACCAAGTGAAGGAAGCCAGTTATAAAAGGTTACACATTAAATGACTGCATTTATAGGAAATGTCCAGATTAAGCAAATAGAGCCAGAAAGTAAGTAGTGAATGCCAGGGCTGGGAGAGTTAGGAAGCAGGGGTGACTTAACAGATATGGATCTTCTTTTTGGAGTTATAAAAATGTTCTGGAATTACATTGTGGCGACATTTGTGCAATTCAGTGAATATACTGAAAACCACTGAATTGTGCAACTAAATTTTTTTGCTCAATTTAAATTTTTCAATTTTTATTACTACATGTTTGCAGTGTATAATGATTGCATTCCGTGTGGAGAGGTGGTAACGCTCATAACACATCTCATCTTCTTCATCCCGTCCTTTCCCCCCACCTTCCTCCATCTTTTTATCCTCTTCCCATTTGTAAAAGATCTCTCCCTATTTCCTATTATCTACCATTTATTTTGCTCTTTATATTTTGGGTTTCTCATATAAGAGAAATCATGGTATTTAAGCCTATATGTCCAAATTATCTCATTTAACATTAACCATAATGCATTCATTTTCTTACAAATGACTCAAGTCTAACTTTCTTTAGGACACAGTAGTACTCCATTATGTTTAAATACCATATTTTCTTTATCCATTCATCTGTTGATGGACATATACACTGCTTCCAAAATTTAGTATTATGAACTGTGCTACTAAAATATGGATAGCAATGTATTACTGTAACATGTTAGCTTTAAATCTTTTTTTTTTTTTTTTTTTTGGTACTGAGGATTGAACTCACAACCTCATGCTTGCCAGGCAAGAGCTTATGCCGCTGAGCTAAATCTCCAGCCCTGATGTCTTTATCTTTATTTTATTTTATTTTATTTTATTGGTACCAGGGATTGAACTCACGACCCCATGCTTGCCAGGCAGGCACTTATGCCAGAGCTAAATCCCCAGCCCCCTGATGTCTTTAATTCTTTCAGAAAGATACCCAGAGGGGAATGAGCTGGATTAAATGAAAATCATAGTTTTAGTTTTGGGAGGCATCCCCGTATTGATTTACAAAGTCGTCATACTAGTTTACATTCCTAGCAATAAGGTTCTTTTTTCCCCTGCAACCTTAGTAGCATTTGTTATTGTTTTCTTGATGAAAATCATTTTTTCCAGAGTAAGACAAAAGAATTTCAGTGTTGTTTTAACTTGCATATCTCTAATAGCTAGAAATGTTTAAACATTTTTTTCATGTACTTATTGGCCAACTGCATTTCTTCTGAGAAATGTCTATTTTAGTTGACCATTTTTGATTGGTGCTTTTATTTGGGGAGGATCTAATTTTTTTTGAGTTCTTTGTAAATTCTAGATATTACTTCTCTGGTAGATGAGTTGCTGGCAAAATTTTTCCCTCCATTCTTCAGGGTTACTAGGTTGGTTAGTTCGTTGCTGTGCAGAAAAAAACCTTAATTTGATATGATCTCATTTGTTTATTTTCAATACATTCTGTGCAATTGAGCTTCTGTTCAGAAAGTCCTTGCCTATGCCTATGTCTTGAGAGTTTTGCCTATTTTATCTTCTAGAAGACTTTTTTCTCTTCTGTTTTAGCCTTTAGATCCTTGATCTATCTTGATTTTAGTTTAGTACATAGTGATTTATATGGCTCTAGATTCAGTCTTCTGTATGTGGATAGCTAGTTTTCCCAGCACATTTATTAAGGAGTGTAGCTTTCCTCCAGTATATATTTTTGGTACTTTTGTCAAGGATCAGACACCTCAATTGTCTGGGGTTGTTTCTGCACCCTATATTCTGATCCACAGTACTATACTGTTTTTACCTCTGTAACTTTGTAAACAGTATAACTTAAAATATCACATTGCAATACCTGTTGCTTTGGTCTTATCCAGGACAGCTTTTGCGTTTCTGGGTTTCTTCTGGCTTTATGAGAATTTTAGGATTGTTTTCTCTAGCTCTGTAAGGAATGCTGCTGGTATTTTATTAGAATTACATCCAACCTATATATCAGTTTTGGAAATATGACCATATTTGGTTCTGTGTCTCCAGGAACAGGGGACAGCTTTTCATTTTCTGATGTCCTCTTTAATCTCCTTTCTCAGAGTACTGCAGTTTTTGTTGTAAAGGTCTTTTCCTTTCTTGGTCAGGTTAATTCCAACATATTTAAATTTTCACTGATGCTATTGTGAGTGGTATTTTCCTAATTTTTTCTCAGTGAGTTCATTATTGGTGTATGGGACTGCTACTGATTTTTGTTTGCTGATTTTGTATCCTGCTGCATTACTGAATTTGGCTATTAATTCTAGGAGTCTTTTGGTGGAACTTTTTTGGTCTTTAATGTAGCGGACCATGTTGTCTACAAATAATAACTCACTTTCTCCCTTTTCTATACTTATCTTTATGTCTTTCTCTTGCCTGACTGTCCAGACTAATGTTCCAACTTCTATATTCAACAGGAGTGGTGATAGTGGACATCCCAGTCTTATTTCTGATTTTAGATGGAAAGCTTTCAGTTTTGCAATATTTAATAAGATGTTGGTAGCAGGTTTGTCATAAGTGGTTTTTATCAGATTGAGATAAGGTCCTTCTATACCTATTTTCTTCAGGTTTTTAATCACAAACAGATGTTGGTCTTTGTCAAAGGCTTTTTCTGCGTTTATTGAGATGATCATGTCACTTTTGTAATATATTTATTGATTTACATGTTGAACCATCACAGCATCCCTGGGATGAAACCTACTTGGTTATGATGTATGATCTTTTTGATGATTTGTTGCATTTTGTTTGCCAGTATCTTGTTGAGGACTTTTCCATCTGTGTTCATTAAAGAGATAGGTTTATAGCTCTCTCTCTGTCTCTTTCTGTCTCTGTCTCTCTCTCTTTGTTGTTGAGACAGTAACCACGTAGTTCAGGCTTGCCATGAACTCATGGAGATCCTTTTGCCTCAGTCTCCCAAGTGCTGGGATTAGTTCTTTTTTTCAGCTGGATCTGTCTGATTTTGGAATCAGGGTAATGCTAACTTCCTGTAATGACCTTGACAGTACTCTTTCCCTTTCATTTTCATTTAAGAATTTGATGGAGTTTTGGCACTGGATCTCCCTTAAAGTTCTTATGGAATTCAGCAGTGAATCCACAGGACCTAGGCTTTTCTTAGTTGGTAGTTTTCTTTTTTTAAATCACTGATTTAATTTCATTTCCTGTTATTTGATACCACATGTACCAGATTTGTGGTTCCACACATGTCAAGGAATGAAGTAGCAAACCAAGGGAAGAGGTTAGGAGAGTATTTATTGGAAATAAGGAGAAGGAGACTAGCACCTGGATTTCTAAGAGTCCCTAGTGGGGTGCCTGAATGTCCTCACTATTTATTTATTTTACTTTATTTTCTACTTTTGTTTAAATAGTACCCTTTATTGTATGCTTTCGTTCTAGCTGCTAAATTCTGGAAGTAGCAATATTGAGCTAAAAAACAATCATGGATTTAATTTTAGAAGAAAGTGCCCTTTCATGGAAGTTTGGAATTACTGCATAATTTCTCTGTATAGCAGACATTAGAAAACAGAGTTATTCCTCTTCAACCTGAAAATTGCTGGTTAAATGGAATACTCTCATGTGGCCTCACAATTTAGAATGACTTACAGGCAAGTAGGGTACTGGAAGTGCTTAACTATTTTGTGGATATCTATCACTGGTATCTCTGAAGTTTTAAAAAAGCCAATAAGGAACTCAGGCTCTCTAACCCAGTTCTTTCACATAGTGTTTACAGTAAACTGGGATCCTAAAAACAAAACAAAACAAACTAGTTATTTCACATTATAGCATCCTCAAAAATTCCTAAGGAAGGGTTGGACTATACTTCATTTTAGAGGAAGTTCTGTGTATTTTAAATTTCTCAACATTCAGGAGTTTGGTAGGAAGTGGTGCCTCTCTTTTAAGAGAGAGGAGTCACTTTCCATGTTGCCTAAGGAATGTTCATTCTTGGTCAAAGTTTAAGTTCATTGTCTATTCTTAATTTTTATCAGTATGGCTGGTTATTCCACTCTGTCTCAGGCCCATCCACTAGCTAGCTGCCTTATTCATAAGCTGACTAAATAAACTATTCTCTACAATTGGACTAATTAGAGTTTTTGTCTTTTTGGTTCAGTTTTGCTAATTTGTATGTATCTAGGAATCCATTCATTTCTTCTGAATTCTTCAACTTACTGCAGTACTAATTTCAAAGTTACTAATAATCTTCTGGGCTTTTTCAGTGTCCATTGTGATTTCACCTTTTTTATTTCTGATTACATTGATTTATGTCTTTTTTTTTTTCCTTTTTTTTCTGGTAAGATTGGCCAAGAGTTTGTCTATTTTCTTAGTTCTTTCAAAGAACCACACCTTATATTCACTGATTTTTTTTTTTCTTTTTGGGTCTCAATTTGATTAACTTCTGCTCTGATCTTTATTTATTTATTTATTTATTTATTTTAAAGATAGTAAAGTACAACAAAACAAGACTGAACTAAGCCAATCAAGCCAATGCAGCAAAACTGGTACAGAACTTCAGTCTGCTCTGATCTTTATAATTTCTTTCCTTGCACTAGATTTGAATTTGGATTGTTCTTGTTTTTCCAGGACTTTGAGGTATATCCTTAGGTTATTTATTTGAGCTTGCTCTGTTTTTCTAGTGTGGGTATTCACAGTTATAAATTTCCCTCTTAGGGGTGCTTTCATTGTGTCCCATAGCTTCTCATTTGTTGTATTAGCATTACCATTTGATGCTAGGAACTAATTTTTGTCTTGATTTCCTCTGTGACCCACTGATTATCCAAGAGGCCTTTACTTAATCTCCATGAATTTGCATAATTTGTGTGGTTTTTTTCCCATTGATTTCTAATTTCATTGTGCTATGATCTGATAATATGCAAAGGATAATTTCAATTTTTTTGCATTTACTTAAACATGCTTTATTGGCTAGTATATAGTCTATTTTGGAGAATATTCTAGGTACTGCTGAGAAGCATATATATTCTGTGGTTGAGTAGAATACTCTAGATATCTATTAAGTTCATTTGTTTGAAGGTTTGGTTCAACTTTGATAATCCTTTGTTAATTTTTTTTGTTTAGTTAATCCATCTACTTGTCACTGTGGAATATTGAGTTATCCCGCTATAATTGTGTTGATTTATCTGATCTTTTTTGTGTAGTAGTGTTTGTTTTACGAAGTTTGGTATATGGTTTTTGGTGCATATTTGTTTATAATTGATATTGCTTCTGTTGAATTGTTCCTGTAATCAATAAACAGCAAACTTCTTTGTCTCTTCTGATCAGTTTTGGCCTGAAGTTTGCTTTGTCTGGAAATAGAATAGCTACTCTTGCTTGTTTTTGGGTTCCTAGTGTATGGATTATTGCTTTTGATCCTTTGATTTTTCACTCTGTAAATGTCTTCCTGGGTTAAATGTGTCTCTTGTATACAGCATACTGTTGGATTTTGTTTCTTGATTCATTCAAGTCTATGTCATTTGATTGGGGAATTAAGACCATTCACATTGCGAGTTATTACTGAAAGGTATTCAGTACTGAAAGGTATTCCCAGCATTGCATTATTTTTCCTGATGCTAACTCCCCTTTCCCCCTTCTACTTACCTGCTTACCTTGCCTACTGTATTCTTTTAGGGCTTTTGTCACTGTTAATGTTTTGTTCATTATCTCTTTTCCTGAAAATATTTTGGAGTATTGACTTGGTAGTTGCATTTTCTTTAGGTACTCTTTTTCATGGAACTGTCTACTCCACCAATTTTGAAAGATAGTTTTGCAGGATATATGCATCTGGATTGGAAGGTATTTTCTTTTGCAGCTTGAAACATTTTCCTTTAAGCTTCTTTGGCCTTTAAGGTTTAAGAAGTCTGCGATAATTCTAACGAGTTTACCTTTATAAGTGATGTTTCTTTTCCCTAACAGCTTTTAATATTTGTTCCTCATATTGAGCTTCTGGGATTTTGACCAGTTAAGGAAGATTAAGACCTAGTTGGCCTCCTCTGTGAGCACAATGGACAATGGCATCATTTGGGGATGAAGGTATATTGCAGGTTTCAAGGAAAACTAATACAGCTGAGATTAAGTGGTCTACCTGAGCATGTATTAATAGATAATATGAGGCAGATGAATCTTGTATTACTTTAATTACTTGTATCTATGTCCATGTGAATAGGGAATAGAAGCCAGAAGCTCGGGGCTCCTCTGCCTGCAAGAGGCAAGAACGAACCCCCTGGATTCCTCTATGCTAAGCTAAACTCTGTGTCTGATTCTCATTCATCCTTGGGTTAGAGGAACAAACTAGTAGCAGGACTATATCCCCACAGTGGAGCCTGGGTAGGGAAGGCTTGGAGGAGTGGGCTGGTTCCCCACAGGTGGCAGCTGGGGCAGGGACCTGGGACTAGTGGACAGGTCGGTCTCCAACAGACTATGATGTGTTGTGGGGAGTTTCTTTTCTGATTATGGCTATTTGAGGTTCTATATGCCTCACTTATCTGTATTTTTTCACCATATTTAAAAAGTTATTTATTATTTGCATCAACAGGTTTTTATATCATTTATGCTGTCTTCTGATTTTTCACTACCTTCAATTAATCTTAGTCTTTTTTGCATCATTTAGCAGATGTTGGATTCATTTGTCATGTTTTCTTGCTATATTTAAGGTATCTCTAAATAACTGGATGCTGATCCCAGTCCTGTCTTCTATTTCTGATACACTGTCCTCACACTGGTCACTTGTGCTACCCATAATTCTAACAGGATTTTAATCTCCTGAGTTTCCATTTGGTACTTTTTCATAGACTCATTCTTTGCCAAATTGGTCATTCATGTTTTGTATCATTTTGTTTAGCTCTGTTAGATTTTCATTATGGCCTTCTATAAACCCACTGATTGTTTTGTTTATTAGGTCTACTTTATTTAGTTATGTCTTCTTTGAGTTCACTGAGTACCTTATTGGTCTGTTTTTTAAAATCTCCTCTGTTATCCTTTTGAATAATCTGGCTATGTGGCTTTTTAATTCTACTTTCCATGCCCCATGAATCAGCTTGGGGCGGGGGAAGGGTTGAGAGTTTTTGTAGGCATGTTGTTACCTCATCCTCTCATGTTTCTGTTGGGTTTTGTTTGTTTTTTGTGCTGAGGTTTGTGGGTTGCTTATAGCGGAAGACTTCATTGCTACTGTGGAGACTTCTTTAGTTAGTGTCTGCTTTTCAGTGATGCACTCTCGTTCTGGCTAACTATAGGCTCTCCTCTCTGTCCCAAGATTCAACCAATTCTGTTTATTTGGGATGGGAGGTTGCAGTACCCAGTTCTCTGGGAAAGGGACAAAATATTATTAATGACACAAAGGTAATCCTAATATTGGTATACAGAGAAAACTAATTAATAGCAACAACTGAGCCACTTTGGCAATGTCAGTAAAATCATCCATAATAAGAGTCAAAGACAAACTGGTTACTGATAAACCCTAATAACCAACAAAGTACAACCCTTAACCACAGCAAATAGATCTATAATTATACTGTAAACACTAAGACAAACCAAACATTGACATACACTAAATATCTACTAAATGCAACAACTAAACTACTAACAATAGAATAGTATTCAACAGTAATAGTATAGCGTTAGCTATCTAAAGATTCATAAAGCTTAACGGCTATACTAGTAAAGATAAAAGGTGTGGAAAATTGGAGAGTGAAAACAATAAAATTTGAAAAATTAATCGATGGAAGATGAGACTAAGGAGAGAAAAGTAAAATAGAGGTTCCTATTAAGGAGTAAAAGGAAATTACTAGTATTAGATTAAAATAACAGGAAAAAAACTAATTAGAAAAAGAATAAAGAAAAAAACAATGCTGAGATTCCATCTCATTCCAGAAAAATCAATCAATAACAAATGCTGGTGTGGATGTAGGAAAAAAGGAACTCTTCTCCACTATTGGTGAGAATGTAAACTGGTACAACCACTGTGAAAATCACTGGAGATTCCTCAAAAAACTAAGACTCAAGGTTCCATCTGACCCAGCTATTCCCCTTCTTGGTATCTCCCCCAGAGAATTAAAAGCATTTCACAGCTATATATGCACATCCGCGTTTATAGCAGCAGTTTGTAATAGCTAACTCTTGGAAACAACTCAAATGCCCATCAACTGATAAATGGATAAAAAAGATTTTTTATACAATGGAGTACTACTCAGTCAAAAAAAGGATAAATTTAAGACATGAATGAATCTTGAGACTATACTCTTAAATGAAATAAATTGGACAAACATGTAAAAATATCACAATGTCTCTCTGTTGTGAGAAACTGAAAATGTAAATAAGAACCAAAATGTATAACAGAAATTGTGAAATAGTAAGAAATTGTTCAAAAGGAAAGGGGAACTATGAAGGAGGAGGAGGGAAGGAAGGAAGGGAACAGAGAAAATGAGAAAAGAAGGATAAAATGAAAACAAAGCTTTGTAAGTAAGGAGGGGAAGAAAGGTTGAGGGGAGGGGAAGGAAATGGGGAAGAAAAAAGGAATCAAGATACAACATGTGCAGGTACAAATTTCCTATGATGAATGTGATCTTTATGTATATCTAAATGGCACCAATAAAATTAATAGTAATAAATAAAGAGTGCAAAATTGAAAAAAAAAGAAGGAAAGCATAAAGTTAAAAGAAAAGGAAGAGAAAAAGAGGGAAAACTCCAAACCCCAGAAAAATCAATGAAGGACATAAAAAAAAGAATAAAAAGTATTCCCTTGTATTTTTAAGAGAGTAGTTTCTTTCCAGCATCTGCAGTCTTAGAGTTCAGCAACTCATAATTTCTCTGCCTAGCCCGTGGGTTTGTGAAATAACCCCTCATACACACTCCAGAGGACTCTCTGTCTATATACCCCATACTGTAGAAACCACCCATGGCAAGGTATATACTTGCTCACAGTGGTAAACATGAAAAGCAATCAGACAACTGGGGTCTGCTAGGCCATGGGGTAGGGAGTCAAGGAGACTGCTGCACTTAATTGCCTGCACTTTCAGATCCAGCTGCCTCTGAAAGCTGCACTCATTGGGCCTGGTTTCTCACTGCAGAGGGTGGAACCCATATCCTTCCAGCCCTAAGCTTAAACTTCTCAGGAGATTCTGTCTAGTCTGCACTCTCTCTACAGCTCTCTCCCATGGCTGTCTCTCATCCAGTCACTGTGGAAAGGGAACAGCGGGCACCCTGAAGTGGAGTTGTTCCATAGTTATTCCATGTCTCAGTCTTAAGCAATTAATCTTTTCCCAAAATAGCACCTCATCGTGTACTCTCTGGCAATATGGCAAGCACTGCGCTGGGTTTCATATCCAACTCTAGCCTGCTGTGAAGAAGTCACTGATGGAGTAAAACTCCACGCTGCTTTTACAGTTACAGTAGCTGTGGGCTATTGCTGCTGGTCAGGTTTATAATTCCTCCCCCGACCTGCCAACCCTCCAGGCTTACCTTCTCTCCCTGGGCATTGGCCTTGTTTACAGTCAAGTCTGCCCCATGTTTGGTGCCACTGTTTCACTGTGCCAAGGGGAAACCAAACATAGAGCTGACTCAGAGTTGGGTTATGGCTGTGGCTAGGGCATGGAATCCATGGGCATGGAGTTGGTTGGGGAATAATATGTAGATCCATTGTCAACTGCCATGGGGGCACAGCTCTGTTGTCATTTGCAGTGGGAAATGGCTTCCACAACATGCAATTTAAACAAGTGAATTGTATAGTATGAAGATTTTATCTCAGTTAAGACTTTTTTTTTAATGTATCCAGATCTGGAAGTCAATTGAAGATTATCTGCACTATTGTGAAGGTATGTAAGACCACTGATATCTACACCAGAAGAGACAATGGCCTGGAGGTCTTGGTATTACCTTTGCCCTTCCCTTTATCCTTAACCAGACTGGGGTCTCCAGGACTTCAGATTCACAAAGCTTCTCTGTTCCCTCAAGAAACTCTTTTGCTCAAATTAAGCTGAATTTTTTTCCTGTTGTTTGCAATCTAAGCCCTTGCCTGGTACAAGGAGATGCACTATGTTCTCAGTTCTCGGCAAGTTTTAAATACTCAACTATTGTGTTCCACAAATGGCAAAACCAACAGATGTACAATGTTACTATTAGTAGTCACAGCAGTTACTGTTTGTTACTTGCTAGAGGGGAATGGATAGGTATGCCATGCTGAACTTTGCTCATGGATTGCCTCCTGATGACAACCTTACCAAGTGGAGGCCACCAGCCTTATTCTATAGATTAAAAACATGGGCCTGAGTAAATAGATAAACTGTGGTACATCTTCCTAGTGACATATTACTCAATAATAAAATGAAATGATCCATTAATTCACAAAAAGACACAGAGGAAGCCAGACATAGTGTTGCATACTTGTAATCCTAGCACTCTAGAAAGCTGAGGCAGGAGGGTGGCAGGTTTGGGTCTATCCTGGGAAACTTGGCAAGACCCTGTCTTAAAAAAAACACAAATAAAATAAAAAGGGGCTGAGGATGTTGCTCAGTGTGCAGGCCCTAGGTTCCATCTCTAGCACTGAAGGGAAAAAAAAAAAAAAAGGACACAGAGGAAACTTGGAGGCATATTGCTAAGTGACAGAAGCCAATCTGAAAGGCCACATACTGTATGCTTCTAACTATATGACATTCTGGAAAAGGCAAAATTATAGGCAGCAAAAAGATCAGTGGTCATCAGGGGCTCAGAGGGAGGAAGGGAGAAACAGGTGGAAACTGGGAGTTTTGTAGAGCAGCTAAACTGTTCCATAGGAGACAGTAATACAAAGACTGTCATCATACATTTGTCAAACCCACAGAAGGTAGACTGAGCCCTCGGCAAGGTAGAGTGAACCCCCTGCAAGGCAGAGTGAGCCCTAATGTAAATTATGGACTTAGTAATAATGTATCAGTTCATTAATTATAACAAATATATTGATATAAAATGTAAAGAAAAAGGAAAACTATGGGGTGGGGAAGGCAATGAGGGAAAATATGTGGGGACTCTCTGTACTTGCTACTCAAATTTTAAACCTAAAACTGAACTCCTAAAGAGTCTATTAATTAAATTAAATATATACACAATTCCCAAGAAGTTAAATGATTCCTATAAGGCCAAACAGCTAATCATGGAGGAAGATTTGAACCCAGGGAGGCTGACTAAAGCTCAGACTTCCCACGGCAGCAGCCCTGAGGAGAGGGTCTGCCCACATTCCCACCCTCTGCCACCTCTTTGCTGGCTACAGCATCTGTGAAACGCTTGCTCCCCAAGGGAGAGGGCTTGGTGTTTTGGTTGGCAGAGTGTGTCTGCAGGCAGAGAGCGAGTGTTTCCAGGATCTGGGAGGAAGAGGAAAACCACTGAGGTGTTAGGGCCGGGGGAGCCAAGACCTGACGTGTTCCAGCACCCTGCCAGCCAGTTCCTGAAGAAGGAGGGAAGCGTGGACGAAACACTCCCTTCTCCTCGGCTTTGGCAGCTCTCACTGGGGCCTCAACTCCAGCTAGGCTGATGATGGCCAGAGGCTGAGGTCAGCCACTGGTAGGCGGGGTGACTTCCATAGCCTTGATATCAGGGGAGAGTTTGAACACCTTGAGTGATCCTCATAGGGGCCTTTCCAGCACTCAGCTTCTAAAGTCTTTAGCCACCTGCTTGCTCCTCTCCCCTAGGTACAAAGTGAGGAGGAAGCTGCCAAAGGAGGTCCAGAGCACACAGTCCCCAGTCCCTACTGCTCTGAGAATCCTACATTCCCACGGCCAAGTCACTGGGAGTCCTGGCACTGTCTCAGCACCCATTTCAAAGCCTGGATGAAAACTAGGAAAGCCTACAATATGGTTAGAGGCCTGGACAGCCTGAGGTCCCTGTCATCTTTAGTAGTGACCAAGGTGTAGGTATGTTATAATAAATATAACTCACAAAAACAGTGACCCACACTTCACTTAGAGCAAACCTCAGATATCTAGACTTGGGGATATGGCCTTGGAATATAACCAGCTCCCCTCTGTGGTCCTTGCTCACTGCTGTGGTGGACCACTGCTCTCACTCAGTGTGGCAAGAAAGCATGGAGCCTGAGTCCCTGTGTCTGTCCTCGGGCAAGTCCTCTTCATCTCAGTACAAGAAAACCCTTTCCAGGAAGCTTTTCTGATGGGTCAGGGTTGGTCTCTGCTGGGTCCCACAGCTCCAAGTTTCCTCAGACCTCGGCACTAACCTACCAAGGGGTGGAGACTTTCTAGAGAGGTGGGAAGGCAAGCAGAATTCAGAAATAAGGAGGGATTTGGTACATAAAGGGGAGAGAGAAGTGTATTCCAGGTAAGGGGACTGCATAGAGAAGGCTGGAAAGGACAGCAGAGGGGTTTCTCCTGGCACAGAAGGGGTTGTGGTCACCGAGGGAAGCCCCATTTGAGTTGCATAGGGTGGCTGTGGTAGGGCGTGCTGCCAACAAGCACCGCCCCCATCGCCCCGCCACTGCCAAGGGCAGCAGGGCATCTCCCAAGCAGTTCACCAACTGGGCCATTTCCCAAAAGAAAACAAACTCAAATCTCTAAAACAAATCTCTGGCCACAGGCCTAGTACTGAAGGTCGGGGGGGAGAGTGCTGATTCCAGGATTTCCCACTTCCCAAGGCTTGTAAAAATTCTACCCAGAGAACTGTGGAGCCAACCAATCCCAGACCCCACACTACTGCAGTTAGCGCTTTGGGAGCACCCACAGATTTCAGACTCTCTCATTTCATGACTTCATTAACAACTGGACTCTAGAGATCTACGCTGTCACCATCTCACTTTGTGACCTCAGCTAACTAAACTGCTCCATCTCTTTGGGCCTCAGAGAAAGCCTTAGATCTTAATGAAATCATCAGAGAAGGTAGCCAGACTCAGGGCAGAAAAGAAGTCCCTGAGGCAGCTGCGGTGGGAAGGAGAAAGGTAGTTCTACCTGGCTTCAGTGGTGAAAAAGCCAGGTACAACCAACCCTGTCACACTTGCTCATTGTTTGGGGAAAAGTTACTCGATGGGCAGGACTGAAAGCCAGAGCCATTGAAGAATCAGTCATACCATAATTAGAGTCACTGTGAATCTTTCTGCATGGTAATGCCAGAGTCTCTTATTTAGCTGACATTTCTATCCCAAGAGACTCTGCTGCTTCCTTGGAGAGAAAGGAGGGAGATCAAGGCAGACCAGATCTTCCCAGCAGGCCTGGGCCACTCTCCCATAGGAAGAACTCCCTGCTTCTCACAGCAGGAAGGGCCAGCTTCCTCCCCAAAAATTCAGCCTTCAGGGCACTATCTGTCCTGTCCTTCAGGGTCTGGACCTCACTCAGTGCATGTTTGAGAGGCCTCCCACCATGTGCCCTTCATGCTTGGTGCAGAGGAATTCACCAAGAATCAGATATATACTGCTCTTACTTTCAGAGCTACAATAACAACTGCATGGACAGTGCTTTACAGCTTACACAGAACTTCATCTAGTAACCTCACAGAAGTGTCATACTGGGTCCTCAGGTCACCACCATGATTACCACATTACAGACATGGAAACTGAAGGTGACAGAGGTCAAGACTCACCCAGCACCAGTCTGAGACCAGATGTCTGCTGAGCCTCTCCCTCAGGTGAGGCCATGGGGAAAGACCTATATTCTGGGACACATTTGGGGCCATCAGCTAGACAGGAGGCAGACTCAGGTGCCTGCCCTGGGCTTTCAGTTTTCTTGGCACAGAGGGAGCCTCATTTTCCAGGTCAGGGCTACAGGCTTAGCTCAGTAGTTACCAAGCATGACCTGGCTTTTCTTAGAAAACAGAACTGAGCATCTCAGAACTCCAAATCTTGGGCTGCAAATGCCACAAAACTGGAGGCATGCATCATGGAATCCTGGAACAATTTAATTGATGTCTTAGAACTATTAAGTCATAAATATTAGCAGTGACCATGTCATGGAGCCAATCTCTCCAGCCTACATTCCCTGCAGAAATCCCCTGTATAGTCAGGAGTGGTGGTGCCAGCCTCCCCAACTCAACCATAGGCCAATACACCCCAGTGACAGCCCCCATTCGCTGCAGGACTAAGTGGTTTCCACCAAGCTGCCAGGACTATAGGAAGGCCATTCTGAAAGGAGCTCCTACCTCCTGTTCTGTTCTCTCATATGGCACTGCTAAGTTCTCCCTGGCACAAGCAGTGCCAGAAAACATTCACCAAGGCCTCAAGGGCCACCACCCCTTCTCTTCAGTTGATGCTGAGACCTCATAGGACCACAGTGACTCAGTCACCAGGTCAGGGCTGCCTTTTCCTTATGCCTCTCCCAGGCCCCAGAGCAGGAGTGCCACAGGGCTGAGTGTGGCAGAGACTGGCATTGAGCAAACCTGTCTCTGCCCAGTTTTGCCCCTTGAAGGAATGGGGAACTGAGATTTCTTTTATTTATTTATGTAGCATAGCAGAGCTACAACACAAACAGGCTTCCCAAGTGGCCCTGAGTGACAAGAGAAGCAAATATTACCACCTGAGGAACCTTTCTCTTGCTTCCTTCCCCCAATCTCACCTCCTCCTGCGCTTTTTGCCCCCGCTGCTAGGCTCCAGGGGCACCCTGCTGCCCAGCTTCCCCAGCTCCCTGCCTTTGCACAGGCTGGGCCCCTGCCAGGACAGCTCTCCCCCAGGCCAACCCAAATCCCATCCATCCTAACAAATGGACCTTGAGAAAATCCTGGCCTGATGTCCACAGAAGCCCACAGCCTCTGCCCCTCGTGCGCACGTTGCATCAAAGGTCATCATCTGCTTTGAAGGCAGCCTGCCCCAGGCTGACAGAGCCCCCAGGCTGAGACTTGTGATCCATTTGGCTAAGCATCTGCCACTCAGCCCAGTGATGAGAACACAAGATACCTTAGGCGCCTTCCTGCTAGAGAAGCCACCGTGTAGGGACCTTGGTTCTCTGTATTGGACCTGGCTCTGAGGAGGTGCCCACCTATCTATTAGCTGGAAAATCAGGTTAAACTTTCAGAGGAAAGAGGGAACCAGAACCTTCTAAACCTTGCAATGGTAGAGCCACTCTTGAGCCTGGTCTGAATTCTGCCTTTTGCCAATTTATAGAAAATTAAGATACTAAAAAAAAAAAATCTCAGTTAGGTTCTTTTCTTTCACAAATTTTAAACTTAAACATCTGGTATCTGTGCGTATGTTTCTGTACCAGCTCTAGAGAAGACGACCTCACCTTTAGACAGGGACTTAGTTTCATCCCTATCATTAACATTTCTCTTCTTCACAGGATTCTGCAAAGAGCAGCAATCTCGCTGCTTCCAGGGATGTCTCAGAGCCTGGGCCTCAGCTTTCCTTTGCCTCTTTCAAATGTCCAGGTTTCATTCTGGTGATGAAAGATCAGTCCTGCTCTAATGCGGAGGAAGAAAGCCCAGGAGCTGGCCAGTTCACCTTGAAGGTTCATGCCAATTCCGTGACTCAAGGCCTCCAGTTCCACCACTTGCCATTCATCCCATGAACTGAAACACCACTTTCCCTAGGATTCTCTCTTAAACACGTAGTTTCCCCAGGGTTGACAATCCGTTAAACCCCCAAATTAGAGGTCAAGAAAACAGTGAATACTTGACTCTAAAGAGCCAGAGAAGCATAGGAGTTTGAACACTCTGTGAGGCTTGGATTTAATCCCAGTTTTACCACTTAACTGAGCAACTCCTTAATATGTGTGTACCTCAGTTTCCCCATTTATAACAAGAATGGTACCTACCTCGGGTTGTTATGAAGATTAAATGAGGTATTACATGCTAGGCCCTTAGACGAGGCCCTCGGGGGATAAGCCAGAGACGTCCCCACAGATAGTGTGGGTTCTACTGCTCCATAAATGGGACAAGAATCCCTGTTCCTCCAGCCTTTTTCCCTTCCTCCCCATGAACCATAGAGTATTTCCTCCACAAGAGAGGCAGGCTGCTCTCTCGAGGCCCTCGGGGATAAGCCAGAGACGTCCCCACAGACAGTGTGGGTTCTACTGCTCCATAAATGGGACAAGAATCCCTGTTCCTCCGGCCTTTTTCCCTCCCTCCCCATGAACCATAGAGTATTTCCTCCACAAGAGAGGCAGGCTGCTCTCTTGAAGCCAGGGGGCTGCTGTGGTCTGTCTTCACCTCTTTTCTCCTATCTTCCCTTCTTTCTTTTTTCTTACCTGGAAGAAGGTACCAGTGGCTGTGAGCTGAGCTCCTTGGGGTGCCACAAAGGCAGTGATGATGCTTCTCTGGAAGAGCTGAGGGAAGAAGGGGACAAAGCCAATGAGATTTTTCCATCTCCCCACCCTGTCTTCCACCCTCCACAGCCACCCCTTAGGCCCAGACCTGGGCCCATCCTGTGCTGCTGTGGGACCCAGTGATGGCTACCTCTGGTCCTGCCCTGGAGAAGCTGTGAAGCCCTGAAACCCACAACACAGATCCCACTTCCACATGTACTGCCCAAACACCAGCCTCACCTCCCTCCAACCCAGACAACCTGCTCCCAGAGCCCCTTGTGCCTCTCTGCAGGGCTCAAAGGCCCCAAAGGCCAGGACCTTGGGGTAGAGGCTCTTTCCTGCTACAGAGGACCTATTCTTCCAAGGTAGCCACCAGGCTAGCTGTTCTTCCAAAGCAGTCTCAGAGGGAAGGGAGAGAGAGTGGGCTGGAGGCAGATCTGGGACACCGTAATTATGAGCCTGAGTTCTGAGTCATGTGCACCTCACCAGTGCCCAGCTCCTATGGCCAGCAGGGCAGCCCCCTGCCCAGGAACTAGGAGAAGGGAGAGTTCTGAGGCCATGGCAAGATGATAGCAGGGAGGGAGCTTTGCGACAGCACCACTGGACTCAGAGGATGCTGCCACCTTGACTTCTCAGGCACACTGAGGCTGCTAAGGCCAGGGGAGTGACTATGTCATCCAAAGAAGCAGAGGTACAAGGTTCCAAACCCGGCATCAAGACGGACCCAGGGCAGTGATAGTTTAAGCCTGGTGCCCAGCACAGTACCCATGTCAGCATGAGAACTCTCCCAGGCTCATTGGGACCCGGCAGCCACATAACAGTAAAGATGCCAAGATGCTTCAGACCTGGGAGGCAGAGCTGAGATCAGAGACAGTGTAGACAGACCCTGGAGCAGCCCAGCCTGCCTCTGTCTTCATTGTGCCCATGATGCCTTAAGTAGTTTACAAAACACACCTGTTTCTTCTATCTTCCACATTGATCCTAAGGCCTAAGTGACAGAAAAATATAAATAGATAAGGGCTTTTTGTACTTATTAAACTGCAGTCTGATGGGTTTAGGCAGGATCCAAGAGTTTGCAGCTCTGAAATGCTCCAGGTGATGCCCAGGTTGTAGCTCCACAGACCACAATTTGAGCAGCAAGGACAATGCCAAAAGCAAGATGCTGGCGGTTAATTGTTAGAATCTTGGCATTTACAGTATGACCATAAGCATACTTAACCTTTCTTTATGTGTAAAACAGTAATAATAAAATTCACCCGTAAGAATGATGTGGGAGGGCCGGGGATATAGCTCAGTGGCACAGTGCCTACCTGACAAGTGTGAGGTCTTGAGTTCAATTTCTCATACCCAAAGACAAAAAAACAGAAACAAAAACAGCAACAACAAAAACCACAAAACTGATACAGGAGATTAATTAACACATGTTTAACACTTAAAGTGGGTCAGAGAGTACAGCTCCTCTGCCCAGCATTACACAAGGCCCTGGGTTCCAAACACCAGCATCAAATCAAAACAAAACAAAACAAACCACCAAAGGTATTATTATTTCAAATTCTAACAAAGAAGCTCTAAGAGGTACATATACCCAACAAGACAACAAGGTTTAAGACTTTAAACCTGAAACTTTTTTTTTAATTTTATTTTTTAAAGTTTTATTTATTTAATTTTTTTTTTGCAGTACTGGGGATAGAACTCATGACCTCATGCTTGCCAAGCAGGTGCTTATGCCACTGAGCTAAATCCCCAGCCCTAAATTTTATTTTAAAGAGAATAAAACAAAAGAGAACAGAATAAAGCAGATCAGAACAGAACAACGCAAGCAACACAGCACTTCACAACAAGACAATTGGATATCAACAGTAGCTACCATAATGTCTCTTTCTTTGAAATAGTTGAGCATAGCTTCACACACAATAATATCAAACATAACAAAATAGAATAAAACCATTCAAGAGAATGAAAGTATTACAAGACATTCTGAACCAAATAACAGAAAATGAACAATGGCTACTATAATATCTCATTTTCCATAAAAATTTGTTTATATTATTACACATATTAAAATCCAATAAGATACAACATGATAGAACCAATGGTAATAATAAAAGCATGTTAGGACTTCAAAGCAAGATGCTATTAAATCAGCAATGGCTAGCCGGGTGTGGTGGCTCACGCCTGTAATCCCAGTACTCCGGAGGCTGAGGCAGGAGAATTGTTGCGAGTTCGAGACCAGCCTGGGCTACAAAGTAAGCTTAAGGCCAGCCTGAACTGCATAGAGACCCTGTTTCAAAAAGACAAAAACAAAACAAAACCCCCAAAAAAACCTAGCAATGGCTGCCATAATGTCTTGTTTTCTTCAAAGAAACCTGAAACTTTTAACATAAACTCTGCCATACCAGGCTGCACAAAATGTCACAGCCAGCAAGCCATGAAACAGATAAGGAAACTGAGGCCCAGAAAGGGGCAGGAAACTGATAGTCACCAGAAAGTTGGTCTCAGAAACCCAAGACCAGGGTTAGTGATGTGCTCACGGTCCTGATTTCCATCCTCAACACAGAGAGAAAACATCCAAGTCTGCAATTCCTGTCCAGTGCTCTTTGTAGCACGTTACTGTCCTCTAAAGAAGACAAAATGCCATATATCATCCTTGAAGGATCTCAGCTCTGCTACCAGCCCCACCTAGGCTAGCAGCTACCCTCAAAACCAGATGTGAGCCAGGCATGGTGATACATACCAATAATCCCAGCATTTGGGAGGCTGCAGTAGGAAAATTGCTGTGAGTTCAAGGCCAGCAGGGCTAC
This sequence comes from Hydrochoerus hydrochaeris, assembly GCA_004027455.1. Lineage (NCBI taxonomy): Eukaryota > Metazoa > Chordata > Mammalia > Rodentia > Hydrochaeridae > Hydrochoerus > Hydrochoerus hydrochaeris. Next base: position 414,392 of record PVLA01000644.1, read on the forward strand.
ATAGTGAGTTCAAGGTCAGCCTGGGCTACATAGTGAGATCCTGCCTCAAAAACAACAACAAAAATAAAGTAAAAAACCCAAGACCTAAAACCCAAACCAAACAAACAACAAAGGCAGATATGGGCTAGCTGTCCGGGGAGGTTAACCTCATCCGGACCCTGGACTTAACCCAGCCCCTGTCCACCAGGCTGCGTGAGGAGACAGTGGAACATCTTTCTCCCATTTCTATCTCCTGCCTCCAGCCCGGCTAAAGTTCAGTGCTAGGGTCACCCAGCTGAGGTCCAGGGAGAAGGTGACATGAATGGGCTCGGCTCTACCTCCAGTTTGGCTTTCCAGCAAGGGGCTTGTAGAAGCTGTGGCCTGGCTGTGTAACCTTAATCAGTGTCCTTCTCTGAGCCTCAGTGAGTCATCCAAAGGAAGTTCTGGCCCCAAACAGGAAGTTTTTCTTTAAATTGAAACCCCCAACCCCTCCCACCAACACAGAATCACTCCAGGACTCTGAGATGGTGGCAGAGGAAGAGGAAGGAAAGGAAGCTGATAGGAATTGAAATACTTACTCAGATTTTACCCATAACCCAAACTTGGCTGCCTTCAATGCCCTGCTTGCGAAACTTAGCCTGCAGTCTTTCTTGCTGTGTCCTGACTGTGTAATCTTAAGTACATCAGTGTCCTTCTCTGGGCTTCAGTTCTTTCATCCATAGGATCATGGGCTGCACTAAAAGACTGCTGTGGCCTGGCATTCTACAACTGGGGCTAGGTTTTTCATGTGAATGAACATATGAATGAAATGGATGAATGAACTGAGTAACTTAATTTAAACTCTAGCTGTAGCATACGATCTGTCCGTTACCTATAGGTGCTTGTAGGGCAGCGATCTCATTGGCAAGAAGACCCATTCCAGAGCCCCTCTTAGAAGGGGAAAAGAGGCCACCATCCTGAGCTCCACAGGTCACAAACTTACAGATTTAGCAGAGAACATACAGGAATCCCTGTCACATGCATCCATGTGACCTGTAATCCCTGACTAACACCACTCAGGCCTACACAAACTTCTCTGCTTGTTGAACCCCAAGAGCAAAAGATGATGTGTCCAGATGCCATGAAGGTCAGCTGTGGAGGCACTGACTGCACAGATGGAGGGGAGGTGGAGACAGTGGGGGCTGAGTGACAAAAATGTTTTAGTGGAAAGACAAATTAACTTGCCAAATCCTCTCTCTCAGATACCAGCATGCAATCGCTTTTTATATAAACACACATCAGTTTTCCAGTAATGCTGAGCATCTTTTTTGTTGTTTGTTTCTTTTTTCATATTTCTTCCTGTTCTGTTTTGTGGTTCTAAAAGCAGTGAATTAGTGTGGTATTCACACACACACACACACACACACACACACACTAATTCTTTAAACTGGCAATGAGGTGGGCACTGAACACTAGAAGTGTAATTTCATTTTTATAAAACCTTCAAAAATCTGAGCCAGGGATTTAGCTCAGTGGTGTAAGTGCCTACTTGGCAAGTGCAAGGTCATGAGTTTGATCCCCAGTACCAAAAAAAAAAAAAAAAAAAAAATCTGAGTATTTCATCTCATATACAATTTATATTTTGATTTGAATAGTTTAATAAAATAAAGACAATTTTTGAAAACAAAAATAAATCCTTCTGGGGGGCCAGGGGTTTAGCTCAGTGGCGTAAGTGCCTGCTTGGCAAACTCGAGGTCATGAGTTCTATCCCCAGTACCAAAAAACAAACAAACAAACAAAAAAACCTAAAAATAAATCCTTCTGCATTTACATTTAATTTAATTTACATTTATTGATATATATACATATATATATATATTTCCCCCCCATGGTGATTGAACCCATGACCCTCAGTCTGTTAGGCAAGTACTCTGCTATTAAGCTAAACCTCTACGCTTCAAATTCTATACACTTTTGTCTTAGTTATTTTTCTCATTGCTGAGACAAAATATCCAACATTGTATTTCAGTTTGTAGAGGTTTCTGTTTGTAGTCAGCTGGCTCCAAGGCAGGGTGGCATGGCAGAGGGGCGTCACCAAGCAGAAACAGTTCATGATGAGCAGAAGGCAGCAAAGCAGTGAAGTAGCTAAGAAACGAAGCAGCAATTGACAAGTGACCCTCCTTGTGTCCTTTGGGTCTTATCCAGGTTATTCACCTTTCGAGCGGATCCCACTCACACCGATGGTAAGGCACTCTTAATCCTAGCATCACACCATGAAGCAACCCCAGCATCTTTCTTGACCTCAGCATCATATATTTTACATACAGCCACCTCAGAAAAGTCCCACCTATGATCACATGAAGCTTTGGTGGGACTTCTAGATACAAGCCATAACAACTCTTAAACTGCATTTTACTTTCCATCCTTTAGATCACTACAAAGATAAGAAAATCTTAATTATGACAATTAGTGATCTTGCTGAAATGAAGACAATGATGCATTTTATGCAATAAATAAATAATGATTCATAAATCTTATTTATCTGAACATCACCAGCCCATAAACAAAACACTCAGACATGGCTTATTAAATTCAGAACTTCTTAGTATTTCATCATTTTCATATAAAACTGTAACTTTACACATACAGTTCAACTTATATAATAAGGCATTATATTTGTCACAGTAGGAAAGTCAAACTTGTTTCATTTCACAGATTTACCAAGTCAAGATGTCCCTGCATGGTACCACCTGCTCCCAGCCTTCCATTTCCAGAGGGGTTCTACAGGTGACTGATGGGTTTTCAGGTTCTTGGATCCCTACTCTGTCTAGACAACACAGATCACATTGCCAACACACATCCTGAGCTCCTGGTGTGTGCAGTGATTCTGGATGGAGGAGCCATGGGCTGATGGTGGAGACAGACACTCCAAGAGGACGTGTGCACAAAGGACCAGGTGAAGGATTAAAGCCTCACTGATGGGTCACAGGTGACTCCCAGCCTCATCCCCACGGGGCACAGGATGGTCCCACTTGAAGCAAGCTGTTGCCAAGGAACTGACAGCTCTTCCCTGCCTCCACTGGGGGTACAAAACTTCTAGACTGCTTCCTCCCTGGGGCCACCACTCCTGGTCCACCCCTCACCCCTGGGATCTGCAGAGTGGGCCACGGCATTGATGAGCATTAAACAGGCCAAGGGGAAGCCTTGTACAGCAGGCCCTCCCTGAGTGCTTGCTAGATGAACCAGTGAGGAAGCAGCAGTAACTGTCACTCTGGTTCTGTCCACCCTCACGGTCACAGAGGGGCCAGGCTGGGGACCAAAGCAGACCTGAGAAAGGGCCGTGGAGCTGGGAGCACATCCTAGCCCTCTCCGCTTTGCCTTTTTTCTGTGTGGTCACAGGCGAATCACTTTACTTCTCTGGGTATTAGCTAGGTCAAACAGAGATTAATGCTACTTTTAAGTCACCTGATTTTAGGTGAGCACATATAGAGCTTTGGTTAGGAACAGGGGGCACTGAGGCTCAGAGAGGGGAAGTGACTTGGCCAAGATCACATAGCAAATGACAGAGTCTGAAGTACAATTCAAGCCCACTGTGCTCTACAGGACTAGACCCCCAAAGGTCTGAGTGGAGAGGCCAGATTTAAGGTGACAGCTCTTGTCATGTTCTAAGAAATATTACAGGAGTCAGGGCGGGTGCCACCCTAGGCTGATGTCAGCAGTTAAAATCACATAGTCAGATTCTGCAATTTAGTCAGAACAGCCTTCTCTTTCCTGAGCCATGCTGACCAACGCAAGTTCCCAAGATATCCAAGCACTTCACATGGAAAAATCCCAGCATCAGACACAGCAGTGGGCTGTGAAGAAGTCAAATGCAGGAGGGAAGAGGCCACAGGGCCTTATTTCCTCCAAGCTGTTCAGGGTCTCTCCAGGGTCCTGACCTAACCTTTGCCCATAAGCCCTGCCCATCTCCCACTCTTCATCCACATCCTTTGAGCCAAAGAGGTAGGCTGGGAGGACGAAACACAGCAGACTGCCAGGGTGATCTCCAGCATGGCCTCTGGGGCTGGCTAGGTTGGACATCCAGTCCCTGGTGGCCAATCTGGGATGTCACCATCCTCGGAACAATTCTGTCAGCCTGAGCCAATGTTCCCTGAGTGAAGTTGGTTAAAATCACCTCTTGCCTTCTGGGAGAACAGTGGGTCTTGGAAGCTTCTGGGGCTGAGCGAGAGAAGACCCAGGAATGACAAGGGGGCTGCAGAGGCCTGGCACAGCTCTCACAAGGTACTGATCCTTGCTGACCTTACAAGCCTATGGCTTTCCATTCTGCACATATCCTTTCTAGTAGTTGTTACTTGCTAGTGCCATGTTCTGGGCAATCAACATCCTACATGGGTTTTTTACAGAGTCTCACTGTGTAATTCAAGCAGGCCTTGAACTTACTACATAACCAAAGTTGGCCTTGAACTTGTGGGGATCCTCCTGCCTCAGTCCCCTGAGTGTGGGGATTACAGGTGTTCACCACCAGCCCCCAGCACAGCACCTTACATGCTTTATCTCACATAATCTACACACTAATCTCCCGAAGAAGGCTGTCTCTATCCACATCCTCTTGAGACCTTTTTGGTTTGGGAGCAGATGGGTATATGGTTGAGCTCTCAGAGCCAATTGCTGGATTCTTTTACTCAAAGGCACCCCAAGGTGCCCTTTACCAGTGACTAGTATAAATTCCCCAGCCTCCTTGTCCCTGGAGGCCAATCTTGGGTGTAGCTGTCACTGTCCTCAGAGCTCTTCTGCTGACCTGGACCAAGGTTCCCCGCATGGGGTTGGCTTAAATCACCTCTTGCTTCTCTCTCCTTCTCATTTTGCTCCAATTCTCCCCATTCCCACACCAGTTTCATTCCTGGAAAACTTCTAACAAATCACTCTCACATGACTTCTGTCTCAGGGTCTGCTCCTGGGTCAAACAAGGTCAGACACCTCAGAGGTTAGTGACATGAGTTCTCCTACTGTTGACAGGAGGAATCTGAGGCCCTGGGCCCCAAAGGGTGTACTAATGTTAAACCCACACTCTGGCAAGCAGCAGAACGTGAGCTAGAATTGAGGCCTACAAAGCCTGAGTGTAGGTCTCTCTCCTCGAATCCCACTCCTCTGTCTACTTTCTGCATCATTTGAGCCTATTTATGTCCCCAATTGCTGTTGTCACCTTCCAGTCTTCTAGGCTAACTTTCCTTTTTTTTTTTTTTTTTTTTTTTTATTAGAAGGAAAGGATGAGAGTCTGTGGAAGGTCCAAGAAGGATGACTAAGGCTTCAGATTCCTTACACTGGCCTGGGCCCTGTTTTGGTCAATTCTTGTGAATCAGGGTGGATCTGACATGCTGGGAATGCAGGGACACTTTATGAAAACAAGTTATAAAAACATTGGCTCACATTCAGAGGGGCTGGCTTATAGGCCTGGTTCCATGGGGCAGGGCTGAGCAAGTTCACCTGGAGGGAGCTCACAACACAAAATTGAGGCCGGACCCAAAGCAAGAACTTCCCAGTACTGGGAGTGGGGCTTTGGGATAGTGATGGGTGTGGCATCCTTGGAAGCAGGGACTCCATGTCCTGACCTTCCCAGGCCTTTTTGTTTGAAGTATCTATGAAGCAACTTTATTGAGTCCTAAGACACAAAAACCATGGAGGCCAACCCTACCTAGTCCCCAGAGTTTTGTCTGGTCTTGAACTTGGTTTATGAGGATGCTCAGGGTCTCGGGGACTCCTAGGATCCTCCCCTCAGCTACTCTGTGGATGGAAAGTCAGACAGAGGCCCTGGAGCCTGGCATCAGTGATGGTAGGATGTCAGCTGCCTCCAACGCCTCTCTGGGACCTCTGCAGAGAAAGGGCACCCGCAGGTGTTCACAGGCGCTGGCTCCCCTCCCCCTCCTCTCTCTCCAGGAGGCAGGCTTCTTCCGGTCAGCAATAAACAGGCCTGAGTCTTGCCCAGTCCATCCCTTTCCAGCCTTTCTAGCTGCCTTTCTTGCTGAACTCTGAAAGAGCTGTCCACACTCCTGTCTCCAATTCCATTTGTCCACTGCTAAACCTTCCACCTTGTTTCCACCAAGTCCATGAATAGTTTGATGTAGGCAAATCTGCTGGACACTTCTTGTCCTCAGTTGACACCAGACCTGGCCCTCTTGAAAATGTTCCCCTTCCCTAGTTTTCTGGAACACTTTCTGGGTTTTTTTCCAGCTCCATGTCAACCTCCCTAGCCTGTGGCTGGCTCCTGTCTGCCCAGGCCTGACTGTGACTGCACCACTCAAGACCTTGGGTCACCTCATCTACTCCCATGGCTCCAATCTCTCCACTCTCCAGGGCTGGACTTAGCTGAGGACCAGAGTATCCCACTATACTCTGGTCATCTGCTCCTTGATGCCCCCAAAGAAGCCCCACACCATGCTGGCCAGATGGGAACTCATCTCCTTTTGTTATACCTGCCCCTAACCCTCCCCCTCATCTCAAGGTGCCTCAATTCTCTCCACCTGCAATCTGGAAGATGAGACACACCCTCCTCAAACCCCTAAGTCCCACAGATACCAGCCCTGTTCCCAGCCCCTACCTTTTTCCTCCCATCTGCCTCCAGATATCTCTAGAGTCTGGCAAAGGCTCCAGCCACATTAAGCCTCTGAGACTCAGGAGCACCTTCAGCTGTTATCCTGTGCCCTGAACTGCCACCCCTTACCCCAGTTCTACAACCTTGCTAGTGTCCAATAGCATATCTGAGCCAGGGTGGCTCTGGAAGGAAGAGACAGTGTCTGTTCTGATCTGAATCCCCAGCACCTGGCCCAAACTCAGCCCTTGGGCCCCAGAAAGGTCTTTCAAACCTAGGAGCTTGCATGTCTGCTGGATTTGCCCCATTGATGAGGTCAGTCCATGGACCCACCCTGGGTTGTGTCACTGCTCTGCCACCCCTTTGGTGTAAAACACCTGCATGCTCAGCCCCTTCCAGAAGCACCCCACCTGCCTGCCACTTACAAAGGAGCTATCACAAGCAGCCTTGAGAGAGCCAAGGGGGCCAACCTCACACATGCATATGCACACATGCAAACCTGTCAGCAGACACACAAAGATGCACACAGAGTGCTCTCAAAGCACAGGTAACAAAAGAGGACACACAGACACAAGCACACAGGCTCATGATGGCACATACAGACAAGCGGAAGTGGGCTCATGGGAACAGGAACATCCTGGAAAGAACACCAACTGGTGCCACAATCTCACCTGGAGTCGCCAGCCCTAGCAGTACAGCTGCTCTAAGGGTACACAAGGTTAGCTCTGGCAACTGCAGCACAGGACTCCAGGAGAGGCCCTAGTGGCCCTGCCTGTCCCTTTGGACCCTCAGGCTATAGCTCCACCCAGAAGAGAGAAGAAGAGGGCTCAGGCCATTCTCCACAGAGAGGGCTGGAGGCAATGGAGAAGGCCATTGGTGGCTCCCCGACCCTCTGCCAAAGCAGTGAATTTATCTGACAGCACTGCCTATCTGAGCAGAGAGAGCTCACAGTGTCCACTGTACTGCAAGGACAGGAAAAAAAGTTGAGAGGGCACATTACACTCAAAACTGATGCAAATAACAGATGGCCAACACCTGCCTATGCACACCATCAACCCTGCCCTCTCCTCACATCCTCCCAATCTAGTACCTCTCCACATCCTGTTGATTCCAGCTTGGATGTGGCTTTCCGGTTAGGGCAGCCCAGTCCTGAGAAACAGTCAAGAACTTCCCAGAACCTCCATGATCAAGTACAAACCCAACGTGTAACGCTTTTTTCAACCAGGCCTCAACTCACCTTTCTAGTCTTCTTTGCACCTCAGGGAGGCCCCACCAATGGGAGTTATGTTCTGCCCCAGGGACTTTACTCTCCAGCTCTATACCTTTGCACAACCGATTCCTTCTGCAAAGCACACTTCCCATGTGTCTCTGCTTGGTAACTCCTACAGATCCTTCAGTACCCAAATGGGAAATGCTGTTGCTCCAAGGACTGGCTTTGGTAGTGTCAGTTAGGTCCTAAAGCCAGCACATAATGAGTAAATTGCATATGGTCAAAATCACCCCTGGCTATATATAGCTACCACTTATATGCAATGCCTAGGCATTGTTCTAGGCATTTCCTGTTTTGACTCATATAGTGCTCAGGACTGTGGCAGATTGTATTTCCAAAGATATCTGCAGCAGCACCTCCCATCCCCCATACTCTTCTTACAGTGTAATTCTGACACCCTTCCCAGGAGAGGTGGGTTCTTTGCACCCGCACTTGAATCTGGGACTGTGGGGGTAACAGCTGAAGTAGAACTAGGAGGCTTCCAAGGCCAGGTTAGCAAATGTGACTCAGCTCTTGCCTTGTTCACTGGGACACTCTTGCTGGACCTCTGAGCCACACATGGCTGCCTGGACTTCTGTGGAACTCAACCAAGCAGAGAAAGGAAGCCTCATGGATACATGAAGAGCGAGAGAGGTTGGGCATCCCAGCTGACCCCATCCTCGATGATCAGGCACTATTTGACAAGGAGAACCCAAGCCAGAATCACCCAGGCAAGCCTGCTTTAAACCCATGGCCCACAGAAACTGAGATGATGAAATGACTATATTCATAGAAACCCACTAAGTTCGGGGATGATTTATTATGTAACAGTAGCAACTGGGACAACTGTAAAGTAGGAACTATCATTCTCCCTGCTTTAGAAAAGAAGGATCTACAGCACAGAGAGGCTAGGTAAGTTGTCCAAAGTTACAGAGGAAGAAATGGGCACAGCAAGGATTTGTACCCTGGCAGTTTAGCCCCAGAATCTACACTCTTCCCTGCTATGCCATTCTCACTCCAAAGTCTGGTGTCTCCCAGCCATGGGAGGTCTCAGGGAGTGGCTGCTGAATAAATGACTAAAGGAAAGAATAAGCAAATGGATGACTGTGTGAGAGTGACCAAAAGCACAGAGCAAGCTTCGAGGTGCAAGGCAAAGGACTTAGACAAGTCCACACCATGCGACGAGTGTGACAAAAGTCTTGTTGCTAGGGCAGGTTCTCTGTCCACAGTCCTAGGGACAGTGAATGGATCAGAGGAGGTTGGCAGATGCCACAGGCCTCTGCTTCCAGGGGAATTCTGTGAGGCATGTGTTCCTGCTCTCTGCCTCCTCCAGGTCAAAACTTGCAGGATTGTCACAGGGCTCCGAGGAGCTAAACCCACCTAAGGCCAGGGCTTATGGATCCTGGGGACCATAGGGGAGGGAGGCCGGAGACCTGAGTTTCATCCTGTGTGGCCACTAACTGGCTGTGTGAACTTGGACAAGTCCCCACCCTTCTCTGGGTCCAAGTGCTTTCAAGCTTTAATACATTAAGTCTCACAAGGCACTGGGGTGCAGGTGAGACGTGGGTGTGTGGGTCCTATAACCTCTGTGCTGAAGGAATCCATTCCTAGAAGGAAAGTGGGAATGAGAATGAATCCTGCTATTGCTTGCTGTGAGATTTTTGTGTGCCGGGCCCTTTTACAGGCACGGACTCTGCTGCTTGCCGCAGCCCCACAGGGCAGGGCAGCCAGCAGGGTGAGACTCAGACTCACAGCTAAAATGACACTGGATGTAGAGTCCAACCCAGGCCTGCCCAATTTCAAGATTCCCCCTGTATGTGTGTGTATGTGCGCACGTGCATGTGCATGCGTGCGTGTGTGTGTGTGTGTGTGTGTGTGTATTACTGGGGATTAACTCAGGACCTCACACACACTAGGCAAGTGCTCTTCCACCAAACTGCATCCCCAGCCTCTTTTTATTTTATTTTGAAACAGTGTCCTGCTAAGTTGCTCAGGTAGGGATCAAACTCCTGATTCTCTTGCCTCAGCTTCCTCAGTAGGTGGGACGACAGATATATGCCATCAAGCCTGGCTAAAACTCCTACTCTTATCACAATAAGCAAGAGGCAGAAATAACCTTCATGTCCACGGATAGGTGGATGGACAGAACAAAATGTAGTCACACAGCAGACTATCAACCTGCCTTAAAAAAGAAGAAAAGCCCAGCACTTCCTACAACATGGATGAACATGTAGGGCATTATGCCAAATCAGATAAGCCTGTCACAAGCTGGTGCAGTAGCACACTTCTATAATCCCACCACTCGGGCGGCTAAGATAAGAGGATGTCTAGAGTTCAAGACCAGCCTGAGTTAACTGTTAGTTCAAGGCCAGTTTGCACTTACACAGCAAGACCCTGTTTCAAAAAACAAACAAACAAGCAAAAAAAATTAGCCAGTCACAGAGACAAACATGGTAGAATTCCAATTACAAAGATCTCTAATGCAGTCAAGTTCATAGAAACAGAAAGTAGAGCAGTGGTTATTGAGAGGCTGGGGAAGGGGAATAGGAAGTTGCTATGTAACCAGTGTGGAGTTCCAGTTCTGCATGGTGAAAACCCACTGTCAATCAGGGCTGGGGATGTAGCTCAGTGAGGGTGCCCCACTAGCATGTGTGAGCTTGCATTCAATCCCCAACACTGAAAAACAAAAAATCCAGCTCTGGAGATCCACTGGACACTGTGAAGACTGAACTGTGAACTCAAATTGGCTAAGATGATATATTTTATGTTATGTGGACTAGGGCAGGATTTGATAAGCACAGACGGTCCTGGGGCACTAAAAGCCAAGGCTTAGACCCTGCTCCCTCCCAGGATCCAGCTGACTCCAGTCCTCTACCTACTTGAGCCCTTGGAGTCTTCACTCAAAAGCATTGCTCCAGAGGGCAGCAGGCACTGGCTTGGAATATGGGATTTCCTGAACACCTACTGTGTACTCTCACATCCATTTACTGCATGAACTTGGGCCACCCTCTGTTCTGAGGCTTCAGTCTTCCCATGTGCAATCCAAACGTGACCTAGTATTCCTAGGTCCTGTGGGGAACTGCAGAAATGACTCTCCTTAAAAAAGGAAGCAACTATCTCCATTTTGGAAAGACTTGGTCCTATCTCCATGTATTGATATGTTCAGACCTGGCTAGGTTATTTCCTTGTCCCTTCAACTGGCCTTAAGTAATGTAAACTGGGCCGGCTAAGGAGCTGATATATAATCTCCAAGCAAAGTGACAGGTCAGTGTTACTCCGCTCAGTGACTCATCAAATACATGGTTGAGTCTGTGGGATCGAGAGCCGTGTTGCGTGCTATCAGCTGGGACCAAGCCTCAGAAAAAAGGCTATGACTTCCCAGGGCAAAAAAGATTATACATCAAAACTAAAACAGTGACCCCAAATTATTAGATACCACCTCAGCTGTGTTATACAGATTACTTTCGCTCTGCATTTCTTGCCCTCTGCTTATTGCAGAGGTGATCTTAGACCTCCTACCTAGCCCAGCTCATGATAGTCACAACAGTCACATATTTCCCACCACTCTCACTGTCACTTATCCCAAAGCCACTCCCCTCATGGAGAATTAATAAAACCTGTGAAGGCCTCTGGGTTGAGGACTTTGTTCCGATAAACCACCATCTTGGCTAGACTTAGGACCCCCTTGGTCCCCACTACTGTATGTATGTCTCAGTGTCTTTCTTCTCACTGTCAGTTACACTAGAAGTGATAAATTAAAATTAACTCACTAAAATTCCAATAATCTTCCCTTGGGATTACAATTATATACCTTTCTGGACCGAAACATAGACAGAAAAGGGTTCTCTATAGGTCCTTCTCATTCTCACACCAAAAATAATCTCAGAGCGGGAGGGGGAAGTGGAGGCACCAAGGATTGTAGACAAGAAGGACCAGAACACTCTGCCCAGGAATCTGAGGTTTTGGCCTCCTGATCCTGCTCCAAGCAGCCTCTTTGCAGAAGGGGAATCTGAGACATGCGACAGGACCACAATCCCTGTCTCCAGCCCACTACTGTTTCTCCTGCTCTATGCTGCCAAAAGTGGAAAAGACTTCAGCATAAGGTAAAAGATGATTCATGCAATCACAGAGTCAAAATCCTCCGTGCCTGGAATGCTCTCCAAGAATTCTGACTCTCACCCCTTCCCCTTTACTCTCAGGGATTCCAAGTTTCTCCCCAAAAGGACTGGGATGGGAGAAACCCTGGTTCCAATCCCAGCTCTCTCCAGGCCTGTGTCCTTATCTGTACCATGGGGACAAGGACACCTGCCCACATCCTGTTGGGAAGGTTAGATGAGGCTAAAGCATCAAATGCTGAGCCCGGGACCTGGCACACAGTAGGCACCCAGTAGCAGTCACACACTATCCATTCTCTACTTTCAGACAAAGCCATTTTCATCGATGTGTTTGTACTGCTCAAAAGCGGGTTTGTTTGTTTGAACACATCCCAGAAGAGACTGTCTCCTGGGACACTGGGAGATGCTCTCCAGTCAGCCCTAGGGAGAAAGAGGAGAATGGGGAGGTGGGGGAGAAGAGGGTACACTTTATTTGATGGAAAAAGGAAAAACACTGTCCCTTGGGACTAGGAGTGAAGTCCTGGGGAAGCCCAGTGGCTGCCCCTCTACCAGGAGGACCCAGGATGGCCCCAGATCAGCTTAATAAGCTCCCTCGGGCCTGGCGGGAAGCTAATGTGATGGGGCTGCTACTTAAATCGCACAAAGCCTTCTATTCTTGGCTGAGCAGAGGCCTGGTTTTCTCTCAGCTGCCCAGCAACATAACCAGCCAGAGTTAGTCATTTGCACTGGTGGGGTCTGAGGTATGCCAGGACCACAGGAGGCTGGGGGCAACCCTGTGGAGCCCAGGTCCCCAGGAGGGCCTCTGGGATGTTCAGGGAGTTTCCAAAGGGGCTATCTGAGCTGAGTGGAGGTTTGGCTTCAATGACCTCTAATGTCACTTCTAAGTCTTGATTTCATAGGGCCCAAGATTCTAAGGTTCCACAATCCAGTACTTCAAAGATTTGGTAAGGAGTCCATGGCTCCAGTGGACCTAGGTTCCAAAATGCGAACAAAGATGGGACACCAGCTCTAGCATGCACGTCACCCTATCCTATCTTCCCCCATTGGCTTTTAAGATGCAGAGATGCCAGCTTACCCTGACACTGGGGTCTCTAGACAGAGAAACAGTGTGCATAGCTAGTGGGTTCAGCACTGAGGTCATCAATGCTTCTGTCACCCAACATTACCCCCAGTCTGCTGGGGAACCTCTGGACATTGCAGGAAATAGAGGGAAGCAGGGGAGCTACCGTGTGGCCACCAACACTAGACACTGCTGGGCAAGACATCCCCACTCAGTATCTGCTCTGTGACAGCAGTGCCAGCACACCCTCATCAGACATGCTTTGAGTGGCCAGGTGAACTGTCCAAGGCCACAGCCTGGAGACTGGAGGAGGTGGTAAGAACCAAGCCCAGTTGAATTCAGAAATTTTTCCTCTGCTCACACTGCTTTGCTTCTACCCGCAGCTTCCTTGGGCGCACTTCCCTCAGCACCCACTTTTGGATGGGAAAGTTTAGGGCCCCAAGAGGAAGTTCACATGCTTAGTGACACACATAATTGGTGGCAAAGCCAGGCAGAATTGTTCCCAGGTAGGGGTGATAACTATCTCCATCCCTGGCCAGGTCCCCATCATTGATCCTTATCTGGATCCCTCTTTTCCATCAACCCAGGACTAGAGATCCCAGGGCAAGACTGCCTCCTACCCACTGAGTCCTGACACAGTGACTGTTCCACAGAGTCATCTGAGGGATAAGCTGAGAATCAGGGGGTGGGAGAATGGCTCACAGACTCATGCTCAACGTGGCCAGCTGAGCACACACATAGTCTGGCAAGCACTGACCCTGACACGTGCTGGGGACACTTATAAGACACTTGTCAGGAGCCCTCAGAGACTAATTAACCAGCTGTCCCATTAAAGAAAGCAATGAGGCCCCACTTGGCGGTCATCACAGAGCCTGGCCACCATCAGGACTGAGAAACCAGCCCTGGTTGCCTGGGCCTTGGCCTGCACGCTCGGCCATCCTACTCCAGGTCCCCCGTCTGCCCAAATCTATCAGCTTATTTTTACATCAAAATGATTTTATAATTTATTTCTCATCTGAACTCCCCAGTACCTTGAGAGATTAGTCTATGTTTCTTCCCTTTTACAGGGACAGAGATTAGAGACTCACTCAGTTCACCTGGCTAGCTTGGCAGAATAAGGACTTGCTCCCAGGGCTGCCTGGATCCTGGGCCTTTCTTGGTACCTGAGGGAAGGTAACAGATACCAGGTGCTGGAGGGATAGGTTCCTGACCATTTCTAACTGATCTGACCATTTCCAGGAGTTAGTGGACATTTTTCCTCCTTCTTGCTTAGAAAGGTCACAGATCATACAACTAGAAGCATCTGTAAATTAATATACAATAACAATAAAAATAAAAAAGGAGAAAACACCCATTTTATTGCTCTGGTCAGAGTTAGACCTTACCTGCAAAATGATGTCCTACTATAGACCTGGCACCCTACTGAGTGTGCCACCCACTGGGTGGTTTGCTTTGACCTCACTCCAGCCTCGTGAGATTGCTCTCCTTATCAGCATCTCACAGCTGAGGCTCAGCAAGGCTGAGCAAAAAACCACACTGCACAAGCAAAGGGGTGGAGCCAGGACAGGAACCAGTGTGCTCCTGCTTGGCCTTTTAAAGACGGGTGGTGCGCTAGGAAGGTTCAGTGGTAGAGTGCTCGCCTAGCATGTGCCAGGGACTGGGTTCAATCTCCAGCACCACACACATATGCACATACATGCGCTAAGATGGGGGGAGTTCTTTTCTAAATAACCTACTTAAGTCTAAGATATTCACTATATTCTTCTCCCTGTCACCCCAAGACATAAACACACACACACACACACACACACACACACACACACACACATGCATACAGTGCCAACTCAAGCACAGGGAGCATCTGTACAGCTCTGGAGCCAGCCTTGCCAGCTGTCTGCCCTCCAGTCTGCCCTGGTGGGGCCAGGACACCATCTGGGAGCTGCTCAGGCACAAGGGCATTAAGAGGGACCCTCAGAACTCCAGGGGAAGAGATGCTGGCCATACCCAGCACCACATTCTGGGCAGCATGGCTTTTACCAAGCTATGTTGATGGGTCGCGGGCTCCTCAGAGTGGGTGCTACAGGCCACATGAGAATAAAGCAGCATCCATACCAGAGATCTGAGCTGCCTGACAGAGATACTTGGAGGGGATGGAGGAGTGAATGTCTTGTCTGCCCCTCAGGCCCTATGCCTACCAGCTCCAACTGTCCACCCCTTACCAGCTATGCTACATACAGAGTCTACTGTATGTCAGTGGGTCCCATAGGACCCTACCTGTGAGCATGGGAGACAAACTGGGGAACAGGGGGAGTGCACTTCCCTCTTCCCAGAGGTGGGAAGCTGGGGAGGGGACAGCATTTGGCCCTCGGTCCAGGAGACAGGAGGGGCAGCAGGATCTCTCCCTATTCAATGCACACAGACACTGGGTTGCAGACACACAGTACAGGCCTGAACGTACAACTTGGACATAATTCACAGACTCCTATTGCTATGGCCTGGATAAAACTTACCCAGCAGAGGAAGCATGAATGGAAAACAAATAGGGCCTCCACCAGAGAGCACTTCCAGAGAAGACGGGGAGTGGGCCAGTGGCCTATGGGATTAATACTGACAAATAAATATTATTGGTGGCCAGAACTGTTAACATGTATGCAGGTTAAATCAATTTATAATACACAGTCACAAATCTTATCTCACTGAATCAGCACAAACACCAGGTGTGAGAATTACTATGATTCCCATTTTACAGATGAGGACACTGAGAATCAGAGGCTAAGTATCTTACCCATTTTCACAGAGCAGAATTTCCCCCTTGCACCATGCTGCTACAGGCACACAACCCTGGCCTGGTTCAGTCCCCTACTCCCCAGGGACCCTTGGACCCCTCCCCAGTGGGACAGCCCAGAAGACCTCCAGTCTAGAGGAACACTCCTCAGCTTTCCCCCTCCTTTGCCCAGAACTGTTGGAGCCCACTTCCAGCAACCTAATCTGATCACAAATGAGAGGAACCTGAGGCCCATGGAGGGGCAGAACGTGTCCAACTCCACTCAGCCCACAAATACCCACTGGGCACCAGCCAAGTGGTACCCATTCCACGGGTGTTCTGATGCTCACACTCTACCCACCCCAGTACTTCTCTAGCCCCATCTCCCATGGGTCCCTGACTTCTGCCTGCTCTATCCGTATAGTGTCCCCATGCACTGTCACCTTTATGTCTTTGCTCTTCTGAGAATGCCCTCCCTTCTTGGCTGGCCAGAACCTGTCCCAGCTTCTCCGTGAAACCTCACTCAAGCCCCCATCCCCAGGCTGAGCTGATGAACTATAGGAGGTGGCGCTCCTGTCCCTCCCTGCATCCCTCTTCTGGGCCTCCCCACACTCCCAACCTCTCTTTTATAACATCTGTGTATCAGTCCTGAAAACAGTCACCTGCTCAGACCCCTGTGAGAACCTGACAGGAGCTTAGTATAGCTCTACTTAGTTGCGTAAATGTGTCACCCGTCCACCCACCACCACAGCCTAGAACAATGAAAAAAATCACTTCTTCCTTTTAAGGCTTGTATTTGTCTTTCTTTAAAATCCCTTAGTGGGCACGGGGAAGCGAAGTGGAAGATTCTTACTCAGACTTGTCTTGGCATTTCCCAGTGCTGGCTCTGTGCCTGGCACTGGATGCCTAAGATATGATGATTTGGTGGATGAATAATAAAAATCTCTCCCCTTTTCCCTTGCTCTTGTTCCTTATAGTTCCCCCATTATTACCAAGCATTTCTTGAAGCCAACCAATGTCCCACAATCCACCCTCAAAATGCAAACAGTGCTAGGGACCCATCTGCGCAAGCAACAAGGTGAGGGTGGCCATCAGTCTGCTTGAGCCTCGGACCTTGCTCTGTGTTAAAGGAGGCACATATTCAAACAAGTCTGTGAAAGGATGGCTGAATGCTCTGTGGGACTCCTTGGTTCAAATCAACATGATAAAGGTCCTGAGAAGGTCTTCTCTGAGTTCTGTGATACAGTGGTTCCCAACTCTGTATGCCCATACATCCTGGGGCCTATTTAGGATCCTTCTGGAACTAGGACTTCCCAGAGCAGAGTTTGGAAAGTAGGCACTGAAGGGTCCACTGCAGAACAAGGTGTGTGCCCGGGAGTGTGCTCACAGCTGGCAACCAGCCAAAGCCACAATTTCTTGCACGATTATTTTATGGAGGCAGACAATCGGACTTTAGCCATCAACAGCAATCCTTGATGATAGAGGCAAAAAAGAGGGTGACATCATATAGGCTTTCACATCAAGTACAGAGGTGAGAGAAGGTAAAAGGCCAGAGATCTCAGGGAGTTGGCCATAGGACAGGGGACTTCACCCTGCTGAGCTTTGTTTCTATGGTCTGCACACTGGGGATAATGTTCTTCTCAAGGCTGCTGTGAAGATTCAATATGGTGACGCAAGCAGAGATTGATTACAAACTGTAAAGCCCTGTGGGAGCATTCCCTATGTGCAACATTATTTCCCTGAATGTGCAGCCAGGAGACTGTGGTCACCTGGTGACAGATCTCAAGCCACTGCAGTGGTCATCCATCAGGATTGATGAATCCCCAGCAAGGCCCAGGCCCACCAAAAACTAGTTTAATAGATATGAATGAATAAATGAATGAATGAACGAACAAATGAACTGATTCTAATAAATTCAATTGTCCCATTTTTCAATTAGTAAGAAATGCAAATTAGGAGCAGCACATACAAGCAAGAGGGTAAAAGAGGTTCTGGGGCTGCGGAAGGCAGGTCTGGGCAGCAGAATGGAGAGACAGAGTGGGAGGAGCCAGAAAGCATTGCTGAACAGGGCCGTGGCTTGGAGTCATTAGTGTAGGGGACCAGGAGCCCAGCACCCTCCATGACGCAGGCATGGTTTGTGGTCCATCCCTGCAAGGTTAACCACATTAGCCATGTGCAGGGAAAGGATGTGACCAAGCTGGGGGGTTTTGTTTGTTTCTTTTTTAAAAAGGTTTTAACTGAAACGATTAGAATATTTTTTTAAAGGTCTAGGGAACAGAGGAAGTCTTCAAACCACAACTCAAGATTTAGCTGCCTGAAAAACCGCTTCTTACATTTACACCATGTACTAACACGTACATAGGATAAACGTTTTTAAAGCACCTACTATGCACTGCTAGGCACTGGGGATACTAGGTCAAGTCAGATAGCATCATGCGTGGAAGATTCTGAGTAAATAAAAGAGGTATCTGGTTCCTTGAAGACAAGAGAGGGGAAGGGAGAAGAGGGCAGGGAAAGAGTGTGGAGGTAAGGGAAGGGGAGGAGAGGAGAGGGGAAAGGAAGGGAAGGGAGAGGTGGAGAAGTGAAGTGAAAAGAAGGGAGGAGAGGGGAGGGGAAGGGAGGGGAGGGGAGGGGAGGGAAGGGAAGGGAAGGGAAGGGAGAAGTTGTAGAAAAAAATCTATAGACAGGAAGTTTGGAAGACCAAGCCAAATCTTGGCCTAAATCTTGGTCCTAAATCACTGTGTGGCCTCAAGCAAGTTGCCTTCCTTCTCTGAGCCTCCATCTTCCCATCTATAAAGGGAGGGTGGTGACAAAAATTATAAAAATACTACATGGCTCTGGGCACAGGATCAGCAGTCAGACAGACATTCTCTCACTGCACGGGCACAGCCAGCAAAGCAGGGGTTGCTAACTGTGCTGTGGAGCAGACTGTCCCTTTCACAGATGAGCAAACTAAGGCTCTCTGGTTCCTAACTTGCCTGAGTTCTGGGAGACAGTGGGAATCCTACTGGAAGAGACAAGTCTGCTTCCAGAGCTCCCCCCACTGCCCACCTCCCAAATAAACCCTCCTCTGTCTCTGCACAGATTGTCCAAGGATTTGGGACATCATGGGTATCTGAGTGCTTTGCAAAGTTAAACTAGTATGTGTCAAAAGGTAACAACAAAAAGGTCTGGATTCCTCCATGAAACCAAACACTTAAAATTCCCAGGAGCACTCAAAACTGGCTGATCCAGAATTCCTGGGCTCCTGATCCCCTGACCTCTTGCATTCCTTGGCCAACTGCCTCCCTGGGAAAGGGATCCACAGGCCCAGAACCCACCACTGATGACTCATGGCCAACAAAGCAGGGCTCCTCCTGATGTCCACCAGCTCCTCCTGGACCAGACCATCTTGCCATCCTGTGCTCTAGCCCCACTGAGGACTTAGAGGGTATGGCCTTGCCCTGTGCCATGCAAGCCATTCCAGAGTCCCTCAGCACCCCCAGCAACGGGCCTGTATTTTACCTCTCTGAGCGTCTGGTGTCCCACCTCAGAAATAGAAATGAATGCAGATGGCATGAAGGAAACATCTACCAAGGAGACCCCCACACACTAGCCCAGGTAGCAGAGGTGTGATGGGCTTTCCATAGCCCTGGCCTGAGGAAAGAGTGGACTCTCATCTACCCTTGAGCCCATAGTCCCAGCTGGAGAGGGGAACTCAGCTCCTACCATCACTGAACCCTCATCTGCTATCCTCTTAGATGGTTGGGGTCCAAGCAGATGAGAGGTAGGGAAACGGTCTTCTAGCAGAACTGCATATATCTTCACTGGAGAGAAGTGGGCCCCAGAACACAGATGGGCTATGTACCCACTGTGACCCAGGACTGTTGCTAACTAGGCTCAGGCCACACGGCAAGACAGCCAAGATAGGCCTATGGGCCCCGGTCAGGGCTCTCTCCACTGTCCTAGAGCCATGGTTTTTGAAGTGTGTGTCAGATGTATCCACTCAACTCCACCCTTGCCAGGAGGCTCTGGCCCTCCACAGAGGGGAAGGATGAAAATCATCATCCAGGTGTTCTGCCCCTTGCCTCACAGCAGGTGATGACAGGCACATCTGGATGGAGGGAGCATGGGCTTAGCCTGCCTTTGCAGTATTCTCAACAAGAGCAAAGAAGTTCTCCTTATAGCATAATGGGCTTCAGTGGGATGTGAGAAAGAACTTCCTGGAGAAGCATTAAGACTGGACAATACACAGAGAAGGCAAGGGGGTGAGAAAGGTTGTAGCTCTTCCTCTAAAATATAAGGAGATGCTGTCACGCCATTATGTAATTTTACCTTCAGAACAGTCTGGAAGGTGAGCGTTGCTACCTTCATCGCAGAGGGGAGCAGCTAAGGCTGGGGGAGGGTAAGTGACTTGACTAGTGCCTTTTATGTTGCTCAACCCAAGAGCCAGGATTCCAAGCCAGGACTCTGACTCCAAGCCCCGCACACACTCTCTTCAAGACCTGTTGTGGATCAAGATATCACTGCAGCCACATGGGTACCTCACTGGCTGCCTCTGGTGCCCAGATGTGAGCTGCCAGGGATGCCAGGCATTCACCAGTGGCTGGCTACAAAGAGATCTGTTTTTAGATCTGTGCCCCAGCTGACAACATCCCACAGGGGCCCCCCAGATGTTTTCCCCATGAACTGTTCCAACCATGTCACCTGTCCTGTCCCAACTGTGCCTTCTGAGCTCCAGGCTGTCCTTGCACCAAGCTGTCACCTGTTCCCTGTTTAAAAGAAGCCCTGTGGAACCCCATGCCCTCCTCACGCCTGACATTCACGCTTCTCATCACAGGTCCTGCAGCATCTGTCCCAGGTCTGCAGGCCCCACATTCCCCTTACTGGGGGCCCCGAGCTTGAGGTGGCTGGCCCACTCTGGGAGTCAGAGGCCAACATGGCCCCAGGCTGCCCTCAGAGAGGCAGTGGCTGGCCAGCCCCAAGGAGTACGCAAAGTGGCTGGCCAGGGCTGGCTCCAGTTTGGGCAGGCCAGAGAGAGCTCTGTGCACCTGCATGTGCCTGACACCAGTTGTGTCCTTTGCACATTCCAGAGATAAGGCTGTCCCAGCAAAGCTACCGGAAGTCAGCTGCAGCCTGGTTTCAGGCAGGAGTCAGCTAGACTCCTGCCCCCAGAGCTCTTCTCTCAGAGGGCACAACAGGTGGAATGCTCCAGATCTTTGGGGTACAGGCTGAGACCTCCTTTGTAACAGATGATCCTTAAACTCCTAAGGACGTGGTATTCACAGGTTCCATGGCTTTAACTTGCCTCACGGCTCTCAGCCTGCCTGGCCCTGGAGGTTGACCCTTCAGATGGCAGCTGTCTCTGTGCTGCTGGCTTCTGGGAGATTCACCCAACTCAAGCATGAAGCGAGCTGCAGGAGGGAGGAGAGCTGAGGCCCTCTCCCTTGCTAAGGGTTCGGGGCTGACTGGTTTCTCTATGGAATGCCGAAGTCCCTGTGCCTATAGCTCTGCCTTGCTCTGCCCAGACAGTAACACTTGCGCTGCTCCTAGCCCTTTCTGGGTGTGCCACACTCCCACCCGTAGGCTGACACGCCCTGTCTTCTAGGCCAGAGCAGAGGAGCCCAAGCCCTGCCACCAAGAACCCCTGGTGCAATCTTCCTCCAAATGGCCCTCAGATCTTGCTCTGATAAATTAGGAAAGGACAGCAGCTGGAAGGGGTGCACATGACTGTGCAGGGCTCCTGTCCACCTGGATTCTGCCAAAGATGGGGTCAGAGATGGCAAGAGGAGAGAGGACCAAGTGTATCTCAGGGAAGCAGATCCCAGCTGTGCATTTTATAGGGGTGAAAACTGGTGTTCAAAGAGACAGATGACTTGCCCAGGGTCATCCTGCCAGTAAGTGACAAACCCAGGACTGAAACACAAATTTTCCTGCCTCCAAACCCCATCAGGTAGTGCTACTGTTCTCATTGTGTTGAACTGGCTCCCAAGAGAGGTGGCTGACTTCAGTGGGGTCAGTGATTGGTGAGAGCTTGCACAGAGGTATCCAGTGTCTCCTGGAGTCTCCCACTAGATGGAAAAAATACTCGGAAAAAAAACGTTGACATTCTTCAGTTCTCCCAGGTGGGGCAGAGCCCCAAGTGGGCGGTACAGTTGGGTGTCTGGTTGGAAAAACAAGCAGATTCAGACAAGGCTTCATTGTTACCAAGAGTCTGATACTTTGACCATTAAAACAAAACTGAGCAAAACAAAATGCTTGCTACTATGTCTTATCCCTGAGAGAGAAGGGGGACAGTAGGAAGGGCCCCAAGACCAGGCGTTGATCTCTTCCCTTATCCAGAAACCTGGGGTGAGGGTTCAGGGTCCTAGTCCTGCCAGCCCTGCCACTGTTTCTGATAGTTCCCTATACACTGATGACAGCTTCAGCCTCTACATCTTTCACGCATAGCTCATTTTAGCCAGTTTGTTGCTATTTCCATTTTTCAGATGAGATGAGGAAACTGAGGCTCAAAGAAGCAGAGTGTGAGATCCAAATTTTTGAGACTGCAAAGTCTTCCCATGCCCCTCATTTCTCCGGGGAGGGAAAGGCAGGACCCCAGAGGAGAGGGCAGCACTGGAGAATGAGCTTCCTGTCCTAGAGAGATGTAAGCAGCGTTGTGGGATTGCACTGCAAAGGACAGTGACAACTCTCTGATTTAGCTGCACTCTCAAATCACCTGAGAAACTTTGACAGTGTATGTCCAGGTCTTGTTCCAGGGGCACTGGGCTGGGCCCTGCAGGACATCCAAGTTTCCCACATGATAGACAAAGTGTCCAAAAGCCGTGGGCCTGCTGCCTTGTAGCCCTTCCGGTTGCAGAGGCCCCACTCCACACTTCTCTAAGAAGCAAAGCAATTTATCACCTAGACCCCACTTTATGGGAGTCAGAGTTCAGACAAAATATAAGGAATATAAGGGTGTCCTCGAGGTCCCTCAGCCAGCTACAAAGGAGGCAGCACAAGGGTGTCTGGGTGTCTCTGGAGAGGGGTGAGGCCCTTCAAGCTTTTAGAGGCCCTGACTCTCTTCTCAGTGGGACAGTACTTTCTCTTTGAGCCTCCTGGGTGGGAAGGTGAGATGAATTCTTCTCGGGATTTGTTTTTTAAAAGTCCACTGATTCAAAAGCTAAACAGCTGCAAGATAAGCGCTGGGGGACCCCATTTGCTTGCAGGGGGATCCTCTCTGCTTGCCAGAGGGCCTTGGGAGCACAAAGATGAAAAGCCTACTGACTGGGCTGGGGATTTAGCTCAGCCGGCATAAGCGCCTGCCTTGCAAGTGCACAGTCATGAATTTGATCCCCAGTACCAAAAAAAAAAAAAAAAGCCTACTGATGTCTTCCTGTAGGAGAAGTGGTCCCCAGCTTGGGACAAGCTGGCATCTCGGGTCAGCAGCCCACTTCCTCCCCACCTGCCTTTTGTCCTTCCTCATGCCCTCAGTGCAGAGTATCGCACACAGGCAGATAGCAATGTTGGGGGGGGGAGCGCCTACAGGCCAGTGGTCCTGAAGTCTGCCACGGCCACGCCCTTGCCAGCCATCCCCCTGGAGCTCACTCACAGGGCAGCCTCCCAGCGGCCTCAGCTCTGGCAGTGCCACCTCCGAGAAGCCTCCTGACTCCTTTCCACCCAGCTCTGGGCAATGCAGGCCCTAGTCTACCCTGTCACACTCTGTTGTCACTGCTCCTGTGTTCTTCCTTCCCTATCCATTCATCACTCTACAGAGCAGCTGCCCTCTGCCTGGGATCCATTCCAATACCCTCCCCCAAGCACCTGTTCCCTCTTGCTTCTCACTAGGTGCTGGAGACAGATAATAACAGCTCACTTTCACCGAGTGCTTATTATAGATTGGGCCTTCTTGAGTGCTTTGCATCTATGATCCACTTAACTCTCACAATAACCCCGTGAAATAGATGCCACAATCAGCCCCCTTTTACAGATGGGATAACTGAGGCCCACAGGGGTTAACGCACTAGCCCAAGTCACTTGAGCCTTGAGCACAGATATCAATGGGACCAGTCCTTGCCTCACGAGCTCACTTTTCACAATGTAGAGGTTTTGTATCTGTGTATTTACTCTTACCCCTCACACACACCAGAATCTCTAATCATCCATAGTGTGGTTGGATGTGTGTACAGAAAAGGCCAAATGAATGTTGCCTCCCTTTAAGAAAGGACTCATATTCTCTGCCTAGCATCTGCTAGCCGGATCCCAGACAGCTCCTCCCAACTGGGTCATTTCTGCTGCTAAGGTTGCAGAAGAAAAACCCAGGTCCCCAGGCTTTCTAGTCCTGCTTCCTGTCCTGAACTTGGCTTGGGGTCTCCCCAGTCAACAGCTGTCAACAACACTGAGAAGATGCTAGGAAACACATTCCTGCAAGTCCCATCGACACACGGCAGCTTTCTGAAGGAAGTTTTCCCTGTCACCTACCACGCCCTCTTTCCTGGCTTCATTGGTGTGATTGTTCTTTTGGCTCCTTTCAGAATCACTCACTTATGAGGTCAATGAGGGCACAGGCAAGCAGAGCTTTGTGGAACCCCTGCCTCTGTGCCAGGCCCCTCCAGGCACTCTGTGCCATTTTAAACCCTCATGATACTGTCATTACCAGTCCCTTTTTTTTCTTTTTTTAATGCAGGGTTTCACTGTATGATTTAGGCTGGCCTTGAACTCACTTTGTAACCCAGGAGGGTCTCAAATTTGCAGCAATCCTCCTACCTCATCATCCTGAGTGCTGAGATTGATTACAGGCATGCACCGATACACCCAGCAACCAGTCCCTTTTTGATTGATTGAGTGATTGATTGATTGATCAAGACAAGGTCTTACTATATAGACCAGGCTGGCCTTGAACTCATGATCCTCCTGCCTCATCCTCCTGAAATTACAGGCCTGCACCACCATGACTGGCTCATGAGCTCCATTTTATAGGTAACACGTAAAAAGAGTAGGTACAAAAAAGTTGAGTAAGGCCAGGGATTTAGCTTAGTGGCATAAGTGCTTGCTTGGTAAGTGCTAGGTCAAGTTTGATCCCCGGTACAAAAACAAAACAAAACAAAAAAAACAGTTGAGCAACTTGTCCTGACTGGTGGGGAAATCAATAAGGTCTTTCCAGTACTGGAGCTATTTCTTTTGGCCTGGGGGTTGCTACCTTGTGTCAGGGCGCACTGCTAGGCACTCTGAAGGAGGGGTGCATTGGGGCAGCATAGATCCTAGTTCCATCAGGCTGGCAAGGGAAGCAGATCTAATGACTCCCTCAGGCCACAGTCAGTGATCACAAGCTGTGGATCAGCAGCACAGAAAAAAGGAGTCCTACAGGCTTCTAGGAAGAGGTGGCTCCAGACCTGAAAGGACCTCACTCATTTCCCCACCAGTCAGGACAACAGAAGGGCACACCACGGCTCACAGAGCTCTGGTGCCTCGGAGGTGGCAAAGTGAGGAGAAGCAGGCTGCCCTGCCAGCTGCCCTGCCAATGACCCCACTGTGGCTGGGTCAGCTGCCTCCAGTCCTGCCAACCTGGCCTGGCCCAGCAGGCTGCCAATCACAGCTAATGACCATGCTGCCTGCAGTCCAGGCCACCACCCTTCTCCGGGTGACCACAGTACTCACTGGCCCAGACAACAGTCAGGCCAGAAATCACAGCCGTTTGTCACACCACATCCTCTGGCCCTGTGCTGTGGTCTCCTCCTCCTCTTCCTCCTCTTGTCAGGGTCACGAAGGACACTGCAGAAAGCAGTGGAGATGCAGGACATTCAGACACTGCTCTGTTCACTGAAACAATGGGCAAGCAGAAACCCAGAGGGGGCTGCTTCATGCAAGTCACACAGTCACCATAGAGCCCAGGGCGGAGGATTGTTTCCTAGGCTCCATACTCAGTCCAGCACTGCCCTCAGCCTTGGAAAGGAGGCATGTGCCCTGGCTTGTCACATGCAAAGAATGCTTTCCAAGATACTGGGTGGAGCTGAGGAGACAGGACATCTCCTAATGCTGGACATTCAGGGACATACAGAAGCAGATTCCCAGTGCAAACAAATGTGGGACTGATTCCCTTCTCCTCACTGTCCAGCTGTGTGACCCTGGGCAATGCAATGAATTCCCCCAGAGTCACAGGCTCTGGGGGATGACAGTAGCTTCCTCCCAAAGTTAATGGGGCTGACAGTGTTAAGTATTTAGTACATTGTCTGGTTCAGAGTAAGTGTGCAAAGATATTTGCCATTATTAATATCATCATTATAGTAATAAATGTTTGGATGCATTTAGCAAATTATAAAATGTTATGGATGTAGGTATTACTACAATTTCTGTTAAGTGTCAAAGATTTAGGGGTAGCATGCCTAGAGGGTTGGGCAATCCAGGTCAGTTTCTGCTAGGTAGAATTTATGACCCAAGTGGGGCCTGGACAGACAGGGAGGTTGAGCTGAGAAGAGGCAGGGATGCAGTTCTGATGGATAGGGCCTCAGGGGCAGTGACGGGACCACACATGGTGGGTTAGGAGACTGAGGTGAACAGAGGCCCCCGCAGTGAGTGGCTCTGGAGGCAGAGACTTGAGCATCACAACTACTGGCCTGGAATCATCTTACAGAGAAAGTACAAGGAGACATGGGGGACTCTAAATGGTGACTCCCTGCTTCTTTTTTGAAACCTGAGTTCTGTCTGACATTCTAGGTCCTCTCCTACCTGATCACTGACCCTTTTTCTCATACTTCACAGACACCCAAACCTAGCATCTCCACCCGACACTTCCCCTCATCTCTGCAGACCACACCATCCGGTTTCTCCTGTTGCTGGCGCACGTCCAAGGTGATGGCCCCTTCACTGAGTACATTTTATGCCCTGTCACCCATAAGAACCTCAAAAAGGGGATACTACTTCCCACTGCACAGACAGAGAAGCAGAGGCCTGGGTGGGAGGGTCAGGTGTCTTGGTCACAGTCTCAAAATGAGCAGACAGCACAAGCTTGATGACAGGACCCTTCTCTCTCCAGCAACTTGGCTCCAGCCCTGGTCCAGACACCTGCCTCTTCCATGCAGTCTTCCCCTAACTCCAGCCCCTAAGGGCTTCCTCTCCAAATCTCCTTGTTCAGTACCTCACCTTCACCCACCCGCACCATCTCTGAAATCAGAGGCCCGCAACTCAATCCTCGTTCAGCTAGCCTGGTTCCTAGTGTTGCCCAGGGGTCTATTTGGCCCCCAAACAGGAGGGCTGGTGGGCAAGAGGTCACCCTCTCCCTGTCTTATCCTGCACTCCAACTTCCACACATTCACTCTATAGTCCAGACAATAGCACAACAAGAGCTACTCGCCTCCCCTGGTGGGACTGAAGCTCTGAACATGGAGCTTTGTCCAGCTGGCCTCCCAGTAAGGGAGCAATAAATTATTCACCACCTCTGTGCCTAGGGAGGCCAGACAATGGGCCAAAGGGAATGGACACCAGTTCCCCCTCCTCAGCGCTCCCACAGGAAGCCATGGGTGGAGGGAAAATCCACAGCCCCCTGCCAGTGTCCTCAAGCAGATTCTAGAGGGCTTTGAGACTAGAAAGGGGACAGAAGTGAATGAGCCACACTGAGCAAACAAACACAGGTCTTAAAGTCTGCAACAATACCCTGCGTTCTAACCTAAGGCAAGTCTGAACATTTTCCCAGACTTTCCAGTCAAAACTCAAGCTTTCTTCTCTTCATAGGGAAAGCAATTGGCATTTAGCCAGGCACTGCATATCTGTATCTCATTTAGTCCTCACGAAACCTGGTAAGGGAGGCGATCTACTTTGACAGAGAAGCAGCGGGGCTCAGAGGGATGAGGTGATTTTCCGGAGCAGAAGGAAGACAGCACAGGTCCACCTCCTTCAGGTCTATCTGACTTACTACTGTTTATGGCTCACTGGTCACTTAAGTTTCAGGCTGCCACTTAGCCCACCAGGTTACTTGGTGGACAACTGGTGGTCAGTTAGTTTCTAAAGCAAACTCAAAGGTGATGGATAAGCGGTTTCATCTCTTTGGGTCTCAGTTTCCCATGGAAGGTAGTCATTAACAAGCCCCAGCAGGTTGTGAGTGGTTCATGCTACAATCCCAGCACTCTGGAGGCTGAGGCAGGCATATCACGAGTCTGAGCTCAGCCTGGACAACCCAATGACTTAGCAAGACCTTGTCTCAAAATGAAATAAAAACAAAGCTGGAGATGTAATTCAGTATGAATGCCCTGGGTTTCATTCCTAGTACTGCAAATAATAAATAAAGAAGTAAGTGGTAAATAAGTCCATCCTTGGCAAATTCCTTAGCATTCAACAGTTTGCTGATATCACTGCCTCATTATCTGAGCAGGCAACACAGCCTGCCTTGATCCCACTTTATAGGTGAGGCATTCAGGAGGTACCAGGCATCTCCGCAGTCCTGCTCTGCCTCACTCCATGTTCCAGGGTTAGGTTCCACCACACCATGAAATGAGATCACAGGTGTGAAATTATATCATCAAAGAGGAGCTTTGTTTAGAATCCAGGATTATTAAGAGGGCTTGAATCCCTCAGATGGTGGTGAGATGAGGGGGAATCTCAAGGCCCTTAGTCACCTACCAGGTTCCTCCAATCCTTCCAACCCCAGGGACAAGCTTCCAGTCTCCACTACCCCTCTACCTCCCAGGAGCTTTCCAAGGTGGTTTCCCTTTGACTCCAGGGAGCTGGACACAGCAGGGGTTAACTGGTTCCCATCAAGGCCACAGGGCCCAGACCAAGGCCATAGCTCCCTCTCCCCCAGAACAAGAGCCCAGAGTCCGTGCCCAGGGCTCTTTCACAACCACCAGCATATAGAGCAGGGGCTCTATATGCTGAAGGACCTCCTCTCCATGTCCTTCAGCATATAGAGCCCCTGCATATGGGAACCAAGACATCTTGGACTGTGTCCCTGTCCCGGTAGCCCCAGCTTTAAGACCTTGGGCAAGCCCTCCCTTCCTGGGCTACAGGGTTCCTCCAAGGCTCCTACCCAAGTGAGACTAAGATCAAGTCTGCAATCTGGGACAAAGGCTATGAGGCTGCAGGCAGGTTTCAGGGCCCGACACCAACCACACAGACTTTCACAGCAGTCTCATACATGGTCACCCTGACCTCATACCAGTGTGGGGAAAATCCCAGCAGCTCACACAGAAGCCACAAACTGGGGAGAACAGTGGTCACCATGAAGGATGTCTGGAAGGCTTTCTCAAGTCTACTTTTTTTTTCCCAGACAGGGTCTCACTATATAGTCCAGGCTGCCCTTGAACCCACTGTGTAGCCCACACTGCCCTTCACCGTGTGGTTATCTTCTGGCCTCCCCAGTGCTGCTACTACAGGTGTGTACCACCATGCCCCGCCTCAAGTCTACTTGTGACTCAACCACTCCCTGGCTTCAGGACTGGGGCAACTGCTGTGTTCCATCAGTGCTCCCCAGTGGCTTTATCAGTGGCAGGGAAGAGGTGAGCTGGGGGAATGTTGAGAGGCCACATCTCCAGCTTCTTCAGGGGTCCAACTCGGGGATCACCCCAACAGCTAAGGAGCATCTCAGTAACTCCAGCGTGCCTTGGAGAGCCTGTAGTCCAGCATCCTCGGCCTCAGGGAGAGAAGCTTTGAAACTGGGAAGCTTTCCACCTCTGCCCCCAAGTCTGGGTCACATTTCTTGGGAGCTGACAAGCCCAAGGACTGAGAAGCTATTAGAAGCCATCTCCTTAGCTTCTTGATCTGTACTTGGATGCCTCAGTGGCCCCACCTTAAAACCCCGTTCCTGACTGCTACCCACTTCCTTTCTTCTCCGCCCCCTCTTTGCTTTACCTTTACCTTCCCCTTCCTACTCCCGTCTCATCCCCAACTTGAATAGAGCCAGGTCCTTCAGATCTGCTGAGCCTCAGTTTCCCCTGTCAACACGCATGACAACACACAACATCTATCTGAAGAGAAAAAAGAGACCATTTTTGCAAGGGCGGGGCGCGGACCTGCACACAATGGACACTCAATAAGTGCCCTTTTTCTTCCTTTCTCCTAGCCGGCTCCAGCCTCAGCTCGCTTCCCCTCCACGCCCCCAGCAGGCTGCAGCCGCTCGGCGAGGGGTCGGCACGGCTCCCGCCGCGCATCTGGGCTCTCTCACCTGCAGCCTTGGCTACTGTCGGTGTGCGGGGCAGAAGAGGCGCTTTTGCTCTTCTAGGGGCAAACGCCGGGTCCTCTGTGGGCGAGAAGAAGGCGGCAACTTCGGCTCACAGCACCAGCCCACGGATTCAGTACGTCTGTCCTGCCTGCCTGGAACCTCCGACCAGGTGCGGGACCCCGGCCGCGGCTTCCCGGGCGTTCAAACGGTTCCAAGTTCCAGGCAGTCTACCGAAGGCGGCGGAAGGTTCGGTGCTCGGGGATCCCGGCTTCGCTGTACTCAGGTCGGGGCTGGAGCCACCTTGCGCTAAGCCGGGACAGAGGGCTGGGGGCTCCAACACACACACAGGCTGGAAACAAGCCCGCAACTGTGGACCCACGCGGTAGTAGTGACGAGATCCTGCCCAGCGCACCCGGTAGGACCGGGGATCGGGCGCCCGGCAGCCCGCTCCGAACCGCGGAACCCGGGACTGGGACGAGGCGGGCAGGGCAGGCGCCGGCAGCGGGCGCGGCGCGGCGGCCAGAGCCCCGCAGGGAAGTCCTCCCGGATCCGGACGCCGATCGTTTTGCAAAACCGGCGGACCTCGGCGCGGACGCTGACTCTGGAGCTCCGGGCCGTGGCTGCACTTCCTCCTCTTCCCCCGGCTCGCGCGCGGCTCCTCAGTTTAGAGCCGCAGCCGCGGCCACCGCCGCTGTCATCCTAACCGCCCACCCCCACAGAAGCTGCAGCCGGAGCCGAGCCGAGCCGAGCCGAGCCGAGTGGAGCCGAGCGGAGCCGAGCCAAGGCAGCACCGCCCAGCGGCGGAGCAGCAGAGAGCGAGCGCGGCCCCGCTGGAAGGGGGCGGAGTCATCAGAGGCCCCCGCCCACTCCGCGCCGGGCAAGGGTGGGGCGCGCGTTTGCAGTCCTTTGCAGGCCCAGAGCCTGGAGCAGCGGGAGCCAATTGGACACGGGAAAAAGGGCGGAGCTCTGCGGAATTTGGCCTCTACCTTGGAGTGGGCGGGGCAGACTGAGGAGAGGTGAAGCAGGAGAGAGAACAATGCGCGGGCTGAGGGTCTTCAAAGAACCGTGCTGGGGACTGGGTGCGCTAGGGACACGGATGGAAAGAGAGAGAAGCGGGGAGGACAGGTTTGTCTGGGTTGGGGACGTGATGCCTTTCGTGGGGGTGAGGAAATGGGGGCATCCCGGCGAAGGAGCAAAGATCGATCGGCTGAGAAAAGCAGCAGGGGCGCGGCAGGGTAGAAAGCAGGTGGGGTACGCGGGCTGGGGGAGGGGTCCAGGGACTGAGGAGTCCGGGCGGTGGAGCCACGCTGCCCTCCGCTTGCTCCTCAGCTGTGAGGCTCAGTGAGCCCATGGTCAAAGTTCGGTTCTGTGAGATGCTCTGATTTTAGGAAGCGACGAAAAGTACGTTTTTGAAAGTAAAAGAGCGGATCTCTTCCCCCACACTTTCCCTTCCCCATAGTTCACCGCCAGGGAAGAGTCGTCAGTTCTGAAAAGATGAAGTCAAGAGCAGAAGAGTGAGGGACAGCTCACCTCCAATCTGCTGTGTCCGCCGTCTGCTCGCGCTGTCCCCAGCCCGCGCCTAGGGTGCAGGAGCTGCCCCTGATGTGTTCCTGTATCCCCCACGCAGGGGCGGGCGTTGGAGGGGTTTGATGTATGAATGAATGTTGAAAGTGCTGGTGGGCGTTGTGAAAACCACTAATTGGCCTGGGGAGCAAACGGTGCCACCGTACAACTTCTCGGTAAACACCGTAGCAATCTTACTTGGCAGAGCCCCACTTCACGGTGGGAGATCCAGGTGCTGAGAGGCCACGTGATGTTCCCCAGACTCAGCGGGTACAGATTCCAGCCATCTAACACTATCACCTTCCAGAGCAAAACAGTGTGGCTCTAAAAGGTTGCTTTACCTCTCTGAGGCTCTGCTTCTCATCTCAAAAAAGAATCAAGGTGCTGGGACTTGGCAGGGAAACAAGGGAGGAAGAGGAGTGCAGCGGGCTTCAGAGGATACATGGGGGCATTTCTGGCAGAGTCTGAAAGAACACTTTGGGCGGAGGGAGGCCTGGCCTAGTTTGGGTAGCTGAGGTGGGCTGAGGCCAGAAGGGGTTAGTGGGGCTAGCAGAAGGGATGGGTCTCTGGGCAAAACCCTGGGGGTGAGGGAGCACTATACTCTGTGCAAGGACCCAGAAAACTGAAGAGTGGGGCTGGGGAATATAGCTCAGTAGCATAAGTGCCTGCCTATCAAGCACAAGGTTCTGAGTTCGATTCCTAGTATGCACACATACACACAAAGAAAAGGGTGGCTGGAGCTCCCAGGGAGGGGACTCCAGAGTCCAAGGGAAGAGGACAGTCTAGAGAGGCAGGAGTGCTTCACAGTGCTTCAGAGCTTACTCTAAAGACCAAAACTATTCATGGGCCTGAGCCCAGCAGAGTGATTGGGAGAGCTGAGTTTGGACTGGTTGGTTGTCTGAAGGGAGCGCTGAGGAGACCTGGGAGCTTTAGAGCCCTGGCCCAGAGGTTGCCTAGTTCCTTCTGAGCACACCAGTGGAGCTGAACTTGCCCAAAGAACAAGGACAAGGGTGGAATGAGACAGGCCCTGAGGACAGCAAGGTTGACTCTAGGAAGCTTGACCTTTGTAATGGTGCTAAGAAACATGGTGCTTTCTCCTTTTGCTCAGAACCATCTCTGGCTCTCACATACCAGCATGATCAAACCCACATTTCAGCCCCTGTCTGCCAACCATACCAGCCCATCTCCCCCACTTCCTTCCCCAGCCCCCTGCATCCAATTTCCCTCAGCTCCATCAGCAAGCAGAACACATTGTGTCTGTGTGCCACTCCCCCATGTGGTCCCCTATTGCTCCCCTTTTCTGGTGAGGTAACTCCTGCCTCCTTGCTGGGTTGAAGGGAAGAAGCTGGTGCCAAATGCTCATCTGCTGTCATTGCTGCCGTATTCGCAGAGCCTAGCACAGAGCTTGGCATGTAGTGCTTAGCAAGCACAGTAGTTGTTGATGCTTTCATCTCTCAGGTCAGCAGCCACCTCCTCTGAGAAGCCTTCCTGAACTCCTGGCAGCCTGTCTGTGGTCTGGCTTCCTTAGCTTGAAGGTTCTGGGATTATAGATGTTTATGTCTAATTTCCCCAACTAGGTGGGAGCACCTCTATGGCACTGTGCCCCCTCCCACTGCCACCAGACCAGTGCCTGGCTGCCCTCTCTAGGTCTCAGCACTGGGAGATGAATGAATGAGGTTCTCAGAGAAAAGCTGTCCGGCTGTCCCTGCTGGGAGAGCTGCCCTGACGGGGTCAGAGGACTAGAATGTCAGAATGAAAAGAAGTTTTTCAGAACAGACCCTTCATGACTTGAGGCCCGCCCAAAGTCACCAAGAGGTGACCAGCATACAGGTCTCAAACACCCACACTTGCCCTCTGGCTGCCCCTCCAGAGGAAAGGGAGCCTTCTAAAACTGGGGATTGCTGGCCTTTTTATGGCTAGGGAGGCCCCTAGTATGATGACAGCATGATCAGGGTGGCTTGTCAGGTGACTGAGGGCTCTGGGCTGCTTGGAACCCCGGCCTGGAGGCTCATGGGAAGGAAGCACTGGCCTTTTCTGCGTGCTGCTCCCCTGAGGTGGTTTATAGGAGCTCTACAGCCCATGCTTCAATCCCTGCCCAAGGTGCAGCTCCTTCCTATTTATCCTCAACTCAGTAAACACTTTCAGGCCTCCAGTTAGTACTAATCATGCATTGTTTTTCTTAAGTAGGCCGGTGAATTGTTTCAAGCTTCTCCAAGAGATCTGCTTCCAGCCCATCCTCATGGTGCACACGGTCTGGGTAGGCGCAGTGCTAAGTTGTGGCAGGGGATGCCATGGTGCAGCTGGCATACATGACCACCGGTGGGCTTGTTTGGTTTAGCTGAGCTCCTCAGGCCCTCACAGGCTTAGTGCCTTGCGTCTCTCTGCCTCTGACTCTGCCAATCCCCCCATACACCCATGTGGCCAGTGGAGGACTTTCTCCATCCCCTAAGGTGCAGCATGCGACTGACTCTGGCTCCTAGAAGCCTGTATGGTTTTCCCTGAGAGCAGAACATCTTCCTCTCCAGCCTGCTCATATCAGAGGTTCTTGTCCCTGCCTTGGAGCTCCAACCTCCTTGGGCCTCAACTGCTGGTGGTTCAGGTGTCCAGTCCAAGTATGAGCTGTCAAAGGACAAGGGGTGGCACCTGAGTTCCCTCTGCCTCTATGTGTCTCCCCAACATTTCCTGAGCTGGGTCTAATCTTAAACCAGACATTGGGCACTTGGGGCTGGGACAGTCAGGTAAGAATCCAACCTGGGCAGCCAGGAGCCCCTAGTCTAGCCCCTATGCTGTCTGTGTGAATGTGTGCACCAAGGGCTCTGTGAACACGAGCCCCCATTTCAGCTGGGACAAGTCAGGCCCAGGCAGCTTTAAAGGGGAGATGAACTTGAATATCTAAGATAAAGCAGAACTTGCTGTGATAAAGACGGGCAAGTCTTCTAGGCACAGGGGACACTGATCACAAAAACATGTATGTGGCAGGTAACAGGTGAGAAGATAGGTGTATCTGAGGACAGGACTGACACAAGAAGGTGAAACTGAGGTCATGCCACAGAGCTGTTTGTGTAGACTCTAGAGCCACATGAGCTGGGCCCAAATCCTGACAGGTACTAGCTGTCATTTCTCTGTGCCTGAGTTTCCTCATTTGTAAGGTGGGGGCAATATGAATACTTGTAGTCGATACATAGTATCTTAAGACTTAGATGAATTAATTTTTGTTAAGCTCCACGTAAGTGTCAGATAAGTAAGATGAGCTGGAGGGACAGCAAAGTCTGTGCTGGATGCAGCTTGAGTTTTGGCTTCATCCTGGGCGCCTGAAGTACCAAGGCTGTTACTAGGAGGGGACTGAGAGCCTGGGCTTGGATCTGGCCCATCTTCTCCACCCAGGTACATCAGCAGACTCTATGGACCCCAGCCTGCCTGCCTCTTGGCCTCCTTGGCCTTCTGGTGCCCCCAGTAGCCCTGTGGCTGCAATCCATATGTGGTGGGACTGTAGAGTCCAGAGCCTCACCAAGCCAGCACAGCTCCAAGCCAGGGGAAACTTTATAGCCCCACTTATTGCCAAAGGAGGGGAGGAGGGGAGGAGCAAGTCCACAGCATCTGGGCAGCGCATACGAGCTCTGCCCTGGTTTAAAGGCTGAGGATCTGAGTAGGAGGGTGTGTGGAATGGGGAATACATGGGAACATGGCTGGGCTGGAGAACAATTTGGATGAAGGACATCGTGGGTGTAATATTATGGGCTAGAGCCAGACCTCCACCCCCACCCTGCCACCTCCCCTCTCTGTACTTCAGCTCCCTCATGGGTAAAATTGAGATAAAAATAACACCTCCCCTCACAGGTGGGGAGGAACAAATGAGGCTCAATTCCCAGTGAGACCTGAGCTATGATGTGTGGGGGAGATCAATGACAGTTCCAGAGCCCCCAGGCCCGGAGGTCCAGAGGCCCGGAGGTCCAGAGGCCCAGAGGCCCAGAGGCCCGGAGGTCCAGAGGCAAGGGCTGGAGAGATGGGCGAGGGGATGTGTCCCAACAGTTTGGCTTCTGGGCTGTGTGTAGAGGGAGCCAGGGAGGGTTTAGGCAGGGATTTCTAGGTGAGGTTTGCTTTTCAGAGATGTGCTGGCCACTACTTGGAAAGGGACTGTGTGTGTTTCAAGAGTCCAGATATCAAAGGAGAGACCTGAGCCCTGGCTATGACCCTGGCACATGGAGGAATCAGAATACTTGAGGGGAGGAGGCAGGACCTATCTAGAAAGGCCTAGGTTGACATCCAGGACTCAGCTGGGGACCCAATACAGTGATGGCTCCATTCACCAGGAAGTTGGAGGGGAAGCAGGGGGGAACTCTGAGGTGGCAGATGTGGGGTCTGGTGGTGTGGCTCAAAGTGGTGCCTTGGGGAGATTTGTGGGATATTTGGGCCAGGAGCTCAGCAGAGTAATTGAGACTGGGCTTGAAGCTGTGGCCTGGGAGTGGACAAAATGGCCCCAAGGAGGGAGGGTAGTCCTGTAGGATGAAGCAGGAAAACCAACAGAAGGGGGAAGAGCCAGAGGACACACTAGAGGAGAGCAGGGGAGAGGTGAACAAGAGCCTGGAGGACAGGATGAAATGTCTCCTGGGGTAAGCAGTTGGGCCCATGGGTGACCTGGGAGACCCATATTGGTGGAAGGGGAGGCAGGGGCAGGGGAACACTTGGTGACAGTAGACAGCCATTCCAGGACAGTTATGAAAGGGCTGCACAATAGGGAACAGCAGAAGCAGAGCGGAAGTGGAGCTGGAGGCCACAGGAGGCCTGAGAGCTGGAAGCTGTGTGGAGCAGGAGGCCGGCCTGGCACTGAGGAGAGCAGTGCTTCCGGGGTGAAGGAGGGCTGCAGGGCAAAGAGACACGTGGACGATTTTTGTGGCCTCTTCTCACTTGATCCAGGGATTAGGGATCAGGTGGCTTTGAGAAATGTCTGATGCATGACTTCCTCTTTTCATTCTCCCAGGTCCCCGATCACGCTCCAGTCTTGAAAGTTGGGGAGCTTCAAATGCACTCTGACTCTGATCCTGGGGTCTTGCTGCATTCCACTCAGCCTGCCACCAGCCAGTGGGAATAGCTGATCAGAATTCCAGGCGTTCTGGGCATGGTGGTATGTTCGTGCCTAAACATCCAGCCCTTTGGGAGGCTGAGGCAGAAGGATCACAAGTTCAAGCTCAGCTTGGGCAATTTAGTGACTTTGTAAGACTCTACCTTAAAATTAAAAAAGAAAAAGAAAAAAGGGATGAGGATGTAGCTCAAAACAAAGGGCCTGTGCTCAGTCCCAAGTCCCAAAAGTGGGGGGGGGGGAAAATAGAACAAGGAATGCAGTTCAGTGATAGAGTGCATACCTAGAGCTCCAGGCTTGCTCTTGCCCAGTGCCTTTGGATATTCAGTAGTGCAGGATCTACTCTGTCTCTACCCCTGTTAACTGCAGGGTTTGTTACCCCTAGGCCATGAACTGTTTGTCAGGTTTACATCACTGTCCAGGCACAAAGCACGGGACATACCCTACAGATACACAATAGCTTTCCTGTAGAAAGGCTATGGGAGCTGGGCGCGGTGGCTCACTCCTGTAATCCCAGCACTCGGGAGGCAGAGGCAGGAGGATCGTTGTGAGTTTGAGACCAGCCTGGGCTACAAAGTGAGCTCAAGTCCAGCCTGAACTGCATAGCGAGACTATCTCAAAAAGACAAAAAAAAAAAAAAAAAAGGCCATGGGACACCTTCGTCTGGCTGCCTCTGCTGCCCCCTGCTGCCTGATTCTAGTTAGTGCCGAATAATACTGAGCTAATGCTACAGCACTGGTTCTCAAATATTTAGTAGCAGGACCGCTTTTCACACCTGAACACCAAAGATGCCTTGGCATTTAGCTTACTATAAATTAAAATAGATACATTAAACTACTTATGTAATTTAAAATAACAACAAACAATTCTGGTATTAACATATTTTTAGAAAAAAATTACTATACTCTCCAAAACAAAACAAATTAGAAGAGTAACATTGTTTAATGTATTAATGGATTTCCTCCTTTCTTTCATTCCTTCTGTTTTGTGGTACTGAAGATTAAACCTGGTGTTTCTGCTCTGAGCTACATCCCTCTTCCTTTTTGTTCTTTAATTTGACACAGGGTCTCACTAAGTTTCCCAACTGGGGTCAAGCTTGTGATCATCCTGCATCAGCCTCCCAGAGTGCTGTAATCGCTCAGGCATGCACCAAAATGCCCAGTTTACAAATTTAATGCTTGTCTTAAAAGAAGACAAGTGGACTTTCATAGGTGCTCCTGCATTCACTTGGATATGCTATGTTGTTTTGATTGAAGTTTATGAAGAAAATACAGGAGCTCAGAGGCACATGTCTGTAATTCCAGAACTCAGGAAGCTGGGTACAAAGATTTTGATTTTTTTTTTTTGACACTGGGGAATGAACTCATGACCTTGTGCTTGCCAGGCAGGCACTTGTGCCGCTAAGGTAAATCCCCAGCCCCAAGATTTTGATTGTAAGACCAGCGTGGAATACATAGGGAGTCCCTTAAAAAAAAAGAAAGAGGAAGGAAGGATACTTCAGGCTTATACAGATAGCTGGGAAAGGATATTTGGGGAAAAAATGATTCACCAAGTAAGGCAAATCTTCTAAATATTGACAAATTTCAGTATATAACATTTTAAAAAAATCACATTCATTAATATTGCCACTGATCTCAGTGAAGAAGTCATTAAGTATGAGGGCGCTGTGAGGCATGCCGTGGTGAACATAGGCTTTTGAAATTCCAATTTTTCCTTAAAAGCTCCAGTTTTATCATCAGCAATGAATACTGTCAGTTTGCCTTGAGACATGACAGCGCTGCTTTATTTGTTTTTTGAGAAAATGTCAGGTACCCAACTCTGCGTATTTGTAATGCATCTGTCAGTATTTCTTTCAAGTAAAAATAGTATTCTCCATGGGAAAAAAAAAAAGTGGCTGGTTCACCTCGTGGATCAGACCATTGTGCAAATGCTTCTCCTGGAGAGTCATCACATTTCAGCCTGTGCTGTCCGGTGCCCTCCGAGCTGTCCTGCAGCAGTTTAAGAAGCTCCGTGGCAGAGCGAATGTTTAGCATGTGTGATGTCCTGGACTCAATCTCCAGCACCAGAAACAAGATGAAAGATACGTATGCAGGGGTCACTAAACAAGGAGCAGAATAGCTTTTATCTGTCATCAGAGACTTACCCAAGTGCTGATGGCAGTGTTTCCAGGGAAAGCCTGGCAGTGGAGCCGTGGTAATTTCCGGTACAGTTGGAGGCCACTGCTCAGGGACCCATGACCTTTCCCACCTCTGCCCTTGCCTTCAGGGAAATGTCAACCAGCCACAAAGACCAATGAGGCCTTCCTGCCGTCACAGAAAGAGCTTTGACCTTGCAGATTCCCATGAAAGGGTCTGCTGTGTGCCTTGTATGCTAGGCCCTAATCCACGCAGTTTGCTCTTTAAAAAAAAAAAAAAAAAAATTGTGCTAAAATATATATAGAAAAAATTCACATTTTAACTATTTTAAAGTTTCTATTCAGGAAATTCACAATAAATACATTCACATTGTTCTGCCTTCATCCCCTTTCATTTCCAGGGTTTTTATCATCTTGCAGAACTGTACCTTTATACCTCAGGGCCTGGCATGTGGCTCAGGGTGCAGCACTTGCCCAGTGTGCATGAAGCCCTAGGTTTGATCCTCAGACTAGCGCTGCCAAAACACGACACATACACAGCAACCCTGACACTCCGCACTCATCAAACATCCCTCCATTCTTCCCTGCCCCAAACCTTTGGGAACCACTCTAGATTCCTCATTTAAGAAGAATCATAAATTAGAAAGAAGCCATTCGCCTGCCCTCTTGGTGAGCGCCTTCCTGGGGTGTCAGCCAGGAGGAGAATCAGAGAGCGGCCCCCGAGATCATGCTATGGCTATGCTGGAACCCAGAAGGCTGCACAAAGAAGCCATTCGCCCACCCTCTTGGTGAGCGCCTTCCTTGGGCAGGCATCAGCCAGGAGCAGGCCCAGTAGTATTTCCTGTGAGCCTACCAGTGAGCGGGCTTGGAATCCAACCCCACCACCACCTGTTAGCAACTGGGGACAGAGGTCTGAGCATCTCTTGGCAGGATGATTGTATGCAATATAGCAAATGTGGGGGGCCTCTATTTTCTCTTTGAGAGCAAGTGTTATTTTTAATTTTGATTCATTATGATTAATTGCTTTACTCTTTTCATTATTCTCTTTCGATTGATTTTATAATGTTCTGTTTTTGGTTTGATTTTGCTATACCTAGTTGACTAGACAACTACTGTGAAGATAATCGGATATACTATGGTACCTATTACTGTTATCCCGGTAAACTGCTGTGAAGTTCTGTACCAAATTCTCTGCATTGTCTCAACTGGCTTTGTTCTGTCTTGTTTTGTTTTATTTCTACTATCTTCAAAAAAAAAAAAAAAAAAAGAATCATAAATTATCTGTCTTTTTCTGACTGACTGACTTTACTAGGTACAACACATTCAGGTTGCTGGGGATTTAGCTCAGCTGTGTAAGCGCCAGACTGGCAAGCACCAAGTCATGAGTACCCCCCAAAATAATAATGATAACAATAATAATGTGTTCACGTTTCATTCATGTTGTAAGGGATCAGAATTCCCTGCTTTTTTTTTAAAGGTTGGATAACATCCCACTACATGTATATACCATATTTTCTTATGCGTTCGACGGCCAGTGGACGTTTGGGTTGCTTCAGCTCTTGACTGCTGTGAATATGCTGCTATGAACACAAATGTGCAAATATGCCTTAAAGCAGTGATGGCGAATCTTTCGGAGCTGTTAATAATGCAAATGGTGCCCTATGGCCCATGTGCCATAGATTCTCTACCCCTGCTTTGGAGACTCTGCCTTCAATTCTTTGGGTTATATACTCACAAACAAAATTTCTGGACCTTAGGATAATTTTATTTTTAGTTTTTTGAGGAAGCACTACTGTTTTCCACATAATACATTCCCACCAGCAGGGCACAAGAATCCAGTGTTTCCACTTCCTCACCAACACGTATCTTCTGGTTTGGGGGATAACAGCCACATTAATGGGTATGAGTAGTTTCTCACTGTGGTTCTTATTTGCATTTTCCCTATCATTAATGATGGCAAGCAGCTTTCCTAGGTGCTTATTTGGCCATCTGTATACATTCTTTGGAGAAATGTCTACTCATGCCCTTTGCCCATTTTTGAATGTTTTTGTTGTTGTTGCTGCTGTTGTTGTCAACAAGCATTTCACTCCTATACCACCTGAGAGGTGATTTACTGTTCCCACTCATAGATGAGGAGAGAAGCACAGAACGTAAGTAGTTTGCCCTAAATCACACAGCTGGCAAGTGACAGATTTGTGGATCATGTATGCAAAGAGCGGCAATTCTTTTTCATTGGGTCAGTTTGCCTAAGAACAAAGGAGCATCCCTTATCTCCAGGAGTAGCTGGGGAGGGGACAGGAAGAGAAGAGTTCAGGGGACAGTATCTTGCCCCTAATGTCATGTGCTTAAGAGGCGGTCATGGGTGCTGTTCAGGGCAGAGAATTAGTAAACTCCCGACCAGCCAGCACCATGGCAATGGCTCCTGATACCAGTGCTGGCTTCCCCTAAGAATTCAGGGAGCCTCTGCTGAGCACCCAACCCTGCCTTCCATGGGCTGATGATAAGATGTGAAATGAAATCAGACCCTGTCCTCCAAAGAGTGTTCAGTTTTGTGGGGGAGACACACCCACCATGTCACAATCATGTCAGATCCTTTTGTTTGTTATTACCTTTTTTTTTTTTAATACCAGAAATCAAACTCACAACTTTGCACTTGCCAGGCAGGCAGAGTGCTGCCATTTGCTATTGTCTTTACCAAAGGAAATTTCAGCTGGTTTGTGGTGGTGCATGCCCGTAATTCCATCACTCTGGAGGCTGTGGCAGGAGGATCACCATGAGTTCAAGGCCAGCCTGGGTTAGATAGTGAGACCCTGTCTCAAACAAAGCAACAAACAAACAAACAACAACAAAAACAGGAGGCTTGCTGTGAGTTTGAGGCAGCGTGAACTATATAGTGAGACCCTGCTGTCTCAAAGGAAATTTCACAAACTCCAAATGCTATCTGCTGTTTCCTACAGGCTTCTCTTCTGATTCCATTTGTTTAGTTCTCCAAAGAGATCGGTAACAGAGTCCTGAGCTCAACTACTTTCAGCCTCAAAGGGAATTAAGTGGTGGGACATGGGGAGTCTCCAAGCTTCCAAGGGCAGGGATAAAATCAGGCCTCAGGATGAGAACAAAACACAGGCATGAAGCAGGCCCAAAATCAACACTATGATGCGCTCCCCACCCAAAGAGAAAATGAGGCTTCCATCTCTGTCCTACTTCTAAAATACCTGAGAGAATGATTGGCCCAGGTAGGCTATAGTCCTCATCCTTCATTGGAGAGGCAAAGAGTGAAGGCCATGGTCTGTCTGTCTGCAAACATACGGAAGAGAGGGCAGAAGTGACTCCTGGTAAAGGACACATGGCAGTCAGTTGGTGTCCCTTTTGTTGTTCAGTGCAGGGTATGTCTTTTAACTTTTTTTTTTTTTTTTTTTTTTTTTGGTACTGGGGATCGAACTCATGACCTTGTGCTTGCCAGGCAGGCGCTTAAGCCACTGAGCTAAATCCCCAGCCCCAGGGTATGTCTTTTGTATAGTCATACTGAGTTTTGTTTATAGTATTGTGGACTTGTGGTTTTACTCAACATTACTTCCCATGCATTTCTTTTTTTTTTTAATTTAAAGAAAAAAATGAAACAGAAAGAGGGTAGAAATAATGCAAAATTTCAAAAACAAAAACAAAAATCAGTAAGAAATCACTAGTTGATAATTACATATTTTTCTCAGCTTGATCATGAGTTGCCCGACTCTAAGACGTGCCCAGTACAGCAACCGGAGTGTGCCCAGCTCCAGCCCTCCGTCCACGCTTCTTTTTCTTTTCTTTTCCCTCAGTCTCTTCCTGGGTCGTGAGAATTCCTCTCCTTTCTTCTGGTCTTCTCCATGGTGATAGATTCTAGCACCTGAGTTGTGTTTCTCAGAGAGGCCCTCTACTGTGCTGCCTATCAATCGGCCATGTTGAATCTCCCCTCCCTTCCTATGCATTTCTGAGCAATGAGAAAATTTACACGTTTACAACTTTTAATGTGATCTTTTGTGATCATTCCTCCTTCCTTGATGTATTGGTCAGCTATAGTTATTATAATGCTGCATACAATCAGGCATGGTGAGGCACACCAGCAATTCCAATACCCTGGGAGACTGAGGCAGAAGAATCACAATTTTGCACCTAGTCCTGTAAACTTAGCTATTTAGCAAGACACTGTCTCAAAATAAAAATTCTTTAAAAGTTTGGAGATGTGTCTCAGTGCAAAGACTCTGGTTCAATCTCTAGTACCACAAAAGAAAAAAAATTGCTGCATAACAATTCAGAATCTGGTGGCTTATAAACAATACTTCTTCCTCTCAGCACAGGGTCTGTAGGGCAGGCTCTGCTTGCAGATGTTTTTGAGGCTCACATTGGCTCTACATTTCTCTCATTCTGGGAGCAGCGGCTACACATTGCCTGGTTTTCTCATGAGGATGGCAAAACCCCAAGGGGTGTGAGCAGAAACACATGATGCCTCTGAAGTTCTAGGCTCAGAGCGGTCATTTATATTCTCTTCTGTCTACATTTCGTTCCCAAGCAAGTCACAAAACCAATGCCAGGGTCAGTAGGGTGAAGAAGTACACTCTTCTCTCCAATGGACCATGGTGATGGTGGAAGGAAGAACTAGCTAACAGTGCTTCATCTTGCTTTCCTCGACCGTAAACATAAAAACTTGTGAATGGCCATCAGGGCTCTGGGTGTGCTCCCCTACTGCCTTCGCTTTAGTGACTCTATCTCCAGCCACGACCTCTGCACCAGGTCTAGACCCACATTCCCAGCTTCCTCTGGATGATCCAAAGTCTTCTCAAACTTGCCATGTGCCCAATTAAACTAATGCTGCTCATTCCGCTGCATTCCACAGATCTGGGTGACAATCCCCAGCCTCCTGGACAGCAGCCTGGACTTTACTCCCTGTACCCAGCTGGTGAGACTCAGGATTTTAGAGCTCCTGGAGTTGCCAGGCTTCCAGCTCTCAAGTTCTTATCTCCTAAACATCTAAAAATGTTACCATCTATCCCCTGATACCCTGGCTCTCACAGTCATCTCCCCGGGCTGGGCTCTGTCATCTCAGGACCCTCACTGCGCTCCTGTGCCCCTTCCAGTTCACTGCTCCAGATCTGACCATTCCACTCTCTCGGTGGGAACTCTCCAGTGGCTGCCCGTCGCTGATGCTTACGTGTTGGTCCACTTGGAAGATCTTGCTCGAGGGTCCCCTGCAACAGGAAGCCTCCCTTCCCTGGGCAGTAAGTCTGGCATCTGTGACAGGAGGGTGGGAAAGCCGAGGGAGAGCTTCAGGCTGCAGAGTAGCTGGCAGCAATCTTGGCCAGCCCCCAGCACCAAGAAACGCCTGTGGGCAGAAACGGCCAGACCCATTTCTCCGCCCGTGCTGAGCAGATCCTCAGTGCCACAGCTGGGTGCTGTTGCTGACCACACTACTGCAGCACATGCTCTGGGGATGGAAGATACGGGCCGCAAACCTCTATGGCTTCGATGAGGTCTCAAGGTTTAAGGGAAGCTCTGGGCCCACAGCTGGCACATTTAACATATGAGAAAATGAGGTCTGGCCAGAGGATGTGATTTGCCTGGAGTCACCCAGCTGGTTAGCCGCTATGTAAACCCAGGCTGCTCTGCTCCTGGGGCTGGGCCTTTCTCTTCACTCACTCAGAGGTGCATCTGAACTAGAGGAGCTGGGTGACAGGATGGCCAGATGTGACATCAAGGCAGAGCCTGGGTGCCACCAGCTCACAGAAGCCCTCTGTGAATCATAAGATCTTTTCTCTATTTGCCATCAGCTATGTGATTGTCACCATGTGTATCTGTTTTTCTAGACCCCATCCCAGAAGCTGGCACATTGTGG
This sequence comes from Hydrochoerus hydrochaeris, assembly GCA_004027455.1. Classification (NCBI taxonomy): domain Eukaryota; kingdom Metazoa; phylum Chordata; class Mammalia; order Rodentia; family Hydrochaeridae; genus Hydrochoerus; species Hydrochoerus hydrochaeris. The sequence continues at coordinate 458,868 of PVLA01000644.1, forward strand.
TGAATACTGTGTCACTGTCACCTCCCTTTCCTCCTGTCCTTTTTGGACAGCCCAAATCTCCTGGGCAGGGAGAGCAACTTATTCACTGCTTCCTTCCTTTGCTCTTAGAATAAATTTTCTGTTGAGTGATTACTTCTTGCCCAGCATTATCCTAATGACTTTCTGGCTTCTGCCACTGCCTTTACTAAATGGACTTTCTAATAGAGGGAGACAGTCAATGAGAAAAACAAGTAAAATGTGTGATTTCTTAGCTGGAACACCTGTCATGGACCAAAAAAGAGCATGTTGCACAGACAGGAGGGCAGAGTGTGCTGTGAGGCCCCTTGCCGTTTAGATAAAGTGGTCAGGGAAGGTAACAGCTGAGAGAAATCTGAAGCAAACAGCAGATGCAAAGGTCCTAAGGTGGGGCCTATCTGTGTGTTTCCGCCAGGAGGCTGATGCAGCTCCAATGGAAGGTGCAGTTTGTGAGGAGGAGATGAAGATGCATGTCTGTGATCACAAGAACACATTGTGAAGGATGTGGTATATGAGGTGGATTGACTACTGGTGGTGAACTTGTAATATAGCAGCTGAACTAAATCAGTGTGGTGCTGGCTGTGGACGGCCCACCTGAGGATTGTTGCCAAGATAAAAACAAGAACTGGAGAGGAAGAAGCAGTGTTATTGGTTCTCTGTGGTGTTGTTGGTTCTCCTGTTGCCATTGGTTCTCCTGGAGGAGTTTGTTGAGCTTCTTTCCTGATAGGAACTTGGCTGTTCTCATCTGAGGAGGAGCTCAGAACCTGGTTGTCACTGAGAATGGCTCTGGTTCACTTTAGGGGAGCTCTGGTCTCTGTCTCTTCCTGGCTCCAGAGGGGAAGATGATGTGCTGTTCAATCTCCAAGAGAAGCTTGTCATGCTGGCTTCCTGATATGAACTCATCTGTTCTCATCATTGGAGGAGCTCAGGACCTCATCATCACTGAGAATAGCTGTGGTACTTTTTGGGGGTTCTCTGCTCTTGTCTTTGAGCATTTCTTTCTAGCTCCAGTGTAGAACCCTCAATCTATTGCACAGATCCTTCATCCCACTGGCACAGGCTTTGTGGATTCCACCGCTGCCCTTTGGGCCTTCCCAGTGCAGATCCATGAAACAGACTTGCATGAGACACTGTCATGGGCTCTAGGTCTTCAGCTGGACTCATGCAGGATGTTGCCATGGAATACCGGCCCTCAGATGGATACTTTGGGGTCTTTAGTGTGTACTTTCCATGTTTGACTCTTCGGGTGACTATTATAAAATAATTCTGTAAATTATGTATCCTGTATTTTAATCATTTTCCTTGCAAGTCCCTAACTACAATAGCATGAACTTGACTTTTACTCCAATTGAAAAGAGAAGGCACCACAGAATTCTAAGCAGAGGGGTGTTGTGTTGTGACTTAGGGTTTATTGTGAGGGTGACAGAGCAGAAGCAGGGAGATAGGGGCAGCAATCCAAAGAGAGGAAATGGTGGCTCAGATCACAGTGACCATGCAGGCTGTGTGATAGGTAGCAGGTTCTGGGATGACTTTTGCAGATAGAGCCATAGAGTTTTCTGATGAATTACATGCAGGTTGTGAGGAAGAGAGGCGTCAAGGATGACCCCAAGTTTTGGCCTAATGGGTGGCATCACTGTTACCTGATATGAGGAAGAAGATGGAGACAGTGAACTTTAGGGTGCAGATCCTAAGACATCTCAGTAAAGATGTCAGACACCAGTTGGACTAGGAGTCTAGGTTCTGGGAGAGACCCTGCAACCCAGAGTCACAGGAATAGAGGATTGTGACTGCAGGTGACAATGATGGCTGCTGGAGAAGAGCAGGGCTCTGAGGAATGGAGGAACCAGCAGCAGAGACTGAGAAAGAGCCTCCAGGAGGTAGAGGAAATCCCTGGATGGGTGGTGTCCTGCGAGTGCAGTGAGGGAAGTATCCAGCTCTGGATTAGCAGCATGGAAGGTTCAGCAACCTTGGCAAGAAGGATGCTGGGGGAAGTCAAGACAGTGGTCAGAGAAGGGCTAAGGGCAGGTTGGAGGAAGCAGGAGGAGGCAGGGACACAGAGCATTCTTCTGAGGAGATTGATGGAAAGCAAAAGAAAGGATCAAGGGGCCAGGGATATAGCTCAGCAACACAAATGCCTGCCTGGTAAGTGTGAGGTTGTGAGTTCGATCCCCAGTACCAAGAAAAAAAGAAAAAGGAAGGATCAAGAGGAAAATAGAGAAGGTTTGTATAAGCCGGAATGTGATGCCCTGATGGGAATAACCGCAGCTCCAGGAGGAAGCGACCTCGAGCTGGAGAGACTGGTGGGATCCAGTGCCCCGGAAGAGGGGCTGGCCTCAAACTCACAGCGATCCTCCCACCTCAGCCTCCCAAATGCTGGAATTACAGGCATGTGCCACCACCCCTGGCCCCTATTGCCCTCTTGCACTTTCTTGTCCTTTGATTTTTCTGCATTTCCCGCCCACAAAAGTAATTTTGAACTAAATCTTTGAGAAAATGTAGAATGATTTCCTGCTTGCCTTTGAAAAATTAAAAATAAAAAGAACCCTTTGTTCCTACTGTTTGATTAGGGCACAAGGTTCAGGCACACACCTGGGCTGAAGGCCAGCTGGGTCCATGGAGATGTTCATGGAAGATGAACTCCAGATGTGCTTTCTGTTGTCCAGGACAGTGCTGGGACGATGGCAGGTCCTTAGTAAACCCTCTGTAGCTCTTCTAATACCTGCTAAAGACAGGAGATAGTATCCAGGGAAAGTATCTAAATCTTTGCTCTGTGCTCTATAAAGACAGCCATCAGCTGTCCTAAGAGCAGTGTACGGAGACACCCAAGAAAAGTTCTGAGAGGGAGGCAACATGCAGCTCCACCTTACTGTGTGGAAGATGGACTAGAAGGGGTGAGGACAGAGGCAGTAAGATACAGGGATGAGGACCTGGGTCTGAGGGCAGGTGGGTTGACTCACCTAGGGAAGAGGCCGGGAACTCCGAGACACACCTCCTGCCTTAGAGCTCAGGACCCCAAATGTCTTCCCGAGACCCAGTATAGTTCATGGGACCCAGAGCAAAATAAAAATGCAGAGTGCCTTGTCAAAAGTCATTAAAAAAGAGAGACTGAAGGGAGCGTAGAGGAATAGGAAGAAAAAAAGAAGAAGATACATCACGTACAGGTACAAATTTCCTATGATGAATGTGATTATTATATATACCTAAAATGTACCAATCAATTTAACTAATTTTAAAAAATCATTAAGATCTTTGAAATGGGGACAGCAAAGCATTAAAGTAAGTGTAGGATCCAGATTTAGAAAGAAAGAAAGAAAAAAGACAGCTAGTTAAAGTTGAAATTTGTAGGCATCTGATATTTTCTCTGGCACCCCTGACAGACGGGTTCTACCTCCTGCATTATCTGGGGCTTCTGAGAAGACCTTGAACCCAAGGTGCTAGGAAAATGGTTCTCAGGTGTCAGCCTGTATCCAAATCATCTGGAAGATCTGTGAAACCCAAATTGCTGGGCCTCACCCCTAAATTCCGACTTACAGGTCTAGGGTGCGACCCAATCATTTTCACTCCTAACAAGTTCCAAAATGATGCTGATGCTATTGATCCTGAGATCACACTCTGACAATCACTGCCTGAGGGATTCTTCACTCCAGTACATAAATTCATCAAAGCGGCAAAAAACAAAAACAAAAAAACTTGTAGTGACTCAAATTGGCCGGCAGAGGGCAGAAATGCCCACTAGTTAGATCGCAGGACCCGCCCACTGATTTGGGTCCGAGTTTACAGCTCTGCTGCGTGTTTGCTCTTTGGGTGACCACGTCCAGGGTTGTGAGGATGCCAACTCATGCATAAGGCTCAGTCCTAGCCCTTGAGGGGCTCATGGCTTGAGAAGGGAGACTGATGTGTTAATTGGCAATTACATTTGGCATGGAGAGGAGTGACACCCGGGGACTAGGGGAACTGGCGGCTGGTCAGCATAGGCTTTCTGGGAGGACCTGGTGGATCTGCACCACAGGGAGGAGTCAGCCAGGTGCAAAGGGAGGAAGCATGTTCCGGGCATAGGAATGTGCAGCCCAAGAGGACAGAGGCTGAAATATGTCAGGTGTGCTCTAGTGGAGGCGCAAGTAGAGGCGAGAATTGGGTTGAAGACTTGGGGCTTGGATAGACCCTGGGATATGCAGGGAGCACCCAGGGGGCTTTTAACTCGATAATGTGTTATAGCGATCCCCCTGGTAACAGTGGGCAGGGGACCAGTGAGCACACGAGGGCAGGGGTCAAGGAAAGATGTGACCAGGTGAAATAAGGGTGGCTGTGGTCTCTTCTCCACATACCCATCCATCCTTCCATCATGGACACACACGGATACCTTCTCTAAGTCAAAGCCTGGTTGGTGCAGGGTGCTGGGTCCCAGTGGTGATGGAGACAGACAGTTCCTGGGTTACTTGAAGAGTTCACGTTCTAGTGGGGAAGGCCACCTTCCAACAACCAATGGCGCAGTAAGCCACCAGTTAGAACCGTGGTCCCTAAGAGATGCCATGGGAGCCAATCAGCAGAGTCTGGCCAGGGCTGGGGCAGGATGGAGTGTGGAAGCATCTCCCAAGAGAGCCTCTGGCCTGGGCATCCTGACCTGGGAAGCACAGTGTCTCATTCAGCAGATCTTGGAGCCTCCCTGGCACGTTCCCTGCCGCAGTCCAGAGCTAACAATATGGCCATTGAAAGCTTCTGCCACCTTCCACGTCCAGTTTTCCTGCCCCCATCCTCCCTCAGCCACACAATCCCAGCCTTCAGTGGGAAGAAAGAGCAGGATTATACTCAGGTCGCAGGGGCTGGGCTCTCCCCTCCACTGTGCCCAGGTGAGTGGCCAGCAGGTCCCTTCCTCAAACACACAGGGCTCTTGCCCTGTTGCAAGAGTCTGGTACTTACAAGCAGGGGGATGGAGAAGACCTTGGATGTCAAGGGGATGCCCTTTAGAGTTGTCCAGATGTGCAGGGTTCCTGGAACACCCCATGTCCATCTGCAGATGTGGGATTGGCCTCCCAGAGGAGTTGATTAAAATCAAACTCACTGGAGCATTACTTTCCAGAATGCTACTTCTAGAATAGGCCTAGGTCATTCCAGCCTTAGAATGGTGCTTTTGCATATGCAGATTGCCACCTACCACAGCGCTTCTTTTATGGGAGAATAGTCCTTCCCCTAAGATGTCTATCCCTGAGTCTTGGGAATATATTACCTTGCATAGTAAAGGGACTTTGCAGATGCAATGAAATTACAGATCTTGAAATGGGGGATTTTACTGGTGGCCCAATAAGACAAGAGGGGTCTGTAAGAAGGCAGGCAGTCAGAGTCAGAGAAATATATTATCAGGGAAGTAGAACTCAGAAGCTGGAGTGGTGGCATATGCCTGTAATCCCAGCTACTTGGAAGGCTGAAGCAGTAGGATTACAAGTTTGAGGCCAGTCTGGGCAACTTAGGTGAAGGCTGACAGTGGAGGCAGGAGAATGAGTCCAGATACATAGTACCCTCTGGGAGCCAGAAAGGGCAAGGAAACACTCCTGGAACTTCTAGAAGGAACCACACTGATCCATTTTAGTTTGACCTCCAGAACCATTAGGAGAATATATCTATGTTGTTTTAAATCACTCAATTTGCGGTAAGTGCGTTCCAGCACCTGTAAGAAACGAAGAGAGCTTCTTGTTATTCAGGTCTCAGGCCACCACATAAAGTGGTCTCCTTCCATCTCTTGTGTCTGCCACAGATCTTTCATTATCTGAACTCAACACTTTTAGTTTCCTGGGTTTTTTTGCCAGCTTCTCTGGGCAGCATGCGATGCCCTAGAGGCACAGGGCTGGCTTTGAGCACACCTATATTGCAGGTCCCAAGCAGCGCCTGGCACACATTTCATGCTGTGCAAGTATTGGCTGCACAGAAGAAAGAAGTAATAAATGAAGCACTTACTAAAAAAAAAAAAAGTTTACTAGGGTCCCCTCTCTACATGCACCCAAGATGAATGGCTCTGAGCCACTGAGGGCAAGGGACAGGAGCTTTGGTGGCTTGGGAGGCCTCCCAGACCTAGAAATGGGAGTGGTCCTGAGCAGCTAGAATGGAGGGAGAGGGACATGGGAAGATGGGAGAGAAGGCTGTGTGCCTGTCATAAAGCTGACGTCCCGCCTAACACAGAGCTTGTGCATGCATTGTCTGGCTTACTGGGCCCTTCAAAGAGCACCTTGTATTTCTCTCTCCCTGCTCAGAACAATCTGGGAGAGAGGCTGTTGAAAGGAACCACTGCTCTCCTCTCTTTGTAGACAGGGCGCAGAAGCTCGGGACAGTGATTTGGCGGTCACGGGACCACCGGGTGTAGAGGTCTCCACCAGGGAGCCCGTTCCCCAGGATTCTCCTAGTGCCTCACATACCAGCTCCACTTGCTGCCGGGGTCCCAGCCTTTACCTCTTTGGTTCCCTGGCCTGAGATGCCCTTCCTCTCTTTGTGTTGTCTCAGGGCTGGAGCCAGGAGACAAGTGAGCCATTCACCTTGGGTGCATGTAGAGCACCAAAAACCCCTCAGAAATCAGGGTAAGTAATATTTTCATGCACTATTTTTGAGGAGTCAAAGTTAATGCGAAAATGCATAGTGGATAAATTACCAAATCTTAAATAAATACTCCATATTTTCCCTTTTGCTTCAGGTTCTGATATGGGTTGACACAGTTCTCTTTTACTGACTCCATCTAGGGCTGGTTACATAATTTGAGAGGTTTCTTTAAGAATTTTTTTAAAAATTCAAGATGGCAGCAGTAACACATTTAACTATATAGAAAACCCTGCAGTACCACATAGGCTTTCTACACAGGCTGACCCTTGAAATCAATACTGATCCTGTCTTTATTTTAAATTTTGATATTTTGTTCATAATGGAATTTTTGCACTGGTTTTTGGGGTAGCCAGGGGCTTAAACACAGGCCCTTGTATGTGCCAAGTACATGCTTTTACCACTGAGCTACACCCCAGCCCCAATCCTGAATTTTAAAAATATCACATGAAAATATTACTTATGTAGACTCCTGAGGCTTTTGGTGCTTCTGTGAGTTGTGTGCCCAAGGTGAGCACCTCACTTGCCTCACCTTACTCCCCGGTGCTCCTCTCTGCGTGGCAGAAACTTCTTTGCCTCAGGTTACCTCCTCCAGGAAGCCTTTTCCCTGACTCCCAGCCACACACCAGAGGAAATACTCTAGAGTTCAGCACCCCCTGTGTCCTCCCCTCTGTCACTTGCCCAAGCATGGTAGATCTGCCTTCCCAGTACACGGCTGTCTTGGAGCCTTTCATCAGTGTTCCTTCATTCTGAGTGAAAACAAATGTCCTACCAGGGTTTGGAATTCTGTCTCCACCATGTCTTGTGCAAGGTCCCTCTGGGGTGACCCTTGAGCAAGTGCCAGATGGAGGTGGAGCCAGCTCTGTAGGCATCAGATTTGCTTGTCCCCGTCCCACCCTGCCTGGCAGACCTAGCCCCACTGTTGGTGGCAGGGCAGACATCTCGCCCAGACGTGGGCATAGACCAGTGCTGCCCACCCTAAAGCCTTCACTGGCCCTCTTCTCCAATGCCCAGACTTCACTGGGCCCCATCTCTGCACCCAGCCTGTGCCTAGTGGTCCCTAACCTCAGCAAGGCTCCAGTACCTGCATTTCTTGCCTTGTTCTTAAGACTAGGGCTTGGTGTCTAGATTATATCTGAGACCCTTTCTAGTCCTCACATTAAAAAACACTCTTGTCTGTCTTCCAGGGCCAGGTCCCTGAGTCAGAGAGCTTGAAGAAGCTACCAGTGGATTCCTGAACCTCAGCCTATGCTCTGATTGAGTCCCACAGGCCCCCAATTGCATCCTGGGACTCCCTCAGTTCTTGCCACCATCTGTCCAGCTCTTCATAACCTTAACTCTTCAAGGACTCGAAGTGGGGGCCTGGATACGATTAACAGAGTAATCACCTTCTAGGCACTGCCCCAAATGTGGGGAACTCTGAGTCCCCACATGTGCTGATACCAGCATGAGCCTCTTGATGCCTTCCTTCTCTGTCACCCAGGAACTCAAGTAAAGTCCTAGCTTCAAATCCAGACCTATCATCTTCAAATCTAGGTTTTAAAGGCTCAGCTTTTTTTATCTGCAAATTGGGAGATAGTAAAATGCCTACTTTAAGCAAGGCTGTGAGAATCAGTGGAGAATGTGAAGGCTCCTGGCCCACAATGGGCATCAGTTGATGCTGGTTCCCCTTCTTCTGTGCTTGTTTTTGGGGCTCAGACTGGTCAACTGTGCACTCAGGGAGACCCTCTTCCCTCTCCAGCCCCCACACTGAGTTCCTTTCAAAACTCTCTGGTTCAGCTAAAAAGATGAGGACCCTGAGGCTCAGAAAGATCAGGGTCTTGCCCAGAGTCACACTCAGAGTCAGAGGTGAGCAGGCTGGAACTCAGAAGTGACATGGTCAGGACCTGCTCCTCTCCCCCTAGTTCCCCATCTGGCCCTCGGAATGCTGAGCTGAATCGGCAAGGAACAGCTGGAGTGCAGCATCAGCTGCAGGCGCCTCCATTGCATGTGTACACACACACACACACACACACACACACACACACACACACACACACACAGCTAAGGAGCTGAGGCTCTGGGTGCTTCCATGAAAGGCATGCTTGCCTGCTGAGTCACAGCAGACCTAGAACACACAGCCTTTGGGCCTGGCTGGGCTGCAGCCCCAGAGCACCAGCCAGCTTTGAGAGCAGTTCCCCCTCCTTTCTGCACAGCTGCATCCCCCACTTCCAGGGCCTGCAATGATAGGCCCACGTTGCATCAGCTGGGCCTGTCTCTGTGCAGCTCCAACCCTGACAGCCAATGGGGCCTGGCCGAGTGTACAGACCCTAGCACTGCCCACTCACTGCCACGGGATCACCCTGCGCAGCCTGGTACTCCCTCAGCATTCCCAGCCAGGGAGGAGGGGAAGAGGAAGTCCGCTGCTCCATCCCATCCAGCATGGCCTTCTCTCTCCACCCCTGTCCTCGTCATCACCTGCTGGCTCTACCTTGCTTTCCTTCCAGGAGAGGGCCAGTGTTCCCACCCCCTGGCGGGGTTTTCCCTCCAGCCTCTGCTCTTCCCATCCTCTATACTCCCTCTGATCCACATCCTCCATGCACAGCATCATGACTGTCTTGTGCTATGACTGCTGCTTCATCATCTCCAGCTGGCCTTCTGTCCCAGTGCCAGACACACAGACAAGATGCTCCAGTCTCCTGGATGTTTGCAAGCTGCAGACAAAGATGCTCACCATGTCCCATTGCCCTCCCCAGAGTTGCCAGTCTCAGGCAAGGGGCCATTTGCTACTTGCTTACCAGAGAGTCCTTTCTTCCTCTTCCAGCCCCAAACTCTCTGGTTCAGCTAGAAAGATGAGGACCCTGAGGCTCAGAATGGTCAGGTCCTCCCTAGTCCAGTGGTCCTGGACTACCTGAACCCAGCACTGTGACACTCTCCTCCTTCTCTCACTCTCCTCTCAGCAGGCCTGGTCAGTGGAGCCCCAGCTCCAGCTTCCCACCTTTGCGGGGCTGCAGGGAGTTGGCACAGTCCCGGGTTCCAATGCAGCCTGTGGCTTCCCCAGCCCGACTCAGACATTGACTGCCTCAGGCCAGAGCTTCACCTCACAATGAAAGTTTCTTTCCTATCACTTTATTGACACTTTTTAACTAATTTTAAAAGTAATAATGTGAGCCGGGCATGGTGGTGCACGCTTGTAACCCCAACACTGGGGAGGTTGAAGCAGGAGGATTGTTGCAAGTTTAAGATCAGCCTGGGCTACATAGTGAGCTCAAGGTCAGCCTGAACTGCACAGCAAGACCCTGTCTCAAAAAAAAAAAAAAAAGTAGTAATGTGCTATCAAAAATTCAGAGAAATGGCTTCTCTACAGATAAATACTACTGAACCGCTTAAAAATATTTCCTTCTGCCCTTTCTCTATGAACAGTATACATGTCTATATAGATTTTATTAACTGCTCATTCATGAATGAGAACACACCCAGAACTCTAAAAAAGCAAAAATATTTTCAAAATTAAGTAGCAATCACCTGATAAGAATTGACTTTTTGGTGAAACTTAAACTTCCTTCCAGACATCCATATTGGTGCACATAGAATTTTCATAAACAAACTGTTTTATACACTGTTTTGTGTCTTAATCCAACAATCTACCAAGTTGTCTTTCTCTGCCTGATAGCTTCTCCCTTTCTGATGTCCCCCAAAATTTCATCCCTGACTGACCTTGTTTCCAATTTTTTGCCACTACAAAAAAAAGCTCTGATAATGAACATTTATGTATATGTGTCTGTGCTCATAACTCAAAATTATTTCCATAAGTTAAATTTCTTTTTACTTTATTTTATTTTATTTTTTTGTACCGGGGATTGAGCTCACAACTTCATGCTTGCCAGGCAGGCACTTGCACCATAAGTTAAATTTTTTATTTTTAATTGGTACCGGGGATCGAACTCATGATCATGCGCTTGCAAGGCAGGCACTTATGCCGCTGAGCTAAATCCCCAGCCCTGTAAGTTAAATATCTAAAAATTTATTTTTTCACCAAGAGCACAAATAATTCAGATTTTTGAGTGTGTGGATGGATAATGCATTCATGGAGTCCAGAAGTTCATAACAGTGAGAGACAAGTCCTCTCTCTGCCTCCCATGCAGTCCTCCAGCTGCCCTGCAGTGAAGTCAGCAGCCTCTCCTGACAGCCTGAGCAGGTACAGGCACAGAGGTACCACACACTCTTCACTCTCTTCTTCCACTCTAAGATTAAATCCACTTTCAGAACAGAAAGAACCACCTCCCCTTTTGTTTTCCTAGCTTCATGGTACTTCTGAGCCCTGACCTATAGGTAGTTAGGTTGTTTCCAAGTTTTGCTTTTCTGATTCTGCAAGGAATCATACAGTAGCAAGTCTTTAAAGTGTAGAGTGCAAACGCCTAGAAAGAGCGAGCTGATTTCTCCTTTTGCCAGGAATGTGTATGAAGCCTTCTTTCTGCTTAAAGTTAAATCCCTCAAGCCCACTGAGACACTGCTTATGTCCTTACATTAGAGATGGGGAGACAGGTGCTGTGACTTTTCAAGGTCACTACATGAGCAGTAATGGGAATAGATCATTACCCAGACTTTTTGACTTCTAAGGCTGGGTTATACCCCACTTGGCCAGGCTGTCATCCTCCCTGTCCATGCATCTCCTGGAAGTCCCCACTGCAGTCACAGCCCTTCACCAGCCTCGGGTGTATGTGCAAAGCCCAGGCACGGGAACCCTCAGTACAGTGCTCAGGGTACTGAGCAGCAAGAGAGGATGGAGCAGAAAGGACCTATGGCTGCTTCTCAGATTTCATGCATTGGAGAAGGGTGAGCAGAGATGTGGAGAGGAGATCCTCACCACAAGGTGCTCTCCTGGTATTATTTCATCTGTACTTCTCGCCAGCCTTGAGAGGACCAATCCTATCTTGCTTCGGGAGGATTAGATCATAGACAGACAAGACATGACAGAGCTGAGAGTCAGGCATAGTGGGGCACACCTGTAATCCCAGCAGTTGGGAGGCTGAGGCAGGAGGATTTGCCACAAGTCTGAGGCCAACTTGGGCTACAGAGTGAGTTTGCGACCAGCCTAAACTACATATTGAGACCCTTTCTCAAAAAACAAATGGCAACAACAACAAAAAGCAGAGCTGGGTCAGAATTCCAAGTTAGGCTTTTACATTCCAGAACACAGACTGGGGCCCTGCACTGAGTTAAGAGGATTAGAGTGGGGGAGGGGGATTGGTAGTGCTCAGGAATCCTTTTTCTGAGTTTTAGAGATGGTCAGGGACAAAAGCTGTGGGGCCAATCTGTGCATCACTATTACTACACTTGTCAGCAGCACCTGGTTGTGGGACAAAGATGAGGGAAGAGAAAAAGACAGCACAGCATTTAACAAGGGCTGTCCCTCCCTAGCAGCCCTTGGAGTCTGGCCTTGCAGCTGGGGCCGTTTCCACAAATTGTCAGAGGTGGCCTGGGAGACAGGAAGGACGGAAGGACGAGGGAGCCTTTGCCTGCATCCACGTAAACATCAGGCACACGCACGTGTGCTGCACTCCGTGCACAGGGCTGCTGGAGAGCAATGCAGACATGTGCGCCTGCATGACTTGGAGAGAGTGTCCCTGAGTGTCGCTATGTGTCTTGTGCAGGTTAGGGCACTATGTCCCTGGGACTTGTTTCACACACAGGCTCTGGAGTTCCTGTGTGGCTTCCCAGGCACCAGAAGGCCTGCAGGGGGTGGAGTGGGGGCGACCAGCTCTGGGAGGAGGTGGCAAGGAGTCCTGAGTCCACAGCACACACTGGCCTGCCTCCTCCTCCCTCTGATGTGGTGGCACAGGACCGCCCCTTTGGATGGAAGGCCCCATGCTCTGTGCAGAGTGAAGTTTTCCTGACTCATGCCTGGGCTGAAAACAACTTGGCTCCCAGACAGCCGTCACAGAGGAGCTGCCCGTGGCCACCCTGCTCCCTCTGGGAGAGGACAACCCTAGGTTGGTTGCTAGAGCCTCTCCAGGGCCCCCTTTATCCCATGTAAAAAGAAAGGGATTAAACTTTTTCCAACTAATGTTCTCTAATTAAAAGTGATACGCTGTCAAGAGTGTGCAGAACAGGGCCAAGAGCAGCAAAATCCTCCATAAATGTCATTTTTCTGTCCTCTTCTCACTGGTCCCTCCCCATGGATCTGACACAAATAAACCTGATTGCAGCCCTGGTTATGACTCCAGTTTGACTCTTATCCCTTATCCTATCTCTTCACATTTAAAAAGGGAATATTCAGCTGGGCTCCATGGCACATGCTCTGGGAGGCTGAGGCAGGAGGATTATAAATTCTAGTCCACTTTGGGTAACTAGTGAGATCCTATCTCAAACAAAAAACAAACAAGAACAACAAAAGGATGTAGCTTAGTGCAAATGCCCTGGGGGATTAATCCACAATGTCACTTAAAAAATGCATGGTGGCATACAGGTTTGTAGTTACTCTGGAGGCTGAGGCAAGAGGATCAAAAGTTTAAGGCACATCTGGGCCACTTAGTGAGACCTTGTCTCAGAACAAGAGAGATAAAAATAAAAAAGGCGGGGAATTTAGTCCTAGCCTATGTGAGGCTCTGGGTTCAAACTCCAATACTGCAAAACCAAATAATAAGTAAATAAATAAAAAGCAAACATCTTTACTTCCCTGGAAGGATTCAGTATGATAACAAATGTGGACAGACTGGACAATCTGATGACATAGTTTCTGCCCTAGGAGTCCACAGAGGTAGGACTGAGTGAATCTGGCTGCTGGGCCAAAGGAAGCCATTTCTGCTGCTGCTGGCAGACCTGGGCTTGCCTGCCTCATAGGCCAGGGGGAACAGAGGACTGGGGCCAGGACAGAAGATCTGGGCTAGCGATATCTCTGATCTGCTGTGTGACTTGAGGCAAATTCCTGTCCCATGCTGGGCCTCATTTTCCCTCCTTGTCCAGTGTGAATGCAGCTGGACTTGGCTTTCAAGTATTTCCTGTTGCTCACACCTCCTGGGACCTTTTCAGATGTGCTCCCAAGTACACGGTGGTAAGAATATATTTGCAGGCACTGAAAGATTCAGACAAGAAAGGCTTGAAACTTTTGGGGCATTTCAGAGCCCCTACCCTCTTCAAAATGATTGCTTTTTCCAGAAAGCACAGCCTGGAACGTGGGGGAAGGGCCACACTCAGCCGCCTGGGCTGGGCTCCGAGCTAAGAATAATGTGGCAAAGGCTCTTGACATTTTTTTGCTGATGTTGGGAATTTAAAGGAGCCGTAGCCTTTCTTTCCTTAGGAAGGCCCCGCTCGGAGAGCAGTAGGCTGAACCTGTCTCTTCCATTGCTTACTCACTGATCAGCTACATTTACCAAATGCCTCTTCAGCGCCTGGCCCTGGGCTAGGAGCTGGAACTCAGGGTGAGGCCCATCCTTCCAAAGTCTCCAGCAGGCACGGACAATCCCAAGTGATAACAGCATGATAAGCCATGGTAGAGGGTGGGGAGCAGATCCTGTGAACTACTTAGGGGTCTGGTGAACCAGCAGAAGGTATTCAGACTCTGGCCTTGGCTTTCCTGTATGCAGCTGTATGTATCCTGTATGCTGCTTTCTCTGGCCTTGGCTTTCTGCATGTAACTGGAGGGCATTGGTCTCCTCTATTTACCTTCTAGAAAGCTAACATGAACCTCAGTTTACCTCTCTGCAAAACAGTAAAATCATAGCCCTCTCAGCTTCCTCTTTAAAAGCTGATGAAGCCTAAGAGAGTTGAGACATCTAATAGTGCATGGGAAAGGAAATCCTTTTGGCCTTTTGAACCTGGTGGAAACCAAGGCAAACCTTTCCTGCACTCCACCTGCTTTGAAGGTCCTTTCTGTTCCTGCCTGAGCCCTCAGCTCATGGCCCATTAAAGCTACAAAGAACTTGAGGCCTGAAATGAGAATTGGGGGTAAGGGTGTGATCTAGCTCAGGACTTGGGCAGTGACCTTACATAGCAAAGATTTATCTGTGAAAGCAATACACAGACTGGGGATGGTGGCACAGCCCTGTAATCCCAGAATTTAGGGAGACCGAGGCAGCAGGGTTGCAAGTTTGAGTATCCTGAGTTACTCACGGAGACCCTGTCTCAAAATAAGAAACTGAAAGGTAGAAAAGGGTAGGGATGTAATCCGGTGGTAGAACACCCCACACCCCATTTGATGCCCAGTATCACATGCAGAATAATACATAACTGAGATTGTGCAAGCATGCAAGAACCAAGCTAGGCACCCTAAAGGCATGGACACCACCCCCAGGCAGGCAGAAGGTTTTACTCATGGTCAGACATTGTCACCCCAGAGAATACCATGCTGCTTCTGCAGACAGTGTGGCCCCTGTTTTGAGAATACCGGGATTGCTGCTTTTGGGGGATAGCTCAGTGACTTCTGTGTGAGGCTACAGACAGGAGTCCATGACCCCTGAGATGCCTTGTAGCCCAGAGGTTTTGATACTTTCCCTCTAAGCTCCTGTGACTGAGATTCTAACCGGCTAAGCTTCCTTAGCAGGATTCAAGGATTCTATGAAGCTTCAAGTGTTAGGTAGTATCATTCAAGTGTCATCTTCTCTGATGGTCACTTTAGGATTTAAGAAATCTTTTATTCTTTGACCCTGATTCAGAGTCTCAAGCTTCTGGAATCTAAGATTTCCTATAGTCCTTATACTTAGACGTTTGAGAACTGGCAGACTGAGAAGTTAGTCACCAGGCTGGGGTAGTAGAACTCTCCCTACCACACAACTGACTGATTCCAGGGACCCAGAGGATTTATTTGCTGGGCGATGAGATTGATTTGCTCCCAGGGTCCAGACATGCTTACCACAGTTTTCTGAATGGATGAATGGATGTGTGAATGAATGAAGGGTCTCTCCGTCCTGTCCATACTGATCTACTTTCTGGGAGTTCTCTATTAATATGAGCAACCCTTTAGAATGGAGATTCCTAGGGGCAAGGCCTGGTCCAGTGCTCAGCTGTACCCTCAGCCTCTAGAACAATAATAACCCCAGTGAGCTCAGAGCTCAAAGGGCTATCAGCTGTGGGACAGTGGAGTGGGGTGGGAGGGGACTGAGACAGAGAGGGGGGCAAGATAGAGAAGAGGAGAGAGAAACTGAGGAAGGAATCATGGAATGACTCATCATCACATTTCACAGTCAAGGTCACTGAGGCCCAGAAAAAGGTTGCTTGCCTAGGGTCACACAGAACAGAGCCCTTAGGGGACAGTCAGGGTCTCCTTCCTGTGCACCTCTCCATGCCCAGCCCCTACACCCCACATGGCCCTAACACACCGAGACACTGGCTTTCAGGGGTGAGGGGCAGGTACCAGGTCTGGTCCATCCTCTGCCTCCTCAGGGCCATCGCTAGTCAAGTTCAGCTGAGCCCGAGGTTTTCAGGGTGAAACTCTCCCCTTAGCTCCCATCTCAGACTGGAGAGAGTCACCGACTCCTAAACCTGCCCACCTCCCCTGCGTGAAGGAGAGGAACTGAGAAGGAGATAATGGGAGACCCAGTTAAGCTTTGGCTTGAAGAAAGTGGAGGTTTGTGAGTGGCAGGGAGTAGGGGGTTGATCTCCTTTGGGCAGAACAAGGAAAGAGGTGCCAGAGGAATGTGCCTCCAGGAGCGGGTTGGTTTGCGTGGCGGGTGGGGGGCAGGGGGTGTGATCTAGACATAGGATCACTGTGGCCCCTCCGGCTCAGTGATCTGAACCCCGCTCCCGCCACCTCCAGGACAGCTGGATCCAGAGTCTCCGTTGACTCCAAAGATGCCTGTGCTGGGCCGGGTGGGGGATCCCGGCGCCGAAAGCCCAACTCTTGATGGGGCAGTAGGACCCAGGGGCGAGAGAGCGCACTCCTAGCGGGGCGGGAGCCGGGGCGGGGCGGCTGGGGGAGGAGGGTCTTGGCTTTTTTTTTTTTTTCCTTCTCTTTTTTGCAGAGCTGGGGCGCCCTCCGGAAGCATTTCCAACTTTCCAGAAGTTTCTCGGGACGGGCAGGAGTGGGTGGGGAGATCCATATATAGAACCCGAGCGGGGGAAGCGGACGGAGAGTAGAATCCGTCCGCAGCTGCAGAGAGTGACTGGCGTCCGGGTCCAGGTGAGGGGCCGGGGCCGGGCCGGGCCGGGCCGGGCCGGGCCGGGAGCGAGGCGGGGCCAATGGCCGGGAGGGATTGGGGTCGGTAAACTGGAGTTCTTGGCGTTTGGGGGCAGCTGGATGGTGATGGAGCCTGAGCACTGGGGCAGAGAGCAGGCCCGGAGGGGAGTCTGCACGGGAGGAGTTGGAGGAAGTGCAGAGCCCTTAAAAGTTCAGGAAAGGCCTGCGGTGGCCTAAAGGAGACGGTGGCGCTGGGGGCCAGGGCCCTGCGAGGTGGGTTCTAGTCCCTTCTGCAGGGCTGGCCCCCGCCAGCTTTGCTTCGCACTTGGAGGTGTTGGCCTGGAGGCCCAGAAGCCAGCAGTGATGGATTGATGGCTCGGCCTCCTCTGAAACTTGATGGGGGTCATCGGAGAGGTGAAATCCTGCTGGTGTTTGCTGGGATAGGACTCTTGGCTCTTTCCGTCCCTATGCCCGGAGAAGACCCCATAGGTGGCTCCATTTACGATCAGTGTGTGGCAGCAGAGGGAAGGGCTTGAACACTCACCCACTCCCAGGGAAGGGTTTGCATCCCTAGGACTAGAGAGATTTGAGTCATCTCCTGTTCTCCCTGCCCACACACTGGGTTCCTGAGGCTTTCCTGCCCCGAGCACAGGGACATTCCTGAGGCCCCTGGAGAGGGGGAAAGAGAGCACTTCCAGCCCAGCCTGAGGACTTGGCCCCGCCTCTTCCCAGGTTTCCTGCTGGTCTGTCTGGGCTGCAGGGCCCAGATGGAGATCTGGGGAAAAGTGGGGGCTTTGGTTGCCTGGAAGTTTGAATGGGACCACACCATCCTGTTTTTAGATGGTTCCTGTGCCCAGCCCCGCTTCCTGCCCCCTCTTTTGTCTCTGGTCACCGGGATTCCCAGCAGAGATTTTTTTGCGTGTGTTCTGGCTGTGTAATAGGACACCACATGGAGCCTTCTGGAGGGCTCTGAGTTCTGGGAGGTAGGAGCTCTGCCTCAGGAAGCCTGACTCTTACTTGTCCCTGTGGGATGGGGTGACCGCTGCTCAGGGCTCTGTTTCTCCCACTGGACCAATCATGAGGTATTTGACTTCCAGTGTTTCAGTAGATCTAAGATGGGTGCCGAATGGGGGCTGGACCTGGCAAGCCCCTGCTCCCCACCTTCTCTGGGGGGGGGTCCCTAGCCTCCTCATTCTTCTGTTTTCTTTCAGAATGAAAAAGGCAGGCATTGACTATCCTCTGGGGAAGTTTCAAGGTACTTTAGACCCCTCAAGTGTTAGAGACCCTGTGGTGGTCTCAGCATCACCTGGCCTTCCAATCCCAGCTGAATCCAGCCAGCTGTGGGCACAGCCCTCAGCTGAGTGAACTTCTGTTTTTCTCCCTGGGGCTTAGATTATCTCACTTTGGCCTTAGGGCTGGCATTTCCCCATGGCAAGATGGGATGGGCTGTGGGAGGCTGGCTGGTTGGCTTGCAGTGACTTGCCTTCCCCAATTCCTGCCTGTTGGTTTAACAGAGCCTTGCATCTCCTTTCAGAGACAGAGGCGCAAATGTAAAAACAGAGGCCAGGGAGGTTCCTGGAATCCCTGGAAAATCGGTGGCACCCCTAGGACCAGAGTCTAAGCTTCTTTTCAGCCTAGCAGCCCCCCTCTACTGGCCTACAAAGATAATTCAGCCTCTGGCCTGCCACGTCACCATCACTGGGAGCAAGAGCTGTATGGCTGCCAGAGAAACCCAAACTAGTCATCTGGAGCCCTTTTGAGAAGCCCCTCCCAGCCTTTGAGGTTCGGGTTGGCTGGGGGCAGGGGCTGTCAAGATGGTGGCTGCCACGTGGCAGCCTGGCTCCTTTGCCGCCTCCTAAGGAAGGCCATGTTTGTGGCTTCTGCAGCCTGCAGGAGCTCCATTATTGGTTATGTGCATTAGAGATGGCCTTTGAGAACAGTGGCCATATTCCTGTTGTCCTGGCATGTGTTTTTACTCTCAAGTGTGCTCGTTTGCAAAATAAATAGTATGATCATTTTGCCTTTGTGTTCTCAGGCCTGGTGAGGAAGGAGCCAGGTCTAGGAGGGAAGAGGCCTGGGGCCTAGCCTGGGCCTCAGGACCCCCATCTCCTTTGTTTCTCCTCTGCACTGTACCTTCAAGGTCCTGGGGAGGGCAGCAGAGCAGGAAGTGAAAGGTCCAGGGTTTATAGGATGCCAGTTGTAGAATCTTCCCAGGAGTCCAGCACTCTCCCTTGGCAGGCCAGAGTCCCCAGGGTTTTCCTTCAGGATTTTGAATTTTCAGGTTTTTTTTTTGTGGAGCTTTGAGTCATGAAATTTCAATCTCCCAGAGCAGTGGAGCTTTGGTTGGCACCAGGATTCTTCCTGACTTCCTTCTGTCCTGTCCTTTCCTGCTGCATTAGGAAGAGGGGGAGAGGATTTAGGGCAACCTTGCCACCACAGAGTTGATGGCCTATGTGGCAGTGGGTGTTAGCTGGGAGGACAGAGTAGGATCTAATGTGGCTCCAACTTCCTGGAAGGATGAACACACATCTGCCCAGCCTGTGATGGGGAAGGGGGTCAATCCTCTGTTGAGCTGTGACTCATCTCCCTCCCCAGGATCCTGTCTGAGTTGCTCTCTCAGGAAGCCCCCCTCCCCTTCTAGTTTCCAAGGAGTTGGTCCCAGGAGCTGTTGTCCTGGGATTTCCCTTTTGGTCCAGGAGCTGTGCACAGAAGCGCAAGTTAAACCCTTGGGCACAGAGACCTAGACCCTTGGAGCTTGCAAAAGAAAGACTGCAGTGCACACCCAGTGAACGGACACGCATGCACACACACTTTCACTCACTATTGATCACCCTGTGGGCAGTGAAGTGGAGTATCTGAGCTTTCCCAATTAATGAATGACTCATTAACATCCCAGAGAAGGCCAAGAGTCCTGTGCCACATGACATCCGTTGCTTGAGCACTTGGGCTTCCTGCAGGCCCGCGTGCTTTTCCTCACTGGTGAAAGGCCCTGAGGTTTATGTGAGATCAGAGCTGAACCCTGTAATACATGAGGTTCTCCTGGCCTGGCCAAGTGGCCCTGTTTTACCTTCACTCAGGAATATCTGGGTTCTGTCCTGTCCAGCATTGGGGATATGACAGGAACGAAATTGGTGAGGCATCCTGTCCTGGAGGCCACATCCTACTTAGGGGCAAAATAAATTTATGATAAACACCCAAGTAAGTGTAAGTGTTGGGTATACACTTCAGGAAGTTGGTAGAGTGGTCTATTGGTGACCTGCTGGGAATTCTGCTTTAGTTAAGGAGGTCAAAGAAGGCCTTGGGGCAGCCGGGCAGTCCTGAGTTAGGTCTGTACCTCCAGAACTTTGCTTTTGTACTGATCTTCAGAGAATCTGGTGGCAGCCAGAGGGCTGGGGTTGGTGGCTGGGGAGGAAAGCATAGGGGTTCAGGACCATTCTCTCTGCACCCTTTGCAGGTCCCTCGTGGTGCACACAGTCCACCTCCCAGCCATGCGCTACCTCCTGCTGTTTGGTACCTTCAGCCTCCTGGCAGTGGCCCTGGCGGCCGAGGTGAAGAAACCTGCAGCAGCAGCAGCTCCTGGCACTGCAGAGAAGCTGAGCCCCAAGGCAGCCTCACTGGCTGAGCGCAGTGCCGGCCTGGCCTTCAGCTTGTACCAGGCCATGGCCAAGGACCAGGCAGTAGAAAACATCTTGCTGTCGCCTGTGGTAGTGGCCTCCTCACTGGGGCTGGTGTCTCTGGGGGGCAAGGCAGCCACGGCATCACAGGCCAAGGCAGTGCTGAGCGCAGAGCAGCTGCGTGACGAGGAGGTGCATGCGGGCCTGGGTGAGCTGCTGCGGTCACTTAGCAACTCCACGGCACGCAATGTGACCTGGAAACTGGGCAGCCGCCTATATGGCCCGAGCTCAGTGAGTTTCGCCGAGGACTTTGTGCGCAGCAGCAAGCAGCATTACAACTGCGAGCACTCCAAGATCAACTTCCGGGACAAGCGCAGCGCCCTGCAGTCCATCAATGAGTGGGCTGCACAGACCACCGACGGCAAGCTGCCCGAGGTCACCAAAGACGTGGAGCGCACTGACGGTGCCCTGCTTGTCAACGCTATGTTCTTCAAGCGTGAGTCCAAGAGAGGGCAGGGTGGATGGGGGAGGTCCTTTCTCTGAGGAGCCCTTAAACAAGCCTTTCTCATTGAATTCTTCACTGTTTTCATTAAATACAACAACCTTAAGAGGGAGGACAGTTACTAAATCCTTCGCACACCCTAGAAGCTAGGTACGGAGAGACAGCCAGGTGTCTAAAGCACTGGAACAGGGATCCAAGCCCTCTGAGTGATTCTAGAAGATGTGCTCCTGTCTGCCGTATTTCATCAAATCAAAGTGCTATTGCTTGTGTGTGTCGGAATCTAAAATTCAGTGGTCAGTTCTGCCTCAGAAGTGAGCTTATAGCCACCCTAGGGGCACACAGTGTTACCCCCATTTCACAGATAAGAAGCTGAAGCTCAAATAGGAGGTAGTAAGTTCAGGACTGAGGCCGTGTGCATCGGTATTGAATTGAAGATTAGATTTGGAGTTGGTGAGGATCCGTGTGGTTGGTACTGTGCTAACAGTTGCTTTGAGGATGAGGTTTTACAAATGTGGGCGAACTAGGAGAGCGGAGAAGGTCTGACAGCCAGTCAGTAGCTGAGCCTGAATGGGTTCGCAGGTCTAATTGTGACTAAAACACAGGGCTGGGGTCACTGCCATACATCCATTATTTTGGTCGTCTTTGTAGTCACAGAAACAGAACTTGCAGACAAAAATAAAGCAGTCATAGGGACCGTCTAGCCTGGGGACACACCTCCTTCACGTACCATGCTGGGTAGAGAGTCCCCTCAGTGTGTTTCTCTAATGCAGGACATGTACTACCCGGGTAGTAGACAGAGGTGGTTGAGCTGAGGTAGAGTGAATTCCTTGTCCTGCAAGAGCAACTGGGCAGTGACTAGCAGGAACTGTACCCTCAGTGAGCACGTCCTCAGGGAATGTGTGCTCTGAGGGGCTGAGTGCTTGGGTGTGATGCTTACAGCCTGATCCCAGAGAAAGGCGCTAAGACGTGTGGCAGGGATGAATTCAGAGCGTGCAGTTATGGTGTCTGTGGCTGTGATTGTATCTGGAGATATGAATCTCTGACTCAACACTCTGTCCCCACACAGCACACTGGGACGAGAAGTTCCACCACAAGATGGTAGACAACCGTGGCTTCATGGTGACTCGGTCTTATACTGTGGGAGTTACGATGATGCATCGGACAGGTAGGTGCCTTGCAGAGCAGGGGGCCAAGGTAGAGTTCCGGTGTACTCAGGGTCTGGCCTGCCCCCTCCCCGCACAGTGTACCCAGTGTTCTGTGCTCTCCGCCCAAGGCCTCTACAACTACTATGATGACGAGAAGGAGAAGGTGCAGATCCTGGAGATGCCCCTGGCGCACAAGCTCTCTAGCCTCATCATCCTCATGCCTCACCACGTGGAGCCACTGGAGCGTCTTGAGAAGCTGCTGACAAAAGAGCAGCTGAAGATCTGGATGGGGAAGATGCAGAAGAAGGCTGTCGCCATCTCCCTGCCCAAGGGAGTGGTGGAGGTGACCCACGACCTGCAGGTAAGGCTGGAGGAGAGGGACTTGGACACTCCTCTATCTCTGCTAGGCTCTGCTGGGGTGACACTGGAAAACAAGTGTGGGCACTGCCCTCGGGCAGAGGAGCAGCAGCTAAATACAGTTGGACACTTGCTGTGTCCCAGGCAGGCTTCTAAGCACTTGGCATGTGTTAATGCTCATAATCCTCAAAACAGCTTCATTAGGGACGATTATAAACTGGTTGGCTGAAGAGGAAGCTGAGACTCTAAAGTCACTGGCCAGTAATTGGGCTTTTTTGCTCTCAAGCCAGCTCTTAGTCACTGCTATTATTCACCAGTGATAAGAGTGGTATCTGGGGGTCACTTAGGGTGGCCAGGAACTTGGCACTCTTGCTGAGGGGATCTCCCCCTCGCACTATCCTAGGTGATGCCCTAATAAAGGCCCCCTGGCTTGTAAGCTCCACCTCTAACTCAGAAAAGTTTTATCTCATTCCTGCTATGGCTGCCAGAAATGGTTCTCTGGTCATGAAGCACACTCAAGTGGGAAGCCCAAGATTGCGGGCGGGCAGCGATTCTGACTTGGTTTTCTGGCTCTCCACTTTGTCACCTGTGAAGCGCAAGTAGAAGTCCTTGAGGGCTGTAGTGAGAGTGAGGAGAGCAGTGTGCCTGGCACAGGGTGGATACCCAGGGAGTAGCTGTGCTGCAGGGGAACAGTCAGGGTGGCGAGGGGAGAGGTTGAGGGTGAATGCTGTGACCTTACCTGACATCTGCTCCCACAGAAACACTTGGCTGGGCTGGGGCTGACCGAGGCCATCGACAAGAACAAGGCAGACTTGTCGCGCATGTCAGGCAAGAAGGATCTATATCTGGCCAGTGTGTTCCATGCCACCGCCTTTGAGTGGGACACAGAGGGCAACCCCTTTGACCAAGACATCTACGGGCGGGAGGAGCTGCGCAGCCCCAAGCTGTTCTATGCTGATCACCCCTTCATCTTCCTGGTTCGAGACACCCAGAGTGGCTCCCTGTTGTTCATTGGGCGCCTGGTGAGGCCCAAGGGCGACAAGATGCGAGACGAATTGTAGGGCCTTACGGTGTGCAGGGATGGCCGGAGGCAGCCTGAAGGCTCCTGAGACACATGGGTGCTATCGGGGAAGGGTACCAGCCTTGGATATTCTATGGGGTGGGGGTGGAAAAAGGACCAGGTTCCCATGTGTCCCAGTGGACTTGCCCAGCTAGGATCCACTCCACATGGACACAGGCCCCCAGAAACCATGATGCTGAGCCCAGAGACGCCACATGCTGTGGGAACTGGGTGTCTGATCCTGCCCAGTCTTCAAAGTCCTAGGTCCAGCCTTCCTCAACCAGCCAATCAGTGTTCCTATTTATAGCCACGTGCTTTCAAATCTGTCACACAGTTGAGCTGGGGGTTCAGCCCAGCCACCTTCTCCTGACACCACCTCCACCACCTTAACCCCTTCCTGGCTCCCCAGACCTCTCCCAACTTCCCTCAACTACAAAACTAGGTGCTGTAGCCCCTGGGACCAGGCCCCCCCAGGATGGCCTTAGTCTCAGTAACAGGGATGGGAAAACAAAGGAGGGGCTCCTGGCAGATCCTGGTTAAGAATCGTTATATGGGGCATCATGGGGATGAATGTTTTGTTTTCCCTTTTTTTTTTTTTTTATTTTGCAAAGATGGGAAGGGAAGGGGGACATGAGCCTTTGTTGCTGTCAAAATGAGAATTTATTTGTTACAATCGTTTTTTTCAATAAAACTTTTCCAATGAAATTTTGCTGGAGTATGGAAGAAGGTTGGGTCAGGAGATACCATGTCATCCGTCCCAGGGGACAAAGCTTCCAGTTTAATAGCCCCACACGGGGCCCTGTAATGCTGGTGGATTAACTGCAGACAGTAGTGTGGGGCTGGCCCAGGGGGTGCTCCCTGGAGACATACACACTCCTGGCAGCCTCAAGTGGCAGTGCTGGTGCCACAGACCAGGTGCCCTGGTCTTTACCCTCTAGGCTTTTACTGTGAGCTGACCTCTTCCCGTAGGTTACAAACTCAATCTCTCCTTAGCATGTTGCCTGCCTTCGGGCTTTGGAGACGAGCTTGTGGATCTCTGCCCTCAGGAGGCCCTCTGTGTGGTGTTTGTGGCAGGGGAGGGGAAGGATCCTTAAATCTCCTGATATTGTACAGGAAAGGAGAAGGATGCACAGGACAGGAGACCTGTGGCCAGCGAGGCAGAGGAAACTGAATTTGAGCTCCATCTCTGTTGCATGCATGCAGGCTGTGTGATCTGGGGTAATTTATTCCCTCTGGCCACTTCTCCATTTTCCCTCTGTTAACATCTCTGCCTTAGAGGGCACTGGTCTAGGGAAGGATTCCCTATCTGGCCAGGCAGTTTGGTAGAGTCCCCCAAGATTTGGATGGGATTGCATATGGGCCAACTGATTTTCATTATCACCCCATGGAATTTTACCAAAACTGGTCAAGAGTCCAGGTCTGTTCTGTGCTGTGGACTCAATAAATTAAATCTCTACCCTTAAGGGACTTTACCTAGAGGTAGAGCGGTAAGTATGCTGCGGACTCACTGTGTTGCAGTTGGCTGGATCACCCTGTTGCCATCAAGCAGTGCTGGCTCCCTTGCCTCAGAACCTTTGCATGAGCTGTGTTTTCAACCTGGCAAGCAGCTCAGGTCGATCTTTGCAAGGGTGCTGTTTGTCACCCCAGAGTCATGTTAATCTGCTCGAAGGTCTTCCCTGACTACCTACCTAATAAGCTTGTTTCCCACTTCAGCCTCTTATTTTCCTTTTTAGCGCCAACATCTTTCATGCCATTTATTATAGGCCTTCCCTGTCTGCCTGCCCTGAGAATGAATGCAGTTGAGAATAGGGACTGTGCTGTTCACTGCCATCTGTCCCACAGGTAGATTCAGCATCATACAGTGTGCACTGGGACATGTGCTGAGTACATCAAAGGGCTGCTGTAGAAGGAACGGCATCAGGGCTTCAAGGGTCCAGAGGAGGAAGTGGTGGCTCCCAGAGAAATGACAGGTGGGGTGCCTTGAAAGATGAGTGGGCATTTTTTGGTCAGAATGATGTTTTGTTTTTTTCCAAGAAAACCTCTCCCTGTGTAGTTCAGGCTGGCCTTAAACTTTCAGTGATTCCCCTTCCTCAACCTCCTGAGTGCTGGGATTACAGGAGCACATCACCACATCCAGCTTTAGAATAATGACTTCATAATATGCCAGTACTATTTTTGTTTTTTCCTAATGGCTGTCAAATACTAGACAGTTATCATTTTATCCAAGTCTCCTAGCAGCTTGGCTCAGGGGGCTTATCCTTTTTTATAGGTGAGATAACTGAGGCTGAAAGAGAGGTTTGGGGCCGTCCAGATGTGGCTGAGCTGGGGTTCCATCCTGGTCCAGTACGGGGCAGGAACCCACTGCACTCTGATCACAGTGGTACACGGTCTGCTTAGAGGCTGAACCCCCACAGTGCCCCAGCGAGGTGGGAAGCCTTGTTTTTTGAGAGGGGATCTCACTGTGTTGTCCAGGCTGGCTTGAAATTCCTGGATTCAGTGATACTACAGCGTCCCCAGGACCAGACCTGGGCCTCCTCCG
Source organism: Hydrochoerus hydrochaeris (assembly GCA_004027455.1). Classification (NCBI taxonomy): domain Eukaryota; kingdom Metazoa; phylum Chordata; class Mammalia; order Rodentia; family Hydrochaeridae; genus Hydrochoerus; species Hydrochoerus hydrochaeris. Next base: position 484,772 of record PVLA01000644.1, read on the forward strand.
CCTCTGACATTCGGCGTGCAACAGCTCCCCCACCAGGTGGGAAGGGGCAGTGAACAAGTGGCCCGGGTGGAGTTGTGAGGACCAAGGGAAGTTGGGCCTTGCTCTTCCCTGCCGGCTGGTTAGAGGTCTCCTTGCCCTGTCTCCTATCTTCGGCACACAGCAGTGAGCTGTCGAGGTACTAAAGATGTGAGGGCAGCAAAAGGAGAGGAGAAGAGTAGATGGGGCCAGAGGTCTGTCTGTCAGGGACCACCTGCAAGGGCCCATCACCATCCCCAGCCTGTCCCTAGAAGCACCTATTTTTCCCATGGCAGTGCGTGTGAACACTGCAGAGAGATGTTGAGCCTTTTGGATTGTGAAGGCCCAGATGTGGGTGCAAATGGGAGAATTGGGGATTAACCTCTTATTGAACACCCGCTATGTGCTTGGCACTGCCATGTGTGATTCCATCAATTTTCAGAGCTTCCCTAAAGAGTAGCTGTCAGTATCCCATGTTATAGGTGAGAAAGCTGGGGCTCACAGAGGTGAAATGACCAGCCTGTGGCCAGCTGGCTGGTCAATGACAGCCTGGCCCTCATGGTAACTCAAGTCTGGCTGTGGAGGAAGAAGGTACTGATATGTGTGAATTTCCTGCTTCTTAGTTTATAGGGGCAGTTACCAAGGGGATTCTGTATCATCTCCGCCCCAGTCCCTGCAGTGTGAGATTATTGTCCTCCCTCTGAGACACCAGCTAGAACCTCTTTGAGGGCAAGCTTGGCTTCTTCTGAGCTCCTACTGCTCTATGGGGCACCTGGCACAGAACATAATGCGTTTTCCCTTGGCATGCTCTTGGGGACACTCAGTCCTGCCTTTGTCTTGCTGCCCTCTTTCCTCCTTTCCCTCAGTGTGATCTGGGGATGTCTGCTTGGCTCTACCACACTTGTGCCCAGGCTCTCATCTCTCAGGGGAGCACTGAGCTCAGGCCCCAGGCTGGAGTTTCCTTCTTGCAAGATAAGGACGTGTCCGTGCTTGTGCAATGCTCAGGCTCAGACATGCCCAGCTCTTCTGCTTTCTTTCCCGCTTGTCAGTTCTCCACTTACCCATCTGGGTGTAAGTCTGAGGACACACTCGCAGGGTGGAGGATAGGAGGAGGGAGCTAAGCCGCATTAGATGGCTCACGAGGATGTGAATTTGATGCTGCAGCTGCCAAACCACCTTGTCACTTTATCAATTGAACTCACAGCGCTGCTAGGTTTCAGGTGAAACTAAGGCCGCTGATCTCAGTGGGATGAGACTAGGGACATGTGGACCTAATGGTCTAGAGCACCTGTAAGCTCTGCCTCGCTGTGCTCCCTTGCAGTCCCTGCTGCTTTGCCTGTTGACAGTGCTGCAGCCCCGCCTGAAGACCTTGAAATAACCTTGTTTTGGAAGTTACCTTGCAAAGCGTTTTAATCTTTTGTTGCTGAGCAATAAACTACTCTGTCCACCCTTTGCAGCTTAAAGCCATTCTCCTCACAGGTCTGTGGGCCTTGTCTGGGTTTGCTCATTTGTATGTGTTCACTAGGTGCTGAACTAAACTGGGACAGCTGTGATCCTGAGCCTCTCTGTTCCATGTGGCCCTTCGTCCTGGCTTCTTTGGGCACAGTGGGCTTGCTCCTGGGTATCTTTCTTCTATAGAACCTGGAGGATCTCCCCTTGAGCATGGTACCCAGAAGTACATCAGTGAGGGGGCGTCTTTGAAACATGTTGGGTACTTGTTCTCCACTGGCCAGTGATACAGGTGAAAGATGTTGCCATGGAAATGGGCTCCATGGTTATGATGGAAATGATGAGCTCTCAGGGCAGCAGCATTTGACTATGCAAAATTTCAGACCTTAAATATTAGTCAACGTGTTCTTACAGCTGGTCTCTACATGTCCCCCCAAAGCCTCATTTTCTCATAGGTGGAACTTTTTAGAGATGGCTGGATCTAGGCTGTGTAATACTGAGACTGAGTATGTGGTAACTAAACGGGTTTTGAGTTGTGGGTATGGATAATGGGAACCTCACCCTGGGTATAGATGGCACCAATCAATGGGCTTATAACCGTGCTGGTGCTGCTTCTGCTTCTCCCTGCCTGCCATGCTGTGGACTGTTTGTCCTCTGTGATGCCCCTCTGCCATGCTGCTTTTGGAGCCAGCTGACTATGAACTGAAACCCCTATAAACTGTGAACTAAAATAAACCTTTCCTCCTTTAACTTGTGAATGTTGGGTATTTTGTCTCAGCAATGAGAAGTAACAAAGACAGTATCTTTAGAAAAGGCCAAATAGGGAAGTGGCCATTGACCTATTAGTCTTTAGTAAAGATATCTGTACGACCTAACAGTGGGAAGGCTTCTAATGTTCCCCCTAATCTGAAAAACAGAAGCAAGAAAACAGCAAACACCCTTCAGTTCTGGCAAGTGGAACCCTGACATGAGTTACTCTGAGCAGTCTCAGCCACTCACCTTGAATACTGAGGATGAAAGAGTAGCCAACACTCTTCTGAAAAGGCTCCCCAGGAGCCCCAGATGCACACTGTATTCTTCCTTTTGTCTTTCACAAGAACCCTGGGCCACTTTCCAGAGAACTGCACTCTGTGAGAGGATAACACCTAGATCCTTCAGGGCAAGTGCATGCTGAATCTGTCTCATTATAATTCCCAAGGACCCAGAATGTCATTGTGTAGAGGCTCAGGCAGTCAGGTGCTAATTGGAGCTCTGACCCAAGCCAAGGTGAGCCTAGTGTAACCCTCACGTGCAATTATTTTCTTATTTGCAGAGTATATAATTGGAATTTACAGGCACAACTTGCATGTAAGCCCCTAGTCCTATGGAATAAGAGTTATTACAGTTGAAAGGACCAAGTGGAACATCCTGGTCTTCCTCTCCTTACCAGAATAATAAAGAAATGTTCTGCCTTGGGGAATCACAGAGATTAGTACCATCCTCAAGGACTTGAAGGATATGGGTTTTTGTCACATTTCATTCAGCTCCTTTGTTTGAGTTCTTAAGAGAATTCTCATTAGCTTCCCCAGATGGTAACTTTAGTCACAGGTGGTATTTTAGGAATGGTTTTTTATAGAAGCAAATCTATATATATTTTTTCTTACTTGGTCTTGAAGCTATATGGCAATTTTTCCCCTTCCTCCTTTGTAGAGGACCCCACATTGAGTTTTTTTCCTCTTGGTGGGGATAGCAATGCACCTTACTCATCTTGTCTTTATGGTTTTCTGCTACAGTTTAGTCTAAGGGGATTTTTCTTATCCTATATAACACAGGACAATATGGTAGTTCAGTGCATTGATTACATCATGGTCTGAGGGCTGAGAAAGTAGAAAGTAGAAAGTCCCTTATATGCATTGAGGAAGCACAAATGTATCTGAGGATGGGAAATAATCCCTGTGAGAAACCTGCTCCCCAAGGGGAGTTTCATGTGTTTTGTGATCTGAATCATCTCGTGGGAGATCCCGCAAAGCATAAGACAGCTGGCTGTGCTTTCTCCCCTACCTGGTCATAAGAAAAAAGCACAAGCTTTAGGCTTTTGTGTATTTTGGATAACATATATCACATGTTGGTGTGCTGCTCTGATCCTTTTGCTGAGTAATTACTGGCTGGCTGCTTTGAGAGGGCCCTGAGCAAGTGAAGGCTTCCAGATGGTCCAGGCGGAAGGCCAAGCAGCTCTGCCACACAACCCTGATGACTCATGAGACCCAGAGATGATCTAAGAGTCTGTGGCCAATGGGGGCAATGTTTGAATCCACATAAATCCCAATAAAAGAATCACCGTGGGCTATGTAGGACTTAAGAGCAAAGTTCAATGCTTTTAGGCAAGCAGTTGTCCCCTTTTTGAGGAAGAGCTCTTGGCTCAATGCTGGGCCTAGCTAGTAAGAGTTCCTGTGTGGGAAACACCAAGGGAGTATGAAAGTTATTGATGCCTATTACGCAGTCTGTTTTTATCTCAGGTATGCGCTCAGTGATTACTAAGTGAAATGTCAGTGAATCATACATCAGGTCTGAAAGCACAGTTAATGTCTTCCCTTATTTACCCTCTGTCCATGGCAGTTGGCTCTGTGCTCTCTACTCTGAAGGGGATGGGAATTGCCAGATCATCAGTGGACGTTATTGCTAGTTCAGTGAATATTTAAAAGAAAAAAATCTTATTTTAAACTGGATGTGGTGGTACACACCTATAATCCCACTGCTTGGGAGACTGAGGCAAGAGGATCCCCAGTTTGCAGACAGCCCAGGCAGTTTAATGAAATCCTGTCTCAAAAAATAAAAAGGTCTGGGGATGTAGCTTAGTGGTAAAGCACTCATCTAACATAAGAAGCCCTTGGTGTAATCCTCAGTGTGTATGAAACAGAAGGGATTACTTACTGCTATAATGAAAAAGACAGACAATAACAAGTATTGGTGAGAATGTAGAGAAAGCAGAACAGTCACACACTGCTGGTGGGAATGTAAAATAGTGGCCCTGGTCCATGGAGAAACAGCACCAAGCCATGGAGGCCTGAGATGGAGAGGGGACTGGAAAGCAGGTGCTTTGGGGAGCAGTGGCCTGGCTTAGGTAATTGAGGGATATAGAAATGGCAGGATTGCAGGGCCTCTGAGGGATGGGTGGGCCTGGATGTGGCTGGCTACAGGGGTTTCTGGAAAGACTGAGCAAGTTCTGGGAGCTCTCTGGCTAAGGCTGGTGTCTTGGTTACTTTTCTCTCATTGCTGGGACAAAACACCCAACACCCAAAATGATCAGCCACTGGGTCTCACTCCTGCTCCAGGGAGCAAGCAGGAGCTCCAAGACCTGCCCGCTTTAGATGGCTCCACCCTTCACCAGGACAGTGGCAGAGTACTGGATTCAGCCGCCAGCCCTGTGGTCTCCTGAGCCAGCAGCAGGCAGCCTCCTCTCCCAGAGACACCCCACACTGGTGCTCCAGAGGCACAATTGATGAGTGCTTGGTGCTCACACAGTCACCCCACACACACCCGCAAGGGGAGAGCCAGAGAGAGCATATGCCTCGCAAGGGCTGAGGAGTGACTGACAGGGAAGAACCAGACCATCGATGAAGTCCGTACCTGGGAAGGGCCAGGCGAGTGCAGTCTATCTTCTGCCTTCCCTGCAGTGGAAAGGGGGGCTTGCTGGGGCCAGATACTGTATGTGGAAAGTATGGGGGACACAGCCTGTAGCTCAGAGCCCTGTGCCTTGTGGTTCACCCCCGGAGCTGGAGGTCTTCCAGTTCCAGATCTCTTTTCATGTCAGGACCCTTTTTCAAATGAGAATATTGACAGGGTGGGGCCAGGCTTCTGGCAGAAGCTACCAGGTCCAACACCAGCCTCCATGCTCCCTGTTCTCACTCCGCCAGCTTGACCCTGTGCATGACTATCTCCCTATGGGATTGTTCTCAGCATCCAAGGACTCCGATTCCTCCCTCCAGCCTTTCTCCCCTTCCTCTGGGTGCTCCTCTGCTGGTCTCTTACCGTCTCCAGAGACGTGAACTGGGCCACTCCTCCTTCCATTCTGCCACTGCTCTGAGGGTGCACAGCTCCCCAGTGGAGCTTAGGGGATGCATGCGCAAGGCAGCAGTTGCCAGCCTGATGGCCAGCCCGCTCTCCCTTCAAAGGTCCACACAGTGGCCTCCTGCACCTCTACGGCTTGGTGTCGGGGTTGGAAGAACTGAGAGAAGGATGGAGATGCCCACACATAGCACCTCTCTCAGTGTGGCCTCAACTTGGCCTTTTCTTGTCTTCAGGTCCCTGACTCTGGGTGCTCATATAGCAGAAATTTCTGTGGACCACAAGAGACCTCACAATGCGTGCACATGTGTATGTGTGTAGAGGTAGATTCTGGGGACAGAGAGCCCCAGTGCTATGGGAATGGGGTGAAGAGGCTGGCCTGGGCCGGGTGGGTGGGGCAGGCCTGCCCAGGAAACCACATCAGTACCTCCTGTGATGATCTGTCTGGAAGAATTGAGCTGGGCTCCTGTGTGGGGGTGAGGGGAGAGGGTTCGGGAGGGGGGGTGCAGGTGACCTTCAAAAGGGGTAGGCATGTTTGGTGGGGACTATAGGTGGCACTTCCTCTTTTCCCAGCTCCCTGAGGGCTCTGGGCTTTAAAAGGGAGGCCAGCACACGATTTTGAGGCCCATCCCAGTGGGATCCTGGCAGGACCCATCAGAGACCAAGGCTGAGCTTCAAGCCTGCTGGCAGCTCCCCAGTCTCCTTCCAGACCTGGCTGTGGTTCTCCTTCAGCCTGCCAGTGCCATGCTCACAGGTCACTGGATTGATCGCCATTCCCTCCCTTATGTCCTGGGGTTCACAAAACCGATCACACCTGACTGGTTCCTGTTTTCTGCTCCAGAGACCTGCCATACCTCTTGGTCAAGTCCTTGTGCAAACCAGATTATTTCCATTCAAGGACTTCTAGAGTGTGGCTTCCCCTGGTCCTCCAGTCACACCCATTTGCTTTTTTCTACCTGGCTGTCCAACACCCTGTCAGAACGAAAGCCACTTTCCCAGGACGCTTTCACTTCTCTGACCTCTCAAAACCAAGACTTTACTATACTAAGGCTTCAGGGCACACCATATTTTACTGTCATAAGACTGGAATTCTTTACCACAGTGACCTCAATTCTGGTACAAAGTAGGTGCTAATTAAAAGTCTGTTGCATGTATGAATGAATGGCAGTGGCAAGTCAGGCATATTTTATTAACAATTTTTTTTGAGCTAGGATCTTACTGTGTTTCCTAGGCTGGCACTGAACTCCTGGGTTCAAGTGCTTCTCCTGCCTCAGCCTCCCAAGTAGTTACACCTATAGGCACATACCCTAGAGCTCTACTCAAGGCCATTTTTTAGAAGTACCTGATATATCATGGACATTGAGTGAGGATCATCAGGTGTTAGGTTCTGCCTTTGTTAATGTTCTGAGACTCATGATCAGAGGCCTAGTTTTCTCAAGAAGTTTGAGTCTGGATGATCTGAGCCTTTAGCAAACAATTATCACCCAGAACTGCCTTGGGCTGCCTAGGTTGCTGCTTCTGTTTTGTCTGCAGCCCTCAACTCTGACTCATGCAGGGCTCAGCCTGCTGGGATTTGATACCTTTGCTAGGTCTTCCTGACCTCTGCCTTTGCCTCATCCTGCTCACTTTCATGATGGGTCCTGTCCCATCTCCTAGCATCACCTGGCCACTCCCATCTCCTACTGAGAATTCATAGGAACCAGGCCTTGCTTAGACTCCTCTGGCCCAAGCAGGTGACTGCAGAGCCTGATGTGCACACTTTTGAGTGCACATGGCAGTGGGTGTACATGGCTTGCACACATGCACACTTACGTGTCCCTATCCCCAGAGAGCTAGAGAGAGACACAGCTGAGCCAGAGGGACCAGTTTTATTAGACTCCAGCAAGACTACACAGCACATGTTTCATGCAGATTAAATATGTGTCTTCGCTCCCCCTGGGAGGGGTGCACTTTCACTGCCAGCTCCTTCAGTGGCATATCATAGGGTGCATGTCAAGGAGACCCCTCAATATATTCCCCATGAGGGGCAGTTGGGATCATGACTGGGGGTGGAGGTGAGACAGTGGGTAGTTTAGGGACCTTGGAAACTTGAGTCTTCAGAGGTTCAGGGACCACAGGGCCTTGGTCTTTTGCTGGTGCTGAAACCAGAGGATCTTGATCCTTTAGAGGCACCGGGATTATTGGACCTTGATTCTTTGGAGGCTCTAGAACTATAGGACCTTGATGCTTTGGAGGCTCAGAGACCATGTGACCTTGATTCTTGGTTACTGCTGGGACAACGGGGTCTTGGTCCTTTATAGACTCAGGGATCACAGGACCTTGATTCTTTACAGGTGCTGTGACTGTGGCACTTTGATCCTTCCAATGCTCTGAGACCGGGAGACTTTGATCTTTGTCAGAAGCTGAGACCATGGAACCTTGATCCTTGACGGGTGTTAGAACCACAGGACCTTGATCCTTTGGAAGTGCTGGTATCACAGAACCTTGATCCATAAGTCTTGTTGGAACCATAGGATCTTGATTCTTCAGAGGATCTGGGACCAAGGGACTTTGGTCCTTGGCTGGTGCTGAAATCACAGAACCTTCATTCTGTAAAGTCTTAGGGACCATGTGACCTTTATCCTTGATTGGTAGCAGGCCCATGGGACCTTGATCGTTCGGAGGCCCTGGGACCACGAGGTCTTGATCCTTCAGAGGCCCTGGGACCACGGGGCCTTGATCCTTCGGAGGGCCTGGCACCACGGGGCCTTGATCCTTCGGGGGGCCTGGGACCACGGGGCCTTGATCCTTCGGGGGGCCTGGCACCACGGGGCCTTGATCCTTCGGAGGGCCTGGCACCACGGGGCCTTGATCCTTCGGGGGGCCTGGGACCACGGGGCCTTGATCCTT